>JANHMN010000004.1:84079674-84139181 GCA_030674055.1 Rhabdomys pumilio
TATTTATTTATTTATTTATTTATTTATTTATTTATTTATTTATTTATACTGAGCTGTTTCCCCTGTGCTGGCCTGGAGATGCTTAAACCACTGAAGGCAAACTTCATTACAGAAGTGCTTTTTTATACTGTTCTCTGAAAGCCAAGACTCAGATATCTTTGAGTATCAGCACCCATGACCATCATGATACCCTGTATCATGCTGTGATTCTCATCTGTTTCTCCATCTTGGGTGACAGTAAGGACACAGGGTCTCCTCCATTTGAGTCATAGATGTGTCTTTGGTGTCCAGAAGGATCCTGGTTACATCAGACATTCAATAAAGATTTAAATGAGGGGGGTGAATATCATCACCTCCACCCTTCACTCTTTGAGAGGGCCCTGGGAAGCTTGTTGACCTTCTCTGAGTCTCATAATTCCTTGTAGAAAATAAAGACAGAAGAGTGACTTCTTATAGGGTTAGGGTTGGGTTAAGGTGGCATAAAAGTACTCTATCTACCATAAGTGTATGGAAATAATAATTTCTTTTAATCTCCAGTGGGCAAAGTAGCCTCTTATGTTTACTACCATGCACAAGAAAGTGTAGGTTACAGGGCATGTGTGTAGCTTGAGGACACTCCACAGTCAGTACTGTTTCCTGACCCCCAGTGTAGGGCAATTCTGATGCTCTTTCCACTTCTACTTTTTCCCCTTCGCAGAATCATTGGAAAATTCTGGAAATGGGGCAAGCTTTAAAAGCCCATTTGGAGTGTGGGAAGCTGCAGCTACTAGCTGAGCCTTTCAAATGATGTAACAAATGAGACCTGAACTCAGCTGGGGAAATACTCATATTTCTTGGGAGATTGGCAGAATAGTGTGCTTGCCCCCGGGGCATTTGACCTGTGAACTGCATTTAGACAAATTAATCAGCTGAAAGTTTTGCACCAAGAAAAAAATAGTAGCCAGTATAGAAAAGAATATGTAATTTCATTGGAAAACTAAAAATACAACTGTCACACAATCTAGCAAGGCCATTTCTGTGGATAACCAAAGGGACTGAACTCAGTATAGGGAAGTGGTATGCGCGCTCACCTGTTCATGTGACACTATTCGAAATAGCTTAGACATGGCTGTACCTTAAGTATCTGTCATCAGTGATTGGTTAAAAAATACAATATACATGTGCAATGAAATAGTCTTCAGCCTTTAAAAAGAAGGCAATTCTGCTGCCTGTGACAGAATAGTTGATCTTACTTAGGTGTGAGATCTAACAGAGTTGAGCTCACAGAGAATAGAAGACTGACAACCAGAGACGGAAGGGGTGAAATTGGTAAGGAAGCGGGAGATACTGGGCAAAGAGTACAAAGCTTCAATTATATGAGAGAAATGAAGGTTGGTATCTTGTGTGCAAACTATTATAATGACTACTATGCATTCCAAAATGCTCTAAAAGGTAGATGGGAAATATTTTCAGTCCCAAATGACAAGTATTTACGGGTACAAATTTTTAAGTGGCCCGAGTTAGCTGTGCCACATTGAATGCACGACGTAAAAATATCATATCCTACATCATAAGTACAAGTATGACAACACTTGTTGCCTAAAAATAAACAACTCACTTTTTATTTTAATTTGAACAGGAACAGAAAGATTTCTCAGTAAGAAAATGAAAATCAAGCAACTTGTGTAGCTGTCCTTTGTGGCCAGCAGCAGAGGACTCTTTGTGGGCTCATGGCTTCAGCTGGTCTGCTGGGCTCCAGATTCCAGAGTTTGGAGTGAGGGAAAAAGGGGGAACAACACATTCTTAATTAACACCATAACAAAGCACTTCCCAGAGTGCTCTCTGGCTCTCCTTCCTCCGCATTCTTATGAGATCATTTGCTTGGAAATGTATTGTTTGAAAAACTACATGAAGTTAATTTCAAAATGCCCCAGATTGAACTGGTGGTGATGAGTCAGGATGCCGAGTTATGTTTCCATGAGACAAGGGGACAGAAAAGGGCATTTGGAGAGTCCACACTCAACAGCTCTCTGGATGCGTGCTTCTATGCAAATCATTGACTCTCAAGGCTCTTAAGAAGCTGTGGTGAGAATACAGTGAGAATAATTGTGAAATGCTATTTATTAATTTTTAATGTTCAGGAACTGGAGATATCGCACACACTGCCCTTGTAGGGGATCAGAGTTTGGTTCCTAGCACCCAGCTCTGTGGTAACTCACAATTACCTGTTAACTCCAACTCCAGGGGATCTGGCTTCAGACACCTGAACATGCAGGTAAATACTCTATGCCCACATACACACAAAAATAAAAATGCGTCTTTAAAAATACTTTAAAAATTCAAAGTACGATGGTGGCATTTATAATTCCTGGTGAGTTGTAAAGAATCTTTAAAAAGATTTTTATTTAATGAAAGGGAGACAGAGTAAACTCTTCTTCCTTAGCCACCTCACATTTCTTTGTCATTCCAATTAATGTGTGTGTGTCCAGTTACATACAATTTATAAGCACATCATATGTGCTAATGCATTCATTAGCATATATGATAATTATCAATTATACACGCATTTCTTCATTAGCATTCCCATTGTTCCTTATAATTCTCTGCCTAGACTGTTGTAATTGTCTGTGAACCAGATGGCCTTTCTTTGTGCTGTTTTTTTTTTTTTTATCTAAAAAAAAATCTAAATTCAGTGGCTACCTGGTCATGTTCCTTCACTTCACAAGCTTCTAATTCACAAGGCCTAACTTCGATGTCCGTAGCTTAATCCAGTTCTTACACGAGAGGTGTATGAAGGACGACTTCTCCACCTGAGGATTTTCAACAATATACAGAGACAGTTTCGAATGTCAGGAGGGATCATGTTGAGGAGGAGGTTGCTACTGATACCTGTGTGTAAAACATCAGAGCAAAACATCTTCAGATGCGAGCATAGGCCCTCGTGGCAGTCTGTTTCCAGGGAATGTATGTCATGGTGTTGAGGTTCAGAAACATGCTTAGCCCGTGAATTCTCCTTAGTGGCTCCTGCCAACTCCAAGGCCCATGTCCCCTTGGCCTCTGCCACAGCAAGCCACTCTCCTCTCTTCAGGTCAACCCCACAGCTCCCAGGTGGCATGGCTTGATCCTTGCTGTAATTTCTGCCTTGTTCCTGTTCTTTCTCCTTCAGGTGCTCAAATCTCCCTGTTCTAAGAGAGCCCTTCATTGTAGGCCTCTGGGAGAAGGTCCCTTTCCCTCTGTTTCCCTCTCTTTTGTCTCATTGCTCATTCGCAGGCTGAACCCTGTTGTATGATGAAACCTTCTTCTGGCATCAGTGAATTGAGAGAAGGCCAGCCCACTCTTCCTTGCTCTGTGTAGACTCAGAGCCAAGTACCAGCTAGGCATATCATCTCAGTAAGTAGTTGCTTACTGAAAGGAAGGATAACTCTAAGTAGGTAACCTTATAGTTGAGGTCCTAGGGTCATTGGACGATGTTGCAAGGAGCACCTGTATGGCTCTTGGCTACTCAAACTACCAAGTTAGTTTAGATTTGTTAACATGAGACCTTTACTGTGGGTATCTCATCATTTCCATTTTTCAGATGTGAAAATTAAGGCATAGAGTCCAAGAAAACAAGTCACACATAAGTTGTGTCACCAGGGTTTAACCCAGGTCCACAGACTCCAGAAGTCACCCTCTTAACCTGCTGTGAGAACCACTGTTCTGATGTATGTCCTCAGGAATCCAGTTTCAATGGGTCTGTATTTTAGTGATGAAGAAATAATACTTGTGTGATCTTGTCATCAATGACAAGTACATGTCACAGCCAGGGAACATTTTCTAAAGTCTTTGGGTTCAGGTGTATCTACGATCCACTGGTATCTGTGAACCATGCCTGCATTTGCTTACATTGCTCAGAAGCTGAGGCCAAGACACTATGAATGTCATGTGAGAACAGACCCTAGGAGTTTTCACACCCACAATGGAACCCACTGCAAATAGCTCTCTGATAATTATTTAAGCTCCTAGAAATCTGTAGCAGATCTGGAACAACTTTGATTCCTGTCTGGGATGAGTCCTCCGTTCTGGGAGGTCTCTGTGTGAATCCCATTTGTTATACATCTCTAAAAGCTTCCAGGCTGCTTAACTCTTCCCCAGCCTTTTGGTTTAAAAACACATTCCTAATCAGTGGGTCTGGGTATATTCTCTGTGCCTGAAGAATGCTGTTCCTGTTAATGGTAGAGTGGGCCAGCACATAGCACAGACTGCAGTATGTGACAGTACATTTCCAGATTGTGTGGCCTGAGAGCACAATGAGAGAGACTCTTGGGGGTTCCCATGGAGTTCTGAGAAGACAGCGTTGTTTTACAGGGTGGTCCCACAGCCTTGGTTGTGGTAGGCCCCTTGTGCTGGAATATTTTGAAAATTTTTTATAAAGCTGGATATGGGATTTTTCCACTCTTGCTTTCTTTCCTCCATCAGAGATGTCCCATCTCTTGACTTGTGACATGATGCAGTCATCTACATATATGTTGGGCCACATATTTCCCTATTCTAGGATGCATGGGTTCCACTGGCCACAGGTTGTACCCATCTACTGAGGTTTCCTTTTCTAGATGCAGAGCCTACTAATATGGTGTGGTACTGCCATTTTTCAAGCTTGCTTCTTGGCCTCCTTGGATTCTTGTCACATTCACGTCTATAAACACTTACTGAATCACCCTGTATTCCAAGTACCTCAGAGTTTGGTTTACAAGACTCTTGAGTGTGCTCACAGGCTAGCAAGAAATATGTGACAATATCATGATGAATTTATAATGAAGAATAACGATCCAAGGGTGAGCTGGGCTTGGTGGCTGACTCCTGTAACTCCAGTATAGAGACAGGAGAATTGCAAATGAAATCCAGTTTAGTCTGCCTAATGAGTTTCCAGCTAACTTGGGTGACAGAGGAGTGCGAATCTGTCTCAAAAAACCACCACCAATTACAGCAAATTAGGAGAGTTCTAGAGGAGCACATAAAGAAGACCCCAAAAGGAATATCCATGACTTCACTAGTCCCGGGTGGTTGGCTAGTTTTCCTGTACCATTCAGGATTTCCCTCTTGTTGATTGGGTATTAAGTACATTTAGTGAGCTGCTGGTTATGAGCAAAATATTCATGCTATGACCACACCCTTAGGGTTATCATGCCATGCTGGCTATAGCTGTGATTCATAGGCATCATAGCTCAGTATAACCATTGGTTGCTTCCCTTCTTTGGAGGCCTGAGTGGCACCTTCTAGTAGCAGCAGAGAGTATATATTAGTTTGACATCATAGAGGACATCATATAAATGATATCATATTAGATGTACTCCTTCACTTTTGTTTTAACTCAGCATACTATTTAAGATTTATTTTTGTGGTTGCGTCTATTAGTAATTTGTTAGTTTCTATTGGTGAAGACTATTCCTTTATTTGAGTGTACTGCAACTGGCTATATACATACCAGGTGGTTATCATTTGGATTATTTTCAGCATGGTGTATTATGAATAATGTTGCTTTAAATATTTATGTGAAGTCCTTCATATGAAATATATTCATGTGAATAATACTTTCATTTTTCTTAGAAGGTAAATACCTAGCCTTGTAGTTGTTGGTTTATATTAATGTATGCTTAACTTTAAAAGAAACCACTAAATTGTTTTCCTATCCTTGAAAAAGAAAATAATGTTTTAGGACTCTGCAAAATAGACTTGCTTAAAATCTCTAGTAGGTCCCAGAATAGTCAATATACAACACTAAATACACTCTCTGTGTGTGTGTGTGTGTGTGTGTGTGTGTGTGTGTGTGTGTGTAGATATGTGCATGTGTGGGCACACTTGCCATGTGTGTTGGCTGCATTTTACTTTCTTTGGGGCAACAATAAGCCATGGTCAGCATGGGATCAAGGTATCTCCAGTGATGTGCTTGGTCTATGCTTGAGTGGAGGAGCTTTCCTGTGGCTGCTCGTAGACTCTGCTGAAGTTGGGGCTGGATTATTAAGCTTCAGTTAGGAAGCACATGAAAGGGTCAATACTGTTTGATCCCAGCCTCTGCTCCTCTGCTTCTACCTCTATGCCTTCACTGTAGCTGACACTACCAGGATCTCTCAAAGTGTCTATTTGATGCTTACATATTCAATTCACTTTACTAAGAATTTCTGGTACCCTGTTATGATGAAAATGTTTCAGTGATGCTGCTGCTTCGGCATCTTCAAAGAACTTTATGGTATTTGTAGCTTTGCTTTCTCCCTTTATCTTTATATGATCAGATTCTACTGCATGCACGGAAGGAGAGTCAATCCTAAATTCATCCAGAGACCAAGACAAACTTGTCTGATATCAGTGTTAAATTCTGAATCAAAACTAATCCAGGGCTAGAACTATGGTGGGCATGGAAGGAAATGCGTGTCAAAGGTCTTGATTTTGTCAACAACATTTGTGCATCGAGCCCTGCGCTTGTCATACAAAAGTGACTTCCTGGTGAGTGAATAAAGTCTCCTGGCCCACAGTTACTAGACATTAGACTGCAGTACTTTGAGTTGGTGGTCTCAACTTCAGCTGTAACTTTATGATTCTTAGACGTTTTTGTTCTTGTAGGATTTAAATCAATTATGAGAGTGAAACATCCATCATTAGGATAATTAGTAAAGGAAAAATAGAAGTTTTCCTACTTCAATGTATATATTGAAGTGTTGGAGGATGTTTAAGCACAATAAATGACATTGGGCTTTAATGCTTCTGAGATCTGCTGTTTGTGTTTTCTTTCTAATTCCTCTAAACCAACTTTCAAAATGAGCAGGGGTTAAGAAGTGGTCCTTCAAGGTGGGAAAAGAAGAACTGAAATATGGGTGGAGATCATTGCATCAACGTTGCCTCTTCCATCACTTGAATGCAAGTGTGTATCTCTGATATGCTTCAAGCTTATCTAAGCAGAGAATCCATGTTCCTTGCAGTTGATTGATTGATGTCCTTCATGAGTTCATTCATTTCCTGTATGAAGACAAAGTCTAGTATAACTCTTATCACAAAGTCCAGATGAGTGGGAAGTTTGCATTAATAAGGTCTGCTTCTGCCAGGACTGTGAGATACAAACTAAGGAGATTCGTTAAGATGGATATTTTCTTGGGCAAGGAAGTCTTTGGCTATGTGTTGCTGCCTGAAATATGATTGCCCTGTGGTTGCCAAAAAGAAATCAGCTTTGCTCTGAGGACTATTCTTCTCTTTTATTACTTGAAAGATTGATGACCTTGGCTTGTGTTTCTTTGATTGGAAAGTTGGCAAGATTTAATCATATCAAGTGACCTAGAGCACAAATCTTATTCCCTCCCTGTAGATGAGGGGTTCTAGAATCAAGGTCTGACTCATGTTACTTTTCCAGTTGGCTAATGTATCAGAGTGTTAGCGTTTCCATAGTAAATTACCATGGGCTGTGTGGCTCACAACAGATACTCAACCAAGCATAGTAGTGCATGCTTGCAACCCCATCACTCAAGATGCTGTGTTAAGAAGCTCATGAGTTAGAGGCCAGCCTGGACTACATCTTAATAGCTTGTCTCAAACCAAACCAAGTAACACGCAAGCAAGCAAATTATCATCCCTGACATTTATCTTTTTCCCATTTGAGTGAGGTGATGTGATGAAAAATTTGTTTTCTTCCAAGGCCTCTGTCTTCTTGGCTTGCGGACAGCCAGGATCACATGTTTTTACATGACTCCTTCTGTCTGTGCATGCACATCCCAATGTCCTTACCTTTTCTTTTTAAAAATGTTTGGTAACATGGAGCCTCAAACTTCTAATTTCTCCAGCCCACCATTCATTCCTCTGAGACCATTAACTGAAAGGGAGGTAATATATGGGGGTCTTTCTGAAAGGTTTGTGTCATGAAGAAAGCTGGACTAGTCACTATGGTTGTAGCAGCACTAGAGTTGCATTACAACCAAAAAAAAAAAAAAAAAAAAGAGCTTGTATGAGCGGGACCTTCCTGAGTTTATGGCAGAATGATATTAGACTCCGCACACATTTTGCAGTTTTATACACATTTTTGTACAGCCAGAGATATCACAGTGTCTCCCTTGACTATTCTGTGACATGTGCATGCTACAATACTTGCACCAGTGAGGGGACTAAAGTCATCTTGGATCAGAAGAGACAAGACAGTAGCTGGCAGATCTGTGGGAGACCTGCTGGCAGTGACAAAGGCTACCACAATCTCAAAATTTTAAAGACCAATGTGAGTTTATAGAAAGAATGCCGGATGACAGCCTATGATTCTGGGTCCTGCATCTTAGTAGCCATGACTTTTGGGTAACTAACAGCTTCCTGTAGGTCTACTTCAATAGTGCCTTACATGGGTAGAAAGAGCTCCAAGCGTTCCCAATCTCTAGGCTGTTCACTTCTAGGAGAGCAATTTTAGTCAAGGCCTTACAAATGGATCTGCCCAGGATGGATCTGGAGCTTAGAAGAGGCACATAAGTCACTGACATGACTCACTGCAAAGCTTGTGTTTTAACGTCACTGATTTCTGAGAAATCTCTTCCAAACTCTAAAATATCAGTGTTTTGGATCAGATTACAGAGTCATTATAGGGAAATAAGTCATTCCTTTTAAAACTGGTCGCTTCTCTATAAGGAAATTATTAACACTTATTTATTTAAACTAGAATGGCTACTTATCTATGATGTTTAGGAGTCACTGGCAAAACATGTATTTTGGGGGTATAAGGGAAATAGATGAAAAGGTCAGATAGCTGTACGTGGTAGCTTTTCATGCATTTTTAGTGATGGTTTGGAGTACAAAAAATAGACAAAAAAGAAAGTTCCCTTTAGAAGAATATCTGGCCAATGGCCTTTTTTTCCCCTTATCACAAAACCAGATGATTTTATTCCAGTGTTTAAAATACAAGCCATGGAAGTCTTTCTTCAATCTACCTACAACACAAACTAAAACAAGTTAATAATACCGTGACTGTGCCATGGGGCTGGTGCAATGGCTCAGGAAGTAGAGGCACTTGTAGCCAAGTGGGATGACCCATGGGTGAAAGGAAAGAGTTGACTTGGAAAGTTGTCCTCTACCCCAACTCTTATGCCATTTAGCATGTGGGTGCATACACTCCCCCTACCTCTCCACAACATTAATACATATAGTATAAATAAATAGTTATGATTCTATGAAAATGTCATATTCTTACAAGCTTGTCATTAATAAAACAATAATTTAAATAATTATAATGCCTTAATTTAACCAAGGTGATTGTCTTATGTCAACAGAAATGACCCAAGTGTTTGCTTTTAATCACACCGACTGATTTGTCAGAGGGAGAATGTCTTCTAAGACAATTTCCTTCTAAAAACATGAATTTTAACTTGAAATAATGTCCAGACTAATCCCAGCTTTGGTTTCCTCTGGTCACCGTGACTGGCATCTTGCATAGTCACTGGAACGCAACAACTTTTGGACACATGTAACAGCTTGCTCTCCTCTTGCTAAATCACACTGGTTGAAATCACTCTCCTTTGCCGACTCCCTGGCAGTCACACCACCCCGAGTCTTCTTTAGTCTTGCAAAATGCACTCTCTGTTCATTTCCAGATCTTCTTAGAAAACAGGTCTGGTCAAAATTACATCTCCAGGCCTTTGGAGTCATATCCATGACCCTCCATCTGACCCCAGAGTCTCTGTGATCTGATCAGGATAGATTGTCAACAGGGTTTTCTTTATTCCTGAAGACACCAGGACATTGCCACTACTCTTATTACATTTCTCCTCTCTAGACTATAGTCACACTGTCTTTATCACATGGAAGGCTTTCCCTTTTAAACTTTTTACCTTGCCAATGAATAATTCTATGTTTTAACCAAATTAGTTGTGAGGGCTGAATCTAAAGGACAGACTCCACCTCTAGAGGTCAATGCAAAGGATTTAATCATAGGACTCCTTCAGAAAGCTTTGGGAAAAGGTGTTAATATCCAAGAGGATCTAGCGATACAACTGAGGTATTGGCATCAGTAAAAGATCCTGGTATTTCTGGAACTGAGGAGTACGAGAAGATGATTGTGCTCCTGGAAGGAAGTGTGGCTATGAATGGCAGTGGTGTGTGTGTGTTTGTGTGTGTTTAAATATGTGTAGTGTGTGTGTGTGTGTGTGTGTGTGTGTGTGTTGGGATTGGAGGTGATGGAATCTCAGCCACTGCCCAGTGCTATCTGAAACACAACCAGACACAGACATATCCCAGTTTCCTGTCTTCTCCAATATTTTGAGTTTTCCTTTGCCTCAACCTAGCCCACATCTAGTTAGCAATAGAATATGGAAAATGAAGTTTTCTGGGAATAAGCTTTCTGTTACTGTGGAGCAGGGGGTGAAAAAGGAGTGCATCCTGGAACATAGAGTTTAGTAACTTCTATGCCTTTTCCTCATCTTTATTTCTGGATGGAATACTGAGTCCCTGGCTCACTCATAGGGTATTTTTATGTCTAGGACAGTTTCTAATGTGCCCTTCCCATGTAGGATTTGAAGCCTTAACTTACTGGCTCTATGAGATTGAAAGTCAATTAACTGGAGGCAAGGACTTTCATTCTTCCTACCCTCAGTGCTTGAGTCTTTTGCTGGGGAATCCTCCATATTTAATAAAGAAAGAGTGATCTTTATGGCAAGAGAGATGGGATGGTAATTAATAGAGGATATCCTCTGGCTACAGGGTCAGAGAAGAGAAAGAGCAATAAATATACAGGAAGTGCTTAAGGTTCATTGTTCTGCAAGCCTTTAATAACAGGCTACCCCTTGTTTAGTTTAGTTTTTAAATCTATTTATTTGTGTGTGTGTGTGTGTATACAGTCACATATACACAGGTATTCACAGAGGCTGAAGGAGAACATTAGATTCCTTGGAGCTGTATTTTACAGGTGGTTGAGCTACCAACATGGGTGTTAGGGACAGAACTCTGGTCCTCTGAAAGAACAGCCAGTGTCCTTAACTGCGGAGCCATCTTCAAGCAGACTTTCTAATTTCATTGTTTTCAGTGTGGAATTCTTTGTTGTGGCACCCATACTAGGAAACCCTGTGCCAGTCTGCAAAATGCTACATGCAACAAAATGTCATATACAATTATGTTTTCCAGTGCTCCTGATGACGGGACTGGTCTAAAGACAAAAGTGCTTATTAACTCTCCAGATCCTAAAGGGCAGGCCTTAGATGTGGACTTAAAGTCCCAAAGGGTTCTTCTGATACTACTGTGTCTGCTGCTGTCTTTGACTTATACTAAATGAACTTGTTTTGATTTTTTTTAAGGCTTTGATAAAGATGATTTAGCGTTAGATTTCTTAACTTTCTCCTTTAAAAAAAAGCTTCCAGATTCTGAACTGAGGCAAAATTTGGTGCAGCTCTCTTCTGAGCCAGCAACTTCTCTCTGCTTTGTGTGTGTGTGTGTGTGTGTGTGTGTGTGTATATATATATATATATATATATATATATATATATATATATTTCAAGTTTCATAAAATTAAAAAATGGACTTTTGCCAAAACAAAACAGGGTCTTCCAGTTGAATCTGTTGTTCTATGTTCCTAATCCTGGCACTTTGGAAACTGAGGCAGAGGGATCACAAATTTCAGATCAACCTGTGCTATAAAGCAGGAACCTTTTGAAAACAATCAATCAATCAATCAATCAATCCAGTGATCAGGAATATGCATTTTAAATGTTTATTTTTCTAATTGTAAAAATGGAACATATTGCATTGTAGCTGAAAAATATAATAAAATACATAAAAGTAGAAAAATTCACTATTGTTAAGACTCTTATCAGTAACATAAAATCAATAGTCTTTTCTTTCAAAATGATGCCATACTCTGTATGTAATCTTCTAAACTGCCCTTATACTTAAATCATAAACCATGTTTTCCTTCAATAAACGTAAGTCCACTTTTAAAGTCTGTGTTATATTTCACTATACAATACCTAACTCTCTTTTATTGGGCACTGCATTTGTTGCTCAGTGGTTCTGAAATGCTATGCTATAGTTTTATATTGGTTTTGTGTTGCCACTACAGCAAGTCACTACATATTTAGAATGGTTAAAACAACAAATACTTACCCTCTTAAAGCTTTAGACCTCACAAATCTAAAACCTATGTTCCTGGCTAAGGTCCACCTATCAGAGTGTCCAGTTCCCACTGGAGGGGCTGGAGGGCTGCAGTTTTTAGGGGGGCTGGACTTTTAAGTCCTGGATCCTTCCTCTTCAAAGCCCACCAGACCAGTTCTTCCACTGAGGAACACTCTTCTGTCTGACTCAGATTCTCTTTGCTTCCTGTCATACATAGCTCATCGCGATAACCTCAGGTTTGCTTTGACAATTCAATTAGCACTTCATCCCAGCATCCTTCACTCACCACTGATGCAAAAAAGTCTCCTTTGCCTTTTTCTCTTTTATCCTCTCTCTCCCTCTACCCTCCCTTCTCTATCCACTCTATTCCCTTCCATTCCATTGCCCTTCCTACTTTTCTTTGTGGTATTGGGAGTTGAATCTAAGGCTTCAGGCACGCTAGGGAAACACTCTGACTCTGAGCTATATTTCCAGTCCCAGTGTCACCTTTTCTTATCCTGTAGCATTCTTTCATTGTGCATTCAGCAGCACTGTCTTCCTGTTTGCTGTGGACAGCATTGTAGGCACCTTTGCAAGCCTTCATCAGCTCTGTGACGCTGCAACCAGGCTCTTATAAGGGTGGCTGTACTTATTGCTACTGCACTAAGACTCAGGAGAGTAAAAAGAAAATATGAGGGTTGGCATACTGGGGGATGCCCTGGATCTGCCATTGACTAGATGGATATGATTTTTCTTCTACCTCAGCATCCTCATTGATAGGTGATGGGACTACAGATTCCTTTCACATAGAATACTTCATAATTCTTCAATCTGAGCCACTGGAAGTGATGTAACAGAAATAGCAAGGGTGTGGACAGGGAATAACCAGATGATGAGTGGCAGTTTCCTAGAGCAGGACACACTGTGTGCATTAAATTTATGAGTTGGAATCTTAGAGAAAAGCATTCACTTTAGTAAATGCTACTTATTCAGGGCCAATGTGAGCAGGATGTCCTATCAGTACTTGTTACAGAAATCTCATAAAGGATATAGTTTTTTATTTATAGTTATTTATATATATATATATATATATATATATATATATATATACATTATATATAGTTATTTATTTATAGAGACACTATAGTTTTCAAATAGCTTGAAGAGTATGTTCAGGACTCGATGACAATAATAGATGTGTGAAATTATATCACTTAGGCCACATGCATTTGGATGTAAGTTGAGGCTCTTTCACAAATATAAGTTTCCAAATTCAGAACTGAGGAGAAATTCAGTGTAGCTACCTTTCCTATGAGCTAGCAGTGTCTCAACTTTGCATGTATATTTCTTGTTTTATTGAAGGAAAGGGTCACAAATTGTTCGCATATATCTTGTTGCATCTTTGTGCACACAATGCCTAGTATTCGCTGCAGTCATTTAAACCCAGGCTTACATAGGAATGGAGGCAAACACAGGTGACCCCAGCACTTGGGAGGTGGAAGCAGAAGATCGTACTTCAAGGAAAGCCTGGACCATATGACACCCTGTCACAAACATAAACACAAATTAGGAACCACAAAGACAACATTCATTAGCAACAACTGGAGACTGGAAAATACTCTGGACTTAATACTTTTAGAATAACTGGTAGCACTATATTACTGAAAACTTTTGCGTTAGTACATATTCACTCTTCTATAGTGTGTGTGTGTGTGTGTGTGTGTGTGTGTGTGTGTGTGTTATGGTGTATGCACATGTTGTATATGACCACATATGTGTTCAAGTGCATATACCCGAGTGTCCTATGACTGTCCAACTCCCTTCTGAGAGGGGTACTCATTAACAGCGTAACTAGGCTGGCAGGCTAGCTAAAGCTTCAGTAATCCTCCTGTTGCGATCCCCTGCAGTACTGGGGTTACAGTGTATGTCCACACTCAGCTTGTGACATGTGTGGTGGGGATCTAAACTTATGCTTGTGTGCCAAATCTCTCACACCCGGAGCCCTTTCCCTAGCTGCTTGAGGAGGTTTAATGGTCAGTTCTTTGTGAACTCGCTCAAAAGAGCTGCAGAGTGTCCCATTCTTTCGTGCCCTAGGCTGTGCTGACAGGAACTCAGTCCATTCTCTCTGGCCTCCCTGACTAGTGTGTGTGTGTGTGTTCATGGTGCACAGGCACATGCTGTAGTTACGTGGCCTCTCATTCGCCAAGTTCCCTTCCTTATGGAAACCAGATGCCGGCTGAAGCCAAAGTTCTCAGGAGCAGAAGTGAAGCTGGGCTGCCTGGCCAGATGACTCTGTTTCAGGACACACAATCCAGTCTCCTCTGCCCCTCCCCCTGCCCCACTTCTAGAGTCAAATTCAGAAATAAAGCCTTTTTAGGTACTGATTAGCGCATGCACGCTTTATATGTTTGTTTGTTTAAAAAGAATTTGTAATTGCAACTTTGTTTAGAGCAAAAGTTCTGTTTGGTTGTCAAAAACTGTAACTACGAGGAGCAATATCCATACAACAGTAGGCTCTGCATGTACTTTGAACAGCCTAGACTGATAGCTGAGAGATTGTGTGATGTGACTAACCTCTAATAATATTTGGAGGGGATTTAACAAACACACAGTAAACTAATCAGCCGAAACAAACACAAAAGAAACAACTGGAAGATCAGGGAGGTGTTGTTTCAAATCTGCTGGTGGCCAGTGAGAGTCAGAGGAGAAGTCTGACCCACCTGTCAATTCCTTCTAGCTAGACCACGCTACAAGAGCCCACAAGCACCCTTCCAGGATTAAGTAGTTTGGTTGTGAAGTTAGGTTGTTTCAAAAATCCCACTTATTCATTATGAATGTGTGTAGAAGAGGAATAGTGATGAAATAAAGCTGGTGTTGGAATGTGACTCAGGAAGGACTGAGGATGGCAGAGGAAAACAGTCACACTTTAGAGAAGTGTGCTTTAGAGAAGTCTGGCCCAAAAGAAGGCTGTGTACTATGAGTAGTGAACACACGGGACGCTTGCACTTTCTGCACTCGGCTGCCTGTGTCTCTCTGAGCAAAGTATTTAACCTCTCTGTGCTTCACTTTGAACATCAGAGGCAAAGTTGAATAGATTTAAAATGTGAGGTAACTCAGTGCTAAGACCGTGGTGTGTGTTTCCAGAGGGATGTCTCTATGTTTGTGATCCACTGAGTTAAGATGACTTCAAAGAACCAACTCTTAGAGTCTTTACCTTTCCAGAAAGCCATTTCTCCATGTTAGAATGTCCCATTTAAATTAGAGCCCCCTGAGCTCACCACAGCAGCGAGGAACATAGGCATAAGAATAGCATGTAGTCAATTATGCATCTCTCTTTCTTTGTATATTAGATTTTCTTAATTTGTTTTCTTCTTAGCTGATTTTACTCCTGTTTTATGTATTCGTCTTGTGTTGTTGTCTTGTGTTGTTGTTAGATGTGAAAGAAGGTACAGTTGATGATTTCCAATATGTATTAAACCAGAGCATAGTTCTAGGATGGAGGAATCCCTGTTACAATAAATATCATGGAAACGGACAGGAAAACAACTGGTTGGTTTGAAAGGGAATTCTAGCATCTACTTTTCACAGGTGAAAATACATGGGGGGTGGGGGTGGAGAGGGAGAGTAGTTTACCAAGATGTCAGTAGTTTTCATGACTAGCAATGGGACTGGGGCTTGTTCTTCTTTAACGTTTCCTCTAGTTTCAGAAATTGTGTGCTGTTAATATGTATTCTGCAATTATATTTTTACATGATTTTTCATCCAAGGAACCCATCCCTGAGTCCTGTTAAAAATGCTATTTCACCCATAACACAATGGAAGAAATATAATACAAGTTATTTTCTAATCTTTATAAAATGCTGACCCCCATAATCCTGGAGGTGAAGAAATATTCTTACTATTCTCATTTTTATTTCTGATGAAAACAGTAAGATGTCAATGGTACACAAGTAATGCCAGCATTGTGGAGGGAAGGACTAGAGGATTATGAGTTCCAGGACAGCTGCGCACATAATGAGACACTACCCCATAAACTCAGAAACAAACAGTTAAAATTAAAATCAAATCAAAACAAAATGAAACAAAAATCTTGATCAAGGCCACATAGCTAGAAATAGCCAGCCTGGTATGCTTTCATTTTTTGTAATTTTGAAGTTTGTATTTCAGTTATCCAGAGTCAAAGATCCTACCTGTTACCTACTCTTCTAAACTTCTCTGGCGATCTATCCCTTGTTCAGGTCAGCCTGCATTGTCCTTTACCTGTCTGGTGCCTTTTCCATCCCTCCTTCTGCACATCCCTCCTTGCAGAGTGTTTGGAAACTGCTCTGTTCATCTTGGGATTATTCTCACAGCCTCATGGAAAAGAGTATCCTCAACAGAATCTGTACTGTGCATGGATGCTTGAGTGGGTGGGCTCCACCTTACACAAGTGAGTATGTAGCCTGGACATCTCCACTCTCATTGTACCCCTTCCCAATGGGACCTGAGCTTATTGCCAGAAGCTGCTGCTGGTTTCTTACAGAAAACATAATCTTGTATTTGAAGAATTTTTAAATATCCAGACAATAGATTCAATAGGGGGTGGTGGTCAGATGTCCAGTAGTCCAATAGTTAAGGTGCTCCCCTCTAATTGATTGTAAGTATAAATTAACCCCTTATCTTTGACCCCTTTGGTTCCTGGGGCATGGATAATTCTTTGTGGGTTGATGGACTAGGATGGAGAGTTTCCTTCTTCTGCCTTCTCTCCCCCTCCCTTCACTTCTTTCTTTTCTTTCTTCTTTTCTTCCTTCCTTCCTTCCTTCCTTCCTTCCTTCCTTCCTTCCTTCCTTCCTTCCATTTAGCTTTCAGGGCTTCTTGGAAACTAGAAATGAGAAAAGCAGGACTCCAGCCCATTGTAACCCATTGTAATATGATGGTTGTTGAATGGATCTCTGGCTCTTGTTGCTAAGGCAACCTGACCACCCAGAATCCTGGCATCTTTAGCCTAAAAGTTAAATATACACAACAGGTTTTCATGGGCTGCATATTGGGAAGTACACTTAGACTATAAGCCCTTTTATCCTTCTTTTGTCCTTCATCCAGAGAACACATGAGAGTTTCTCAAGACTGGTCACCTTCTTCATATCCTTGGGACTCATCAGGTCCAGTGGTTACTACACTAGTAGCTGAGTGGATAGGTTGTAATAGCCAGTTGACTTTATCCATCCAGTTAGGATACATTAGCCCAGTACACTACTCATTCTTAGCATGCTACTGAGAATATACTGCCTTGTTTTAGATGGATCTCATCAATAAACACACACAAACACACACACTCACACTTATATATAGGATACAAATATGTGCGATGTGCACAGCTCTTGAGGAAACATTTGGACAATATAAGCAGAAACAATTTTCCAGAGGCTAAGAGGACATCGACCAATGAGGTTAACAGTGTTGTTTAGCTACAAGTTTTGGTTCCAGGAAGAAAATTAGTGAAGCAGCAGGTTTGGTACTAAGTCAAAAAGGAATGACGTTAAGCCTACCTGGAGAGTATTTCATTTTCAGGTTTCAAGAGTCCATCTGACTCCTCAGCTATGGTATGTAAAATTGATAAGTCCTCCAACCCCCATGGGGAGTTCTACAAACAGAGAGTTCTTTCTGTGCACACAAGACCCTTGAGAGAGATGGAGAGAAGTCAAGAACTGACTACTGTGCCCAAGCACACTCACGAGAGTCTGCCAAACTCCATAGCTAAAGAGGCCTTGACATGTTTCCACTGCAGAGTCTGCCCTTATAAAATGTGTTGCTAATTAAAATAACTGCCAGTCTCCTACAGGGAAGCCCATCCACGTGCACGCAGGCTGTTGTTTTCCACGTATCCAGCTTTCAGTAAATAAACCAAACTCCTAAACAAGCAGCAGATCCCAGCTATCTAGGGAACATGAGGGGAGCCCTGTCCTATATGAAAGCCACCAGACAAAAAGTCATTCCAATCCCCCCCACCAGAGAAGGAATGGGTTAAGTGGCCGATGATGTCACTGCTACACAGCGCTGTGGGCATATTTGATTTGGCAAGTGGTAAAAGGAGCCAAAGACACATGCCCCAACAGAGTCAAGTATTAAATTGAATTCAATACACTTACCAAATTGAATTTGGAGTGTGTGTGTGTGTGTGTGTGTGTGTGTGTGTGTGTCCTTTTTCTTCATCTGAGCAGTGGTCTGTGCGATTGCTTAACAATTCATATCTGGTCACGTTCTTTCTTGCTATGCCTCCTTTATTGGCTTCCTGTTGTATTTTGCATAAAGTCTAGCCTTCCTCACTTCCTCTCATGGCTACAAGACCTTCCCCTGTTCAGCCCTCGTTCATCTCAGGGCCAATCTTTAGTCACACCAAACCAAATGACCTAGAAGTGCTGTTTTCTGTCTTCCCTCCATGCTTTTACATAGGCTGTTCCATCTGCCTGGAATGCCTATTGGATCGCTTCTCCTCACCTCTAGTCAGCTCATAAACAAGTCTTCTGCTCACCTACAGAGTCTTCCTGTTTTGGAAGTCTTCCCTGACATCTATTCTCACCCTTGTGCCCATGCCCAGTCTGGAGAGACACATTCTGTGAGCTTTCCTGGCTTTTCATACCACACTTGTCCATTGCAATGGATATGAATGAAGACTTGAACTGATCTACAGCCTAATTTAGAAGCCAAATCTGATGGTATCCCTGACCCTAATGTTGCAGACATCTGGCTGGTAAAAACAAAAGTTACATAGCTGAGACTATATGGAAGAGTGAAGACCACAGGTATAAACAAGCCTATAAATTAGGGGATGACTAGATATATGGAATAATACGTTCATGAATTCATTCATCACTATAGATAATATTTGTTCACACTTATAATCGTGTAGCCAATTGCACCTGCAGATGCTCAGCATTGGAAAGGAATAAAAAATGTGTTACAGGTCTAGGAGAAAGATACAACTGTGCAATGTGAAGAAGGGTGTCTACAGCAGGTGTGTCACTTCCAAATCACTGCAACGTCAAGTGTAATTTTATAGCTAGAGGTACCTTAATATATCTGTATTAAGCGGTTGCATATGCATACTTGTTGAGTGTTCCGGGGATTACAGACAAGACTAGGGTCACTATAGTCTCTGTTTGTCTGGAGAATACAGCTTACATGGATACACACACACACACACACACACACACACACACACCCATGCAATTACTTAATTGCATATTTTTCTCAGACTAACAAAGCAAAGACAAAGCATTAAGTATGTATGGGGATTTGTTAGAAATATCTCATCTGGTCTAAGAGCAACAGAAATCACTCCTACAGAACTACTGTTGGAAATGAGATGGTAAGGGAGTCCTGGTTCAAGGCAAATTAAAAGAAAAAAAACCACTAGAAAAAGAGAAAACAGTACACAACACCCTCAGAAATGAGAAAGAAGTGATCATGCTTTAGGGAAATATGAGAGAGAGAAAGAGAGGGAAACAGAGAGAGTCAGAGAGAGACAGAGAGACAGATAGACAAAGCTGAAATGCAGAAAGAGAGGCAGAACATGAGCCTGGAGAAGTAGCTGGGTGGGAGGTAGATTGTTTAGTCTCCTAAGACAAGGTAAGGCTTGTTTTAGAATTTTATCCTAAGTGTAATTTGGAAGACAAGGAGAAGGTTTGGGCCTAATGCTAAGTTCAATTTGCAGTGTTAAAAATTACTTGGCATCAGTTTGGAGGATAGATTGGAAGGGCTCACAAGAAGTAAGAAACCAACTGGAAGGTTGCTAGAACATTCTGTGGTAAGACAGGGGTTTCTTAGCCTTAAACACTGAGAAATGCAGAAGAGTAGACAGAATCAAGAAATACTGAGATACTGGTCTTGGTGACCCTTTGGGATGGATTGACTATCAGATTGGAGTAGACTGAAGTATCAACATTCTGGCCAAATACCCTCATTCACTCAAACAACTCTCACCAGCCTATTACAGGGTAGATAAGTATATTGGGAAAATGTATATATATACAGGGTTTTTTTTCAACTATGGAAATTTAAAAGTGTCTATAAAACAGCACTGAAAACTTTATTTCTGACATCTCATTGATTACAACACAAACTTTTCTGTTCTTTGCAATTTACCATATATCAATTGTGTGTGAGAATGGTTTAATTTTATTTTATGCGTGTAGATAATGTTTGGTCCTACTTGCCATCCGTTCCTTTCACTGTCTTCCCATGCTCTCCTGACAATTTCTTTTCTCTTCCTAAATAGTTCCCCATTCAAGCCTTTAAGAAAAATCAAGATTCTACCTCTGAGAGAAAATGTATGATATTTGGTTTTCTGAATCTAGATTATTTCACTTAATGCAATAATCTCCAATCCCATTCATTTTTGCAAAAGCAATTATTTTGTTCTCTATGATTGGATGTATACAGTCATGTGTACATCCTACATTTCTGTCTCTGTTTATGCACTGATGGGCAAATTTTCCACAAGTTTCTGTTGGGTCAAATGCCGCTTGCAGCTCACAATCCATTCTCATTTTCCATCAACTGGTGCAATTTTCTTTCTGTGAGCATCTGTGCAGTTTTATTTCTATTGTTCTTGGTCACCTAGGATATTTTAAACTCTGTTCACCAGTCCTTGATCCTTGACTTGTGTGAGCAAGTGGCATATTAAATTCTGTTTCAAGCTCTTACTTCTTACATAAACCTAAGCACATTGACTAACCTCAGTGATTTTAGAATGCTTAAATTTAAGTGAACTTGATTTAAAAGGTACTTGAGTCATCTCTACTGGTTGTGGAGAATCAGATACATTATGCTTCTAATTGTGTTGTATATGAAATAAAAAGACTCAGATAGCTAGCTCAGTCATAAGATTGCTAATTGGTGGTGTTATCTGTTGACCACTCTTGAACAAACCAAGGGGACAGGGGGTGGGGACTAATGCAGAGCACAGACATTAGCTTCCAGGGGTCTTTAGCAGTACCACATAAACAGAGTGTCATGGTGCCTATCTGTATTCCCAGCACTGAGGAGGGGATTGATTCTGAAGAATTAACACATGGGTTAGGAAGAAACGACATATTCTTCTAAGATGTATTAACATATTCTGCTCTTCCAATGAAAGCAAAATATTGCAGTTGATATGTTTATCTTAAGCCAAGAGCTACCAGTCTAAAGAAACCCAACAACAACAATACAGTTGACCCAAATTTTCCCCAGGAGAAAGCCCTCTGCTACTAACCTGATGTAGGGCTGTGTGTGGAGTAAGGCAGGGAATGTTGGCTGTGCTAATCTTTTTCAGGATGGATAGTCTGGGATCCAATTTTATTTCATATAGTAGACAGGCATTTTGGAAGAAGAATGTCAGTCTCACTGTTTGAATTGTGGAAATGTCCTGGCCTTTCTTTCACAGACCCACTGAGGTGTGACTTCATGTCCCACATTTGTCTGCTTTGATTTGTGGGATTTTCATGGGCAAACTAATACTGGCAAGGAACCTCGTGAAAAGTTCCAAAAAGCCACAGAGGCTGGAATACTTCTCAGTTCACTTTTAAACTTCTCAGTCATGGTTTCCAAGCACCAGTGGCGTCGGTGCTCCGGCAGCCCCAGTCTGATTCCCCCCTCACTTTCTAAGAGACAGTTACAAACGCTTTTAGCTTTTTGTATACATTCTAGAAACATTGCTGGTGGAGTCTGGAAAGTGTGTTTCCATCTTCTTTGGATTTCATCTTTGTAGCATGGGCTGCTGGATAAACATCACGTTCCCATGACTGGGAAACTTCATTCAGCAGAGTGACTGCCAATTATATGTGGGGAATTTGTATCCCTCTAGTGAGCTCAACAACAACAACAAAACAAACAAAATATGCCTCTGTGATCTCAGCTGACTTGTTTCAATGGGATGCAAGTGAATGCTATTTACTAGATATGTAAGATCCAGTGTGAGTCTAAACTATAGTGAGATGAATACACAATATGACAATAGAATTGTAACAGAAAACCAAACAGCGTACTCAGATGGGTTTAGCTGAATGTGATTTCAGGAAAGGAATATCTGCAGTATCTCTTGAAGAAAGTCAAGAGAATCAATGAGGTTTGGTCAATAAATTTACTACTTTAGGAAAGCTATTGAATCCCTGCCCCAACAGAGGCAAAAGGTAGGACTTGAAGGCTAGATCTTTGGAATGGAAAGGTGATTTGTTAGGAACTGTAAGTACAGGAAAGCAATCATGATGGTTGGTATACTTATTCTTCCCTGGTACTTTGATTGTTGGTGTTGCCCATGGACCACTCTCAAACAAACCAAGAGGGCAAGGGAGACTAATGCAGAGCACAGACATTAGTTTCCAGGGGTCTTTAGCAGACAGAGAAGATCAGGAACTTGCCATGGGGATAGAGAAGCAATATGAGAAACAGAGAACAGTCCAGATACCTTTAATCATTTGATACCAGATTTTATTCTAAGACACAAAGTGAATAAGTAAAAATGAACAGATCAGTTCCAGGGAGATAAGGATTCAATTTTCATCTGCTGGTAGTAAGAATTGAGATTTTTGAGAAAGCTATGCTCTCTGATTCTATTTTTTTAATTGAGGAAACAGTGAGTTTGGGAGAATATTTGACAACACACACACACACACACACACACACACACACACACACACACACACAAGAGCTGGACAAACCTGATCTCATGTGTTTGATATCGGTTGGCTTCTTCTCATTAGCTCTTATGTTAGTTACCCTTTAAATGGCAAGATGCCTGCCATATGGAGATAGGAAAACCAGTGTGATCATGTTTTAGTGCTGTGTTCCTGTGGTGTCCCTGTTGATTCATACCTGGAATGATGAGAGATGGGAGGACTAATGTTGTTCCTGGAATCTTGCTCATTGAGTCCTTTTGTCAAGAGATTATGCTGGTATTCTTGGTGTAATGTGAACCTATTAAAACTTCTACAGGGGAAACTGAATTTTGCCCCATCACATGGCCATAGGTTCTTAGGTAACTGTTCCATTTAATCCTGGCAGAAGATGCTCAAGAAATGCTTCCTGTTCCCTTGTGGATTGAGTGTTGATAATGTTATTTGTTTTTCCAAGAACTCAGGCAGTTCTGTCCTAGATGGATTGTTTGCTCCTTTCCAAACCTCTCAGAGGAACTGTCATTTATTGGGGGCAATGTCGTCTTGTAGTTTAGAAGCAAGGGAGGGTGAGTGGTTACTCGTGAATTGTGTCTGTCCACATTCACGTGTATGCAGATACAAACGTGTGCATACAGGTCATGGAGGCCTTAGAAATTGTTCCTCTCGGAAGCCTTTTACACTTTGTTTGAATCAAGGTCTCATGGGTCTGAAACTTCACAAGTAAGCTGGAATTACTGGCCTGTATGTATCCAGGGACCAGCTGCTCTCTGATTTCCACCTTGCCATTACTGAGATTACAAGCACTTTGCCCCAGCACATTTTTTTTCCACATGGGTTCTGGTACTCAAACTGAGGTCTTCATGTGTGAAGGTGACTTTACAAAAGGAGACTTCTCTCCACCCTCTGCTTGCAAATTTTGACTGGTCTGTTGGAAACTGGAAAAGTGCTGGTGATTGGAAAGAAAAAAGTCACAGTGAGCATTGAATATTCATTGATTCAGACTGAATTCTAGGTGCTAGCAGTAGGCCCTAAATCTCACAGCCATATTTTAATGCAGTATCTACTAGTCTCAGTTGAAGAAGTTGTGCTTCAAAGAGATTGCTTCACATGTCCATCTGCCAAAGCCTGAGCCAGAGATCACAGACCTACCTCCATCAAAACACAAAGCCGTGTCTTATCTTGAAGCAGTTAAGGAGAATCAATTGGAACATTTTTATCTCGCTGTGACTATTTTAAAATGAACAAAACTAAACAAAAACAAGACTATGAGTTTTCTCATGAAAGGGGTGGGTCTTATTCATCTCTTGCTTCCCGTTGCTTCCCACTGCCCCTGCCATTGCATGGGTGACTGGTTAACATTTGTTGAATGAAAGAATGATTGACTGAATGAATCATCAATACAAAGATTATTTTTGTCTCCGTGTAGCATTTTAATGCATATTTATATTTCATATGACAGTGTTTGCAAATTGCATAATACTCCCCTTCAGCATGACTTGCACTGTAGAAATGTTTCCATATGCTACATGTTTCCCTTCATTTGACTGAAGGTGAAAAAAAAAGCCTAAGGAAAACATCACATGGTGGCTGAGCACCCACATAAACACAAGTCATATAGCATGCACTGTCCACAAACGGTGTATTTTGGAAGGGCAATTTTGCAAAAATAATATTGAAGCAGACATTCAGTTTGGGCCAATGTGGGTTAGGAAAATGTTCTTGTGAAGCTAAACACAGTTTCATATTAATTCAGTATGTTATAGGAGGTAGAAGGGAGAGCTGGGTCCTTGGGGGCAATGTCCATATTCAAAACCAGTCTCTACTGTTTAACAGCGGTGAGTGTGCCTTCCGCAACATATTCAATATATGCATTTGCACCTTGATCCAGAGACTCTGTGCAATGGAGGAAAATCACCATTTTTCTTGTGGAATAGTTGGTAGAGTGAATTATTATAGGTGACTAAAATAATGTCTCACAAATACCAAGAATCAACAAATGCTATTCACAGTTCTACACACCCAGCTCAGAAATACGCACCATCTAGTTCACACTTACTGGAGTGAGGCTTTGAAGACTCACAGTAGACCCAGCCCTTTGCTCTTTTGCTTCATGTCATTACCATCAGTCCCTGTCTATTTTAAGGCAAAGCAGGATAATCCTCAGAGTGACTTTCAAGGCCCTAAAGGAACTCATCCTTTTCTTCTTCCTTTCACCTCACTTCTCTCACTTGCAAGCTTTACCAATGGGTACCAATGAAAGTTCAGACTGGAAAAACTGACATCAGATGGGTGAATAATAATACTTGAACGAGAAGAATCAGGTAATCATTTTGCCAATGGGTTTATGGAAAGCTTAGAGAAGAAGCCTATTGAAGTAACTTGATGTTCGTCAAATAATACCAGTTAAAAGATGATCAGAGGGATCACCCAGACTGAGGAATGGATTTGTTCTTGGTGCCAAAAGCAAGTCATGCAGGTTCAAAAGGCTGATGCTGCAAAATGAGCTAGGTTATGAGGGAAACATCAGTCAGATCCTTTAAGTCTGGCTTAAGTAGATAGATGGATATAAGGAGCTAGATGGGTAATGGAGATTAAAGAAATAAGCATAAGCCTCCATTTTGTGTGTGTGTGTGTGTGTGTGTGTGTGTGTGTGTGTGTGTGTGTATGTATGTGTGCATGTGTGTGAGTGTATGTGTGTGTGTATGTGTATGTGTGTATGTGTATGTGTGTATGTGCGTGTGTGTGTGTGTGTGTGTGTGTGTGTGTGTGTATGCATGTGTGTTGTGAATGGAAAGAGTGGGAGTCTGTTTTGCACACATGTGTCAACGTCACCTAAGAACATTCAGTACTAAGCCTAAGATCATATCCTTACTCTCTTCCCTTCCCAGCCAATGGTTTAGTTTTCTGTGACTCCTTCCTGTCATGTCCAATGTCTGATTTGTCAACAAGTTCTTTGGGCACTTGAAAACACGGCTAGGATTTAACTGCTTCCTAACATCTTCATGGTCACCGTGATCATACAAGCTACTCTGTTGCTGTGGAATCCTTGTGATGGCCTCCTGTACTGCTTGTCCATTTCCTCCATGCAGACTTTCAACCAGTCCTCACGATAGCAGCCAGGGTGCACTCTTACAAAGAACCCAGGTCAGGACTCCTTTGCCTAAAACCTACTGAAGACAAATTCCCTCCAAATCACTCAGGTGACCTGTGTGACACACCTATGCCCACCCCTTCAGTCCAGCTCTCTGCCTTGTCTGTCATCATCCTGCCATGTTGAAGTCCTTGATATTCCTCAACCATGTACAGTCTACTCCTTCCTAGGAGCTCCTGAGATGACTTCTCTGCTGCCCAGAATGACTTTTCTATGGATACCCATCTAGTCTCCTCCTTTATTTCCTTTTGACTTTCACTTCCTTGTTATCTTCTCAGTGAGGCATCTTGCTACTACTTTATTCCTAAGAAGCAGGCTCTTTTTTATGCTCCTCTGAGCTCCCTTTTCTGATATGGTTTCACCTTTTGCATATGTAAGCACCTACCATGTTCTGTATTTGACCTTCAAGATTTATGTCTCCCTCCATTTGCTTGCTTCTATAATAGACTCTTCGAGGAGGGACTGACTGTTGCATCATTTCCCACTCTATTTCACTGTTCCTTGAAAAGTGGCTGCTCACAAGGAGTTACTTAACAGGCATTTGCTGAATGAAAGAATCCAGGCGGGGACTGTAGCACAGCGTGTTGCTCTGAGGATGTGGTATTTAGGAAGCAGAACTGGGTTAAAGATAGATTTGGGAATCCTTAGCAATGACGAGATATCTGTGTGGGTGTAACTACGACAGATCAAGGAAAAAAAAATCTTTGGTGAAATTTTTAGATTTCACCAAGTAATTTCGCTAAATAATAAAGATTGTAAATGAAACAGGAAGAGTTGAGTGACATGTCTTGGGGGGGGTGGGGTAAATATTTGACCTAAAATCTTTACTCTGCTTCCCACTAGCTGTGTGACCTGAGAGAATGACTGAGTTGTTATTGGACTCCAAAGTCTCAGGGGTAGTTAGAAAACAAACAAACAAAACAAAACAAAACAAAACAAAAACCCAAAAAACCAGTTTTTTTTTTTAATTAAGACGATGTTCCAGTAATGTACAAACAAATCAGTTCATAGAAGTGAGAACAAATAGAGACTGTTGTTGTTATTGAGACAAATATCATTCTGATTACTGAAGTGTGAGAAAGAATCTTAAAACTATATAAAGAACTGGATGGCCCTCACAGTGGAAAAATGAACAAAAAATTTTTAAAGGAATAAGGGTAGCAGATCCCATAGATGGTCTCTGGCTGAGGCAGACAAGCTAAGCAGCATGCTGGGCTCCAGGGTACAGCTATTTAATCGGATAGTTTCACTCAAACCAAAATGTTATAATCCCATATTTTAAAATGAGCTAATGTTTTCTGGAAAATAGCAATAATTGTCCCAGAAAACAATCAAATAAAAACAAAACAAAACAAAACAAAACAACACTTGGGTCCTCAATTGTGTCCAGCTGACAAATGGAGGAACATGGTGACCCAAAATTTTGTTTCTTTCTGGCCTTTAGGAGATTTAGTTGCTCACCAGTCAGGACTAGTTTTATGAGGGTAGCTATTGTGCAACTCTATTTAGCTGGCTCTGTGGGCGTTTATTTACAGATGGCTGCCATCTTGATTTATTGTCTGTCAAATTATAATTATTAAGGATGGGGTTAATTGTCATTTCAACCACCTGGTAATTACCCACTGTGCTTTCATGTGGTGACAAATCTGTCCTTTGGATCAAAACTGGAAACTTCATAATTCAGTTCCTCATCCACCTCCATTCTTGTCATGTTCAAAATAAAAGATTAGTAGAAATTATCAATACTTTCAAGTATAATTTGTGGACCACAAAAGGAAAGAATTGCCAATTGTTTTAAATAGTTTTGAGGATCAGGGCTTGTAGAACCAGACTCCACAGTTGTGAGTTACAATAACTGAAATTAAAATTACGAGACATGCTCTTTCAAAGATTGGTCTAATAAAACCTTTTAAACAATGCTTCTAGTATATCCCATGGTGCATCACATAAAATGATGATTTATGACTCTCAGCATTATTTACTCCATTGTGTACCAAGCCACTTAGCCTTGTGTCCCTTCCACACTTTCAAGACAGAATTCAACAGAGACAGTGTGGTAACTAACGTCTCTAAGTCTGAAGAGCTGGCCTGGGGCATTGAATAGGATACTTTTTTGTTTATCTAAGGAGACCGATAGAATCAATAGGAATCAAAAGAAGAAGTCTACATGTCATATATAGAACACCACTCTTTTCATTTTGAGTGCCCACTCCTGTCTGTGCATACATTTTCAGCTTTCCCTTGCGTGTACATTATCAAGAAGGTACACAAAACTCAACAAAGTAGTCAGAATAGGATCAAGAATATAGCTTTGGAATCTTCTTATCTTTATTTTTCATATTTCTGAAAAAATCCATCATGCAAGCACACTGTATTCAATTTGTTGTGGCGTTTACAAGAGATTATAGCAAAAAAGCTCCTGTCTAAGACTCCCTAATATTTCTTAGCAGAATTGCCTATGAGTGACAACAGTCACCAGAGTCCCTTGTCCCTAGAGCTTTGATTTGCTACCTGCTCAGCTGTGAGGCTCAGCCTGGGCTGGTTTCTACTAATATCATCTTTCAGATTCAGAGAGATATCCATCCACTGGGTCCAGAGAGAACCTGTGAGCAGTTTCTGTCTTTCATCTTCTGTAAGACTGCAAATGCATTCGTCAGGGGAAAAAGCCCTTGGATTAGAGAACCTACTAGTTTGTCACCAAGCTCAGCTGTTTCCAGATCTGTCTTAGGAGATCATAACCTGCTATGTAGGATTTCAGCTTCTTGGGCAATTTTCTCCAGTCAAGTGCCCCAACATGCCTTCCTCTGCTCTTTCTTCCTTTGCTTCTCCATGAGCCATGGGAAAACTCTCATCTTTCTTTTAAGATCTTATCTCTGGTGCCTGTTCCTTACCTGGTAAACTCCACATACTGCTGCCTCAGAGAGTTCTCAGATCTTTCATTGCTTCCTGCCACATTCCAAAGCATTCCCCCTGACATTCATTTGTCATCTTTGTCTGCTCTCTTTCTCTGCTTCCAATCTACTGCTTTACATGTTAGATGACATGTTATTAAGCTGGAACATTCCTGATTATTCTTCAAAACCCACAAGCTCAGAAGAGAATTGCTTAATGAATAATCACCTCCATTGCTCCAAAATTATTTTTTCTTTTATATTTATATTTCTTTATATCCATGTCCTGTGACATAATACTATATTTCCCCGGACCTCTCCATCTCTGTTCTACACTTCTCAAGGGCAAAATGTAGCATAGATTTTGTTGTTTCTCATGATTAAGTACAGGTTAAACAAATTGAATAAATTTTGTGCTTCATGCTTTGTACATGGCTTTCTCTAGGTAGAGTAGTAAGAATTCTGGATGTATCATATAAACAGCGATTGGTAGACTCCTTGCAAAAGATTGCTTAAATCTTGGCAGATGGTACTGGTATCAACATTAGAATATCCAAGTAATTTTGTGGACAGATATCAACTGGTTTTATGGAGAACTTTACCTTCTCCTCACATCATAAATGACATTTGCTCACCTGAATAAGACACACTTAATCATATCCAAATGGAAATAAATGAAGGCTTTGGGTTTTGTGAGGAGAAATTATTGTTTTTTCTCTTTGTGGGTTTTTTTTTCAGAATATTTAAAGTAATTGAGATATTTTATGAACAATGAATATTTTTCAAAGGATGTTATTTCTTCTCTACTTCCTCAATTTCTTTCTATAATGTCAAGCAATCCTGGGCACAGACAGAAAGCTGCTATCTTCTACAGATAGAAAGTACAGAATCTGTCTTGGTGTAGATAGCAGCCTTTGGACAGCAGCTTGGACCATGTCTTCTCAAACCCAAGATGCTAGCTGAAGGATGTATTTGTAAACCTCTCACTTTCTCATTGGCCACTCAGTCACTCTGAGTCAATGGGGTTTATTAGTTTTGAGGGCCCAGCATGGAAACTATCAATAGAGTAATAATGAATAGACTCATGAAGGGACCTTTTCTTTCTTGATTGGCACTGTGCAAGGACTGTCACTTCTGAGCCTACAATCAACTCCATACGGAACCTGTTCCTGTTCTCCTTATATCATCAGGGACTTTCCAGGGCACAGAAGACAGCTAAGTTCTAGAGTAACTGGAAAGTTGTCCTAATAGAGTGGCTGACTCTCAGAGGCCCTGCCATTCTCTAGGAACCATTAATTACTGTCATGATGATTTATATGTATGCAGCCACTATCTTCTTATCAGAAAAATACTTCTTCAAAGTTGGAATCTCTGTCCCTCCTACACAGGCAACAACTGACTGAGAAGCATTTGAATGAGAGATTCTGAGGGCAATGTTATATGTGCCATGTTTAGATTGCTTCCTTGTGTTCTTTTCTATATTCACACAGATAGTAAAGAAAGTTGAACAGAAGAGTGTTTAATTTCTCAGTGGAAAACGAAGTTGACTTATCTCCTCTTTTTTCTGCAAAATAAAAATAAAGAGTCCTCAAAGACCAAGGAAGCAGCATTCCTATACTTGGTAGGAGTCTCCTAACATTTTTTAGATACACACACACACACACACACACACACACACACACACACACATACACACACACACACAGAGAGAGAGAGAGAGAGAGAGAGAGAGAGAGAGAGACAGACAGACAGACAGACAGACAGACAGACAGACAGACAGAAAGTTTTTTTTCCAAGACATGGTTTCTCTGTGTAGCTCTCACTGGCTTCAAACTCAGAGATCCACCTGCTTCTGCCACACAATTGTTGAGACGAAAGGTGTGTGCCATCACTGCTCCTAAATTTTACCCTAACCATAGTGTGGAGAAAGTGATGATGAACTCTGGTCTTCAACTTTTCCTGATTGACTCTATCACCTCATTTTCTCTATCCTAGACTTCCTCCCTTCCCCAAGGTCTAAATTCTCTGCAAAGTTGACAACTGAAGAGTGACGGGATGAATCATGCTAATGACCTCTAAATCATGCACACACCCAGGCACATGTCTGCCAAGAAGCCTCTTCCTATCACCACTGTAGGAAAGACTCTCTCCGTCCTTCTTCATGTGTATTTACACCCATGAAAATGTAACTCCACTACTGGGAGTTTGTTATTACAAAAAAATCTTCATAGGAAGGAGGAAAAACTACATTAAAAGATATGGCTCATGGTTTAGTTAAAACCTCAGCACAGACTCTTGGCCAATAGATAAGTGCATTGGCAGGCACTGTCTGTGTTGGTTTCAATGTCATGAGAACCACATGAGCAAAGTCAAAGCACTTGCCTTGTGGTTTGCAAAGACATCTATGAGGAAGAGGTATGTGAGGGGAGTAGCTGTCCATGGTGTACTCTCTGTGGGTCAGGCTCTGATATATCAGCATTTATATCAATCATCTCATTTATTCTTCATAACAGCCATGAATATAGATATGATCACTATAATTTATGGATTAAGAACACAGGGCTCAGAGTCTTGGAGTCACTTGCCAAGCTCATGACTACAGTTGATGAGCTAATACTCAGAATTCAAACCTAGCTGGGTGGATTTTTGTTGTCACAGTGGTTCTGGTTTACAGAGTCACTGTGTCTCCAAGAACATTAAACCACTGAATGTTCTGCAATTGTTCTTGGAGAAGTAAAAAGGCTAAGCTCCTGCAAACTGCTGCCGATTCCAGCAGGCAGGGACAGAGATGGTTCTTGACATATGGCTTACAGCACTTGTACTTCATGGTGGTGCAGAAACAATGTGCATCCGGTAGAAGCCTTACTTTTTGAAGTTTGGTCTATCCCTAGGTTAGCAGTATACAGTGTGATGACCTTGTCATGCTGACTAGAGCAGTGAGTGACAGCTCCCAGTTAGCCTTGCTCTCATGAGTAGAACCATCCTGTCCACTACAGAGCTATGATGTTCAGCAGGAAGAGTGAATTAAACACATTCTTCAACCTATTATGCACGTATTGGGATGTAACCTCGCTATAAGTCATGGGATACCTGTACATGTATGTGTGTTTTGATTTCATAGTCCTTCAGTATGTTTGGCTGACTTACTAGCATTGAACTCACAACTCAATAAAGCTCTACTATTTTTGAATAAAGCTTTTTTTATGGTACATGAGTTATCTCTGTGAGCCACATCATAGCTTCTCACACAGAGAAATACTACACAGCTGTGCTGAGCAGAAAGTAGTGGAACAGGCTTAATCCCAGGTAATCAGGGAGCTGTTTTGGATCCTCCTGATCAAAAACAAGGATATACATGTTCAATGGCAGATCATTTGTGTATCATATATGAAGTCTGTGGTTCACTGCTTGGTACTATGAGAGGGAGAATAAGAGAGAGGGAGGAGGGGGAGGGGAGAGAGGCAGGGAGAGAGACAGAGAGAGAGAAAGAAAGAGAGATAGTGAGACAGAGACAGACAGAGAGATGTTTAGGGCCAGTGAATTCACACAACAAAAGACACAAATGTGCAAAATACATGACTCCAAACATATCCCAAATAGGATACATTTGTTAATGTTGAATATTGAATGAAAACAGTATTACTTCAACTAAACAGGCACTTTGGCGGTGCAAGTTTTTCACTGTTCCACATGTCTGTGAGCAACTGTGGAGTCATTGATTTGGGGAATTAAAAAAAAATTGTAATGAGAAAGTTCACAATTACAGAATCCATGAAAAACAAGGATAGACAGTTCTACCCACTCATAGAACAAGCAGGTGTGTCTATGAGACTGCAGATGCTGCCCTAGACACTGGGAATTCGGCAATTGGGAAGGCTGGCATTTTGAGAAAAGGCAGCGTATGAGGAATATATTATCATCAATGGTGATGGCAAACTAAACCAAGAGTGGTTTGGGAGAGTGGGTTTGTCAGGTTTCAGTTTATATAAGGTAGTCCCTGGGGAATCTGGCAAAGTATCATCTAAACGAAACAGTCAAAGGGCTGACTTAGGAATAAGCAGGAATCTGATTAGTCAGAGGCCAATGTGACTGGAGCTGAGAGAAGAGGCGGTGAGTGAGGAGATCACACGGAGGTAGACATGGTAGAGGGTATCAGAAGCTCCTGTGGAACCTTGGGCCTCTAGACTTAGTCCTTGAATGGACCACAGCAGGAAGTGCAATAACAGCACTGGATGCTTGTCGGTGACCACAAGGCTGGGCAAAACAAACAAAACCATTGTTATTTTTTGGCCAAAAGAGAGTCTTGGAAGGGTGACAGAGACTCCTAGTCACCCACTCCTGCTTCATCTGGGGCAGGAGAGGGTGCCTGAAGATGCTTAATTTAGGAAAACGACTGAAAAGCAGCCCTGGCTTGGGTGAGATTCTATGATAACATGACCCAGGGCTACAACACTGAGGACAATTTCATCAGCATCAGCGTCTGTCATGCATCCCAGGCAAAGTCAGTCACAACAAATAAACCATCCCCAGGACAACAAGCAGCAGTGACGGGAAGGAAGTCTATGGGCCAATGAGCTGTGAAAAACTAGGCAGAGTTCTGCTCGCTGAGCTGGTCTGAGTATGAATGCCTAAATATCTGCAGTTAGAGCTCCTTTGCCTCAAGTGTCTCAGCTGCCTGAGAGGGAAATTGAGGCTACTAGGAAAGTAGCAAGTGTTCAAATATCAAAGGAGTGGCTGACCAAGGTGCCCAGTGAGCCCTGTCATCAAACTGCCATCCTCTGGTTAATACTACAGTTTAGGAGAAGAAATTTGACAGCTTTCCTCGGGTTGAAAAGAAAACAGAAGAGAATGACATTGGTTTGTCCAGATGCTGTGTTCACAGTTACCTTAAAGGCTCAGGTGGTGACAGCAATGTGCTCGGTGACCTAGATTTATTTATTACATGTCTTTATTGTTACAACCTGGCCTGGCCACTCAGTGTCTGGATCTCAGAGTGTTCTGTGGATACGTCTGTGCCATACTATGAATCATCCCCAAGGGAAATGTTCTCAGCTAACCAGCGTGGTGACTCTGCATGGAAATCACTTGAGAAGAATTAAAATTCTATCTCTGCTTTTCAGACAGCACTGGAGTCATGTCTACTTTGGTAGTTTCCTGGGTGGAAGCCTCTGAGGGGTTCTGGGGCTTCAGCATTCTGCTTCCATGACATGTTGGCTCTGCAGGGAAGTTGAAAGCACTTGGGCAGGGTCAGTAATATATTTGTCAGCCATGACTCTGGGACAGGGTGAGAAAAGAAGTACTTGATTGGCTGTGCTTGGTTATACTTTGGTGTAAGTACTTTCGTAAGAGTGTATTTCAAACTCCCAATGGTGAATACATTTGCAGAGTTCCTGGAAATGTGAACTCTGCTTCCACAAGCCTTCTCCTACTGACTCTGGAACATCTCTAAAGCTTCTTGAAGAGAGAGAACTAGAGTCAGGAGAGGTGGTTGATTCTGCTAAAAATACCAGACTTTCAGGAGCTGGGGAGATAAGGCGCATATAAAGAAAAACATAAAGGCCTGCACTTGATCCCCAGAACCCATATGGCCATGGCTGTGTATTTGTAATTCCAGCATAGGGGAGGTGGAGGTGGTAGATTCCTGGGGCTTGCTGGTCAGCCAGTTTACCTAACTGGTAAATTCCAGGCCATTGCACTATCCTGTCTAAAAATAAGGTGAACAGCATTCCTGAGAGACAGCACCTATTTGGTTTTTGTCATGTTTATCTTGCTGTTTTGTTTTAGATAAAGCTTGTCCATATCGAATATTCCCAATTTGATAATGTTTAGCTTACAATATAGGACCCAGTAGAAGTGTTGTTTTTGGTAGGGTCTGATATGTTGATGTGTGGGCATGCATTTCCACGTGTGTACGGAGAAACAACAAAATCCATGTAGGGCGCTAGACAAACTATTACCGACACAGGAACTGAGCAGCCAGGGCAAGTTAAACACGAGTCATCCTGGTCTTTACAAATCTTTATGGGGCTCTGAAGTCCTTCTTCAGAGCTCTAGAATCTTAATAGATAGGTTTGGAGAAGTATCTAGAACAGGGAACCTGATGTGAGCTTAGCATTAGCCTGTTCTGGTTAAGCTACTGGAACAAAGTCAGGGCTGCTGGATACCTTAGGGACTAGAGTCTTACCAGAAGCTCCGACGATGACGACATGGGGCAACCACTAGGTGGGGCTGTGGCAGAGGGGACTCCAGGGTTTCCTTTATGTGGGTTCCAGTTTCTATTTCCTCATTCTCACTCTCTCCTTTTCTGTTCTCTCTCCCTCAATGATTATTCCTGTAGCTTCTTAGCTGAAGAAGCCTGGGTAAGCCACCTCCTTGTGCAAGCTTGCTATAGCACGGACCAGGGGCCTGAGCCTTCTCCTGCAAGCCTGGACACCGGGTGGAGTGCATAACTCCACTTTCCCTTGCATTTGTTTTGTTTTGTTTTGTTTCGTTTCTCTTCCAACATTCTCAGCTCCACTCTTCAGTCTGAAGACGGATAAATAAACAAATCGAAACTGAAATTGAACATTGGCCCCAAAGTGAGGACATCTGGGAGGCTTGTAGGGAAATGTACATGCTTGCTGGGTTTCCGGTTACATATTTTATGTTGCCTGGTAACAGAGCCCACAGTTCACTTTCAGGCTTTCTTCTTCCCCCATCCCCTGTTTATAGTGTAATTACTGCCGTGACTTCATAATCCTCCAGTGAACAGCTGTCAGGGGGGCCCAACTGCTGAATAAACAGGGCTTTACAAGCTCTCCTCTGCTGGCTGGTTTACTAAATAGATCAATATTTGGTTTGTAGGCAAAGAGATTAGGAGGTGGAAGTGTCTTTTGAAAATGTCTGTTGCCTTCCTAGGGCCTCCCAGCACACCTGAGAATGTGGGAAAGAAAAACCAGGTTCATGGAGAAAAAAGAGGAAAAAAAAAAGACCCATCCAAAACTTTCACCTGCCGGAGATTTCCCAAGAAGCACCTTGTCTTTATGAAGGCACCCTCTTCAGGGGACGTTTCAGGCTCTTAATTCTAACTTCCAGAGAATTCTATTTTCTTCTTTCTCTACCTTCCCACCTCTCTTATTCTCCTGGCTCGATCACATCCTCTTTAATCTTTCTAAATGGATATTATAGCCTCAGGGACTCCAAGAAGATTCATGGATAAACAGGAACTAAGCCCCTGAAATGCAGGTTTCCCTTCCACCATCTTCTCCACACAAAAGTCCTGGTTAGAAAGTCCATCAAGAGAGCAGCCGCTAGGGTTCTTTGTCAAACTCAAGGTCTGTGTGACTCTCTGGAAAAGGGTAATCTCGATCTTGATTTTTTTTTCATGTGTAAGGAAAGAAGGACTGATAGGCGGGAGCCTTGCCTGAAGTTTCAGGAGTTGCACATTCTAAACTCTAGATCTGGGACCGGGACAAGCCCTTTGTGGATCTGTTCCCACATGGCAGGGGCTGCTGGGTCTAAAGGCTTCTTCCAAGAAGGAATGAAGCAACGTCTGACTGAGCAGGAGAGAGTCTACTGCAAAGGTCCCAAAGACAGAGGGAACTCTACAGAGTTGTCCTACCTTCACCTGGAAAGGGGAGAGTTAACCCATTACTGTGATCATCAAAGGAGACAGAGATGAATGTAACATGCAGAGATCATAATCTTTTTAAAGCTAGCGTTGTTTAATTTCTCCGGTTGTTTACATATCTGTCCTCATAGAGACAAAGACACTGTACTACTTCAACTTTATACTTAGCTGCTCGGTGTTCCGGTGTTTCATCATATTTTCTTAGTGCATTATGTCCCTATGGTGCAAATAATTGATGTTCAAGGGTCATCAAGACTGTCGTTGAGGGTCACCTTGCAGATAAATATTTGGCCCCCCTCATACGGATCTAGTTGTAAAAATGTTGTGTTTTCCTTCTTGGCCACAGAAGTGACTGATGAACCTGGACAGAGAAACATTGAACTGATGAGGTGCTCCAGGTTAATGACCTAGAGGAGGGAAGGGACATTTACACAGTATCTGATGGGCCCTTTGCTGTTGCCATGCAACAACAACATGTCACCAGTTGATTCACTCATCTCACAGATTAATGAAGTGTCTATGAAAAAGAAAAACCTGTACTTGGCCTCTTTCTGTGGGACATGATGAGACTTCTCTCCACAAAGTGTTACAAAAGGCCTGTGCATGTAAACGTGTCCCATGAAGACCCTCCACCTGTAATGGAATGGGTGAAGTGCCGTGGCGGGATGTCAGAGAGGTCAGTCTCAGATACTCTCTAGAAACTCAATTTTTGCCTTTGTTCAAGGATCCATTACTCTGCTGTCCCAGGCTGGTGGCTTCTCTCTGAAAGCATGATTTCCCTTCAGTTTCATATAGATCGATGTGTAGATCGGCACTGCGATAACATTCCTTCATGCTAAGTCTGTCCAAGACAGCTAACCTGTTTCCAATATCTAATTTTGTACGTGGGAATCTTGCATTGCCCTGATTACCAGACCCATGGGCAGGCTTGGCAAGATGTAGCTAGGGAAGGCTCATGCTCTACCCCGATGCTCTGAACTAGGCATCCTCTTTCTCCTTGGTTAGGCAGAGCGTCTGTCCTGACACAGGTGCTGTCTATGCTCATTTGTAAATCTCCTTAAGATTGATGGTTCCCTGGAGAGCTCAAAACTCATTTCTTTGCTAGTATGTAAAATGTACAAAGATCCCATTATGATATATATATGGTGTGTGTGTGTGTGTGTGTGTGTGTGTGTGTGTGTGTGTGTAAAGCCCTCCAGTTTGTTCCATCAGTCGTCAGCCAGGACCTTCAAGTATAGTGTACATCTAACCACTGACTGGAGGGTTTGTTAAAACTCAGAGTCTCAGAGTCCTGGACAACATCCTTAAAGCTCCTGATTACTCATGACCCAGACCTTTAACCCATGACCAGCTGACTTTTCCCACACCCAAGGAGGTCCCTGTGTGCATAGTCTACCATAGCCACTTAAGTTCCTAGAGCCACTGGAAGCTGATCTCTCAGCTGTGTTTCAACATTTATTTTTGCTAATTGTGGTTGGTTTGGTCCCTTCTTCCACAGAAGAGTTCTGGGATTGCCTGTCTTCTCTTAATATGAAAACTGAGTGGTTTCGTATAGTACCATGTTCAATATTCCACTGCAGCCTATATCATGGCAGCCAGGAGACGTGCAAGGATCTTTAATCTACTTTCTGACCCACAATTCTGCATCTTCGGATGTGTTCCCTAGTTCAGAAGGCCTCCCCAGTGGTGTCTGAATTGTAGGTCAGAATGGAATAGAGTATGACTCCAGAAGGGTCATCCCCCCCCCCAAAGCCACTGGAGAACAGATAACTTGCTTTCTCTTTCTAAAACTTCTAGAATAAACTATCTTTCAAGGATTTTGCAATGTCGGGATCTGTTTTTATGCTTTCTCTGATAGCAAACAAAAGGAAACAGGAAAAAAGGGACAAAAAAAGGCTCAAGTTGAAATTCTTCAAGTATCATGCACAGAGGTATCAATCCAGGTTGTGCTTTGAGAAATACCTGGGCACAAAATAGTCACTTACTTTCACGAACTAGTCACATAGAGATCTCTTGGGAAGAAAGCTGTGATTCAAAACTACAGACCCAATCTTCCTAGCACAAATGTTGTGAAAATTATCACTCCACTCTGCCTTTGCACCTTGGCTGTTCTGTGTCTTATCCATGAGACCCACAGAATAGAATTGGGATTCTCATTTTATAAGTGAGGAAAATATTCTAAGACAAGATCATCATTGACCACCTCAGAGGATCATGGGTTATTTACTTATTTATTTATTCATTCATTCATTCATTCAAGTATTTTTCATAGTATTTACCATAAGCATGGACTTGGTGAGAGTAATAATTTATATTATCCATATTCAGATTTTCAGTGAGTTAGAAAAACTCTGAATGAATATAAACTCACATTCCTGATAAAAACCAGGTGTATGTCTCTAGGGAAAGCAATACAGGCCATAATGGGCTAAGTGAACCTGGAGGCTAGCAATGGCTTCCTTGAGGGAAAGGCCTGGTGTCTAGATGAGCAGGAGATGTCTATTGGGCAAGAAGAGAAAAGCAGTCTCCAGCAGTGGTAGCTACATTAGGATCCAGGTCTGAATCACTTTGAGACTCTGGGCTCTCCTCCCAGTCTTCTTTCTCTTTACAACTCTGGAAAGGTAAATGACGTATATGATAGCATGAATGTATACACACACACACACACACACACACACACACACACACACACACACACACGTATTCATATACATATCCAAACTCACACTGCAGACATTCATGACAACATGTGGAGAGGGAGGGAGGGATGGAAGAAGAGAAGAAGGGATGGAAAAGAAAGTTCATTGGCTTGGACCAGAGATGTACTCACTCCTGAGTACACTCCTGGGCCTGACAGTTGATACTCAAAGTTCCCTTTCTTCAGAATACTCAGAATGCTTTAAATGACTTATCTCTGACAAATACCTTGTTAGAAGGGTTTGTAGAGAGGACCTGACAGAAGGTGGTCCTTCATCACAGCAGTGTGGAGGAGATTAAAGAGTTCTGATAGTGATTCACATGACACGAGATTCCAGAGCCTAAAACGCTTTGGTGTCTTCACCCTCTCCTGGACCTGCCAAGTTCTTTTTGTTATTTGAGAAGATCAGAGGAAGCCTTTAGATGGTCTGTGGTGCTACCTAAGCAATATTTGAGGACATTAATATTCCTCCTTTTAAGAACATTAATTTTTAAACAGTAGGTGAAGATCTGTATGTATTCTGCATAGTGTATTGCTAGTACCAACTACCATGATATATATTATAAGCATCTGTACAAATAACAGTTGGTGAATATGAAAGACAAATGGTTTAGTCTTGCCAACATGTTAGCCTACCTCCTAAACTTCTCCATGTGGCAACCTCTGGGTTTTGCTCAATGCTGTAAATGTTTTTCAATTTAATTGTGTGTGTATGTATATGTCTGTATGTGGGCAATTGTATGTGCATGCAGGGGTGTGAGAAAGATATTAGCATCAGATACTCTGTATCTAGAGATACAGACCATTTTGAAGCTGCCAGATATGATACTGGGAACCAATGCCGGGCCATCTACAAGAATAGGAAGTGTTTGTGAGAACCGAGACACCATCCATCCCACTTCGCAATGTTTTAGATGAAAAACATGTTGATTCAGGAAAGAAAAGTAGTTGAAAACTGGGCATATCCTGATCTTACAGAAACAACAGAAAAACAGAGTATTAAATGTCAAGTAAGTTAGGGGTGACACAGACTTTTCTGAGTACTAAGAAGAGCTACTGCTTTTGAAGATTTTGTCATTGCCAGATAATGCAACAGGTGTTTTACTTATTCCACCTCAGGCCATTTACTCAACTTCAGTTTTAAAGAAAAGCACAGATGCTCAGAAAAGATGAGTAATGTATCCTCAGTCACTTAGCTAGTGAATGGGATTAAAGTACCCTGAATCTTAAAATCATGATATTTCCCAATATTACAGCCTAGTGAGGCTCTGCACCCCTCTATGTTCCCATCTATAAAATGGATAAATTAATATCCACCCCTTCATATGACTCCAAGGAATGATGGTACAATAACTGTTATTAGTCATAACAGTATCTTTACTGTGTATAAGACTTCAGCCTCCAAGATATTTTTTGTATTCTGAGTCTCATGTGACACAACATGAATGGCACAACATCCCTGTGGCATGGGTATAATTATCCCCATCTTTCAGGTGAGGAAGCTGAGGCTCAGAGAGAAAAAGTGATTGGTCCAGGTTCATAGCCCTGAAGAATAGTAGTGTCAGAAAATTGATGCTACCATCACTGTGTGCCTCATCTCATGTCAGCTGCCTTTCTAATTACGAAGATAACTGTAGTCCACCAGAAGTTGCCCATGGGAAGGAAGGACTCAGTACATAACATTACACAGGTGGTTATTATCTTTGATGCCGTGTTTGCTATGAGTTTCCAAAGGACAGTTGTAAAGATTTGGTCCTTTTCCCCTTTGAGTCCAACCACTTTCTTCATCTCTTGATCACAGGGATCACATTACTCGTGTCTCCTCTGGGGTCCCTTGAAACTACACTGTCTGGGCTTTATCATGTTCTTGGCTCATTTCTCTCTTGATTGGCTTGGAGGAAGTTGGAGGTACTGAGAAATTTAATTAACATCTTAGAACCATGAATGGTGGATATAGTCATCACATTGCCCTCTTATATGAATTGATGAGAGAGCAAGCCCCTCCCCCCAGAAAGCTGGATTACAATTAAGAATATTCCTGACCTTTGGGGTTGACCAAATAGTTGAGTAAAAACCATCAGAGGAAGCATAAAGTGATCTTGGGATATGAGAGCTATTTTCTGAATCTTTCTAAAAGAAGAGCTCAAAGCACCAGACCCTGTATGGAGAGGGTTTTTCTATTGCTAGACAGTCTTGGTGAGTCTCACAAAATAAAACTTGGACATAGGAACTGCTTATTGGGATTCTATGACTCAGGAAATAGAGACATTAGGCAGAACTTAGGAATTAGTTCACTTGGATAGTTAATGGCTTTCAAAGGGAAAAGAATGCAAAAAAGAAATGAGGAATATAGTTCAAAATAGAACAGACATTCGTGGCCATAGTCTTTGTTATGATACATGGGATAATACAAAGAGAGAGTGGGTATCTTCAAAGAGGAAGGAGAATAAGCAGCATCATTTCATGTCCCCTCTGCTTTCCAAATGTTGGACTGAAGATCAAGTCCTCCCAAGGTCTGTGCACAGTCCCTTCAGCAGATGCAGAACATAACGCACCAGTGGACAGGGAGCAGAGGGCGTGATGCTCTCAGGAGAACTGTGAGGTACAGCTTTCTTTGCACTGACAGAGAGAAGTCTTGGGTGACTGTAAGGGTCATACTGAAGGAACCCTTGGAGCTAAGACAATTAGGAGAGATTCTCCCTGGCTGGGAAATGTGTCTGTTTTCTTTAACATGAGAGTAACAGAAATCACACCTAGAGTAATCCTACACAACACAGCACACGTAGAGCAATTCTGTCACATGCTGACAGAAATATCAACATGTGTGCCCTATACTCTCATGCTTCTATTGATTATCGCACCCTGAGCAGGCACACTGTGTTACAATGACAACAGGAAAAAAAAATAAAGAGTATGCATCCGGTACTTACCTCCAGTTTTCTTAGTACAGCCAACAGGAGGGTCTTTTTCTAGATTTCAGGAAGGAAACCATGGCATAGCACAGGTAAAATTGCTCTGGGTTAAAGAACTTGCAAGTGTGAGAAACTGGGTTCAAAAATAGATATACTGATACTGAATTCCATTTCTAACTGCCCTGAAAGTACCTCCCAAAGTCAGGCACCTATTTTTTTCCTGTCTCTGACCTTTTTCTCTTTGCCTGGAATACCATTTATTTACATATTTCTTGATACAAAAATATTTTCAGGACACTTAACATGTCTCTGAGAATTGGCTTAGCATCAAGGAAATACATGGACAGGAACTCAAGACTACCCTCCAAAAGCAGAGTATCTAGGGAGGGACAGGTGTGGGCAAGAAGAACTCAGCACAGTAGGGCATGTTCTCTGAGTGAAAAGCAGAGAACACACTGCAAAACCTTAGCTAATGAAGCAGTCAACTTCTCCAGCAGCTGGGAAGACAATGGCAGGAGACGGAAAAGGACAGCGGAGAGGACGTTTTGAAAATACTCTGTGCCAACATTTATCAGGCTGTCTGAAAAGTAACCCTCAATGGAAAACCAAGAGCCCATCATAACAGATGTCCATTGGGTGACTTCTGTATGCCAGTGTCACTGTAGAGAGGATCACAGGTCCCTGCCTCATGGAGCTTGTATTTTGGTGCCAGAGTTGGATACATGATAATGACAAATTCTAAAACACAATGCCTACTCATGAGGAATTTACCAATGAAGGTGGAAGCCAGATCCGGAAGTGTTGTTTCAGGTATCTGCTCAGACAAAGTCCCAGCTGAGGCCTTTCAGGGTAGAACAGGGTGTAAGACACATCACGCAGCTCAGTATGGAAGGAGTCCAAGGATAGGAAGGTAGATAAGAGATGGGGAGATTGTCCTGAGGGATGTGGTGGCTGGAGTCTAGGTCATGCAGGACTTTAGAAGCCATGAAAGATGTGGGTAACCAGTCAATCAATTTGTATATATTTATTACAGGAATGTATCACTGAGTAAAGGAGACATTTAGCATTTAGTTACTTTTACAAATGTAAAATAAAATTCATACTGTGAATGGATGAGTTGGCTTCTCCCAGCCTCAGTTTAATCAGAACAGATCTCTAATCTCTTGCTGACATGTTATGAAAAGCTTGTGTTATAACTGGTCATCTAAACTGATCACTTAAAACTTGAAGCTGGAGAAAGAAACAGCCAAAAATTTTAGGTAAAATCACGGAGAAACCAGTTTGACATAGGTCAGAACCAAAGCCTGTGGCCAGCAGCTGCCTTTGGCTTCTGTTCCAGATTCACTCTGAAAAACAGATGGCACTACCCAAATGTTCCTGCCTTACACTTGCCTACCACAGCCTGGAACCAAAGAGGCCTCTCTTATGGTTCAACCCATTTTCTTTTGTTCTGGAACATTCTCTTTGGGGCCTTTCTTGATATGAACATAGACCATGGAGGTGGCTCTGGAGTCACTGACAAATATAGAGGCCTGAACTACATAATGCACATGAAGTGAGTTTGTATCCATGCCTGCTGCCCACCCATTGTGAAAACCATACCCTGGTCCTTGACTCCAACTCTGCTCCCTGACAGTTTCAGAGACCTGGACATTAGAAGGCTCAGGCTTCCTGTTGTCACTGAGCAGGCTGAGCCAATATGCAGAAGTGGCCTATGCTGTTATGGTCCTTTGAGAACTAATTAACTAGGCCTTTAGCAAAACAGCAGTCAGGAGGAGAAAGCAAGAAGGGAAATCCTTATTGTTATCCAATGGTTCTGGATGTTTCCCTAGGAGCGCCCACTCGATGTTGATTTCACAAAGATCAGGAAATGTTGGGGGATGGAGCTACCAACCACCTGATTCCCGGCCTCACAAGCCTGTCTCCTCTCCCTTTAGAAGAAGGTCAGTTGGTGATTTAAAAGCCTTTCACAAGTAGCCTCCTTTCCTGATGTTACTGGGGATGAAGAAGGAGAATGAGTCTCAGCAAGTGAAAGTAGGTAGGTTTCCTTCTAAAGAGTGAGCTCAGCCTTTTACTGGGAATTTAACATTATTTCCCTCTCCCTCTCCTGATGTCCAGGGTCAAGTGGGTTTGTTGTTCACGGCTACAGCACATTCCCCACATTCAGCCCTGATGAGTGTTAAGGGCGTCAGTTGTTTCTCTAAGAACACACAGCTACCTGGCTGAAGGGGTCCACTTCATCTCTGCAGTCTCTGTTTTCCCAATGCTGAATATTGTTCCTATCAGTATCCCCTTCTGACCACCCTGGTTCAGAAAATTGAGGCTAAGAATTGGAAGTGACCTGTTCTCAATTCTAAATCAATTCCTTTCCCTCTTTTCCCTTTGTGGGCTATTTGTCAGAGCAACCAACACTACAAACTACAATTTTTCTAGTGTCGTTTTCCTAGGAACATTTCAAGAAACATTTGATGTAACGGCTTCCTTTCATGTGCTCATAGACAAAACACCCAAGCCACATCATTTCCTTTACCCCATAGTTTGCTCAGGGGTCCCCGTCCCCATAACTCCCCATTTCCATGAGAAAGAAACAATTGAGCAAACTGTGGAAGAAGAAACTCAAGGACTTAGAAAAACAGATTTTGAAATATTCTAATGGTAGATGTGTCTTTCCGAATTGATCTTACCAGGTTGCCTCAATTCTGTGTTTTCATTAAATGTATTAGTATAATTTTAGAAATGTAATCACGTAAAAACGTTTAAATGGCTTCTGACTCATTTTCTTAATACTAGACAAACACACATGACCCGCGTGTGGGCACACCTCCATCCCCACGGCCCTCACATCTACACGTCTTACTCATTTCACATGCTAGATTAAATTTTACTGTTTGGTACATGATCTTGTAATTAAGGGCATTCTCTTTGAAGAGACAATTATAGTTACAGATGGCAGTGAGCGGGAAGCTCAAAGCATGTTTCCTGGTATTAACCAAAGCCACTGCATTACTACTTAGAAATCTCAGTGAAGTTTCAAAATAATAAAGTAAGAATGCTTATAAAAAAAAATGCCGAGAACACTTTGCCCGAAGCTGCTATAATTATTCAAATAATTGGTGGTGCATCGCTGTGGGACTTCAGAATAGGTCTCGTCTCTCCAGCTGGCTCCACATCCTGTTTGTAGAGCATAATGGCATCCCAGTGTACAAAGTCACTCTATCTAGTTCTGTCACAAACAGGGAAACCAAGTGCCCAATGATAAAGAAGACCTGACTAGGATTCTACAGGAAGCTGGGTGCAGAGGTGGACCTGGCCTGCGACCCTCCTGAATGTCAGTATGCTGGTCCCATTACCCATTTTCCTTTTATCAGCTCAAGCTAAGAGGTAGTTTTCAAAAGGATGCTTTCTTGCCCCAGCTGAGCTCTAAACTAGAGAAGGTTAGCTAAGGTTATGTAGATATAGAAATACCACGTGTATTGAAATAGACAATTATCCAACACAATGCTAAAAGGTGTTAATGTCAATGACCTTCAAGGAAAAGGTTTCCCTGGGATGGAGCTCATGCTTTATTTATCTTGACAAATACAGTATTCAGTATTAGTGCTTTTCCAGTGCTTTAGGGATCACAGTGCTTCTGTGAAATGTGGTATTCCTCCTTTCCAGATAGGGATATTGAGGCTCAAGGGAAAAAAATGAATCTTGCAGTAAATGACTTAGCTCAGATACCGTGTGGCTCAAATCCAGGCACTGCCTATTCTCAAGCTCATGCTTTTGTTTTGTTTTGTTAATTTTCTGCTGATGTACTTCCACCTGGGCAATAGGAAGAGGAAAAAAAAAAGGCAAACCAGTAATTAACTGAAGGCAAACAGAACTATCTAAGATTAGTGTGCTGGCCGGAGGCAGCTTCCTTGTTGTTGGAAGTGTAAGAGAAGTCTAGTTATGCCTGTGGTGGGTGTTATGAAAGATCTCTCAGTGGAGAAAAAGCATGGTTGTTCCCTCCCACCCCCGCCCCCAGGGTGTCAGGAAGTGTAAGAACTGTAGTATCCTTACCATAAAAGCTGTCTGCTATTACAGCAACACAATTGTTTAATTATGGAAAGCAAAGACGTTGGGTGCTTTTACAGTCAGTCTTTAGCACATGAACACACATTTGTATACCTTCTTAGTAATGTGTTAGAATGCTTGACTTTCAAAGTTGCTGTATCAGAGTAAAGCTGTTTGGGCAGAAGTGTTTACTGTGTGACACACTGCAGCTTCTGCGATGAGGTTTTCTTTATTTGTATTTTGTTTTGTTTTTCCTTTCTTTTTCTTTTGTTTTCTTTTGAATCAGAGTTTTCAGGGGTAGAAGGTGGATATAGAGGGAGATTTGTGCAACTGGGGTGCATAATAAGAAATTCACAAAGAATCAATAAAAAGTTTTTTTTTTTTTTTTAAATTGCTATTTCAGTTACTGACCTGATTTAACTAAATGTATTCTGACTTGAGATCAGGACAGAATTTTCAACAATTTCTGAAATGTCCTTAAACAAGATTTCTGCCATTTTGTAGTGTGTTTTGCAGAGTGGTTCTCCCAGGGCTGAGCATTCATCACAAAACCCAAATATTGATCAAGTCTGAAAAGTGTCAAATGTGCTTTATGTCTCACAGAACCAAATACTCTGCCAAGACTTAATTTGCTAGTATGAAAATAAATAAGGATACCCATTTCATTAACACAAAAATTTGCTTTTGTCTTTAATAAAGGGTAAAAATATAGGCATATGAAAGGAATGTTTTAAAGGAAATTTATTCATAATTTCATTTTAATCACTAAATGTTTGATTTGTATACCCATTTAACTGATTTTTATATGCCTGGAATTGAATAAATGTCTTGGAGGGGGAAAGGGATTGTAAGCTAATAAGTTGAAGAAGTGCTGAGTCAGGGATTATTTTCTCAGCATCTAATGGCTTCCTTTAGGATTTCACATAGCCTGCTTGCTTTGTGGATACATTATGCTAATGGGTACAGGTACATGTGTGTGCTCATAGGAGACAAAGTAATAGGAACTTTCAGTGGCTTTCATTTGGTCTTCATGTTTATGGCTCCATCTCTCCAGAGCTCCCTCTTGACACATTGGCTCAGTGAGATAGTATTTCCCAGCCTCTCCAGTCCTGCTCTGCTCTACAGGAGTCAGAGCACTCACCAATGGTCCAGCAATATTATCTCATTTGTTTGGGGTGCTTCACCATTCCTGCGTCCTCTTACCCGACCTCCACCAAAACTTCACTTTCACCAAGAGAATAAAAGTGTAAACTTTGCTGATAAAGCCAAATACTTACAACTATTGCTTGCCACTCAAGAGGAATTTACTAAAAGCACTCCTTAAGTAAATGAAAAGAAGCCACTAGAGGCACTTTAAAATTGTTCATTTTTACTACTATTATTATTTGTATCTCTGTATGTGCATGTGTGCACACATCTGTGTAAGGGTATGTGCACCTTAGTGCAGGGATCTAAGGAAGAATTTCCTGGAGATGGAGTTACAGGCAGTTGTGAGCTGACAGACATGGGTGCTAGGACCAAACCTGGCTTCTTTGTAAGAACAGTGTATTCTCTTAACTGCTAGCCTATCTCTCTATTCCCTTTGGCTTTATTTTCTTACATAGGGAGCATATGAAGAAAGAGGTTACCTATATCTCACTCTGGATCATCTGCTCATGTATCGTGTCAGATGGCATACTCCACTGACATCTAATAAGGAGAAAATAATTTACAAGGCACAGACACATTACCCATGAAAATACTAGGGCTTGAACTATGGTAGCACCTGCACAAGTATTTTAGTATAAAGAATAAAATAGAAAAATTTGAGGCTCAAATAAGAGGACCTGAGTTATTTTATGTAACAGTGGAGTAATAATCTGGAGTATAAAATGCTAGTCTGGAGATCAGAATCCTCAGTACAAATTCTACTAAGTCTCATCTTCACACCTCATTCATCATGTACCCATCTTTTCATAATCTGTCTGTCCATCTGTCCTATTAACCATGTATTCATCATCCATCTACCCATCTATCCACAGAACTAGCAGTCTTTCCCAAGATGTTACTAAACCTCAAGTATTGCTTGGGGTAAGAGCACTGTAATGGATATGATATCAAGCCGCCAAGTAGACAGTATAGCCAGCAGTTAAGGCAGATACTGCAAACACTGCAAACACTGAAAACACTGAAGTCACATCGTGGTAAATGAGAGGAAGAAAATTAAATAAGAAAAGAGGAAGAGTTTTAACTTTCATGATTTCAAAAACTCCTTCCTTGGCTCTGGCATTTATAGATGCCTGAAGCTAATTCTTTCTTTTTAAAATGTCCCCAGAATTCAGCCACCCAGGCAACCCTAAATGAAGATCAGGGGATATTAAACTACAAAGTCTCTAAGGACATTTTAAAGTGCAACAATCTCTTAAATAGAATTCGATGAGTAGGTTTTATTTTAAAATTTCATTTCATTTCATTTAGCCAATTGAAATCTAATGTAACTCTGATGACAAAACAGCTTTAAGACCTCTGCATATTGATTAAATAAACATTTATTGAGTACCTAGGAGGGAGCTGGCACTGTGCTTGATGCTGAAATTGCCAAGAGGATAATATATTGTCCTTCCACTTGAGAGCCTGGATATCTCTTGGGACTACAAACAAACAGTGACAGGAATCACAGCCAACTGGCAAGATCCTGTAAGATAGTGCCCTATGAAGCGCTGAGGGGAGAAAGTGACTAACTCGTGGGCGGAAGAGGAGGTTGGAGAAAGCCTCACAGAAGGACTGCTTTTAAGCTGAGTCTTAAGGAATGAGAAGTCCTTGCCTGTACTTAGCAATTTGTCTGTAATTGAACTAAGTCCGGGTGATGTGATGCAAACATTAATCACTCCACGAGTGTTCTTGATATGGGAATGGGTTAGTGGAGTTTGAAAAGAACACCGTGGCCAACCAATACCCAACAAGTCACAACAGGAGAGCGAAACCCTGCAGTTCTGAAAATGTACAAGGAATGTACACAACTTTCGTTGTTTTTTTTTTTTTTTGTTTTTTTTTTGAAATTCGTTTTGAAAAAGTCGAATCTTACTACAAGCCTCAGGAAAAAAAAATGAAAAGTTCATAAACGTTTAATAAATGCCTTGCAATGTGCTTTCAACTTTGGGGAATGAAGGTAAACTCTGCCAGAAGTGACTTACAGAGTTCTGGGTCCTTTTTGCCTGGGTAACACCTTATTATTTTAGCAAATCCTGGTCAGAGGCCATTGCGGGATGGGCGGTGAAGCTGGCTAACAGGCCTTGACACAAAGCCTTTGAACCTAAGGATCATAGCTTCAATTCAGCCCATAAAAATTAAATCCCTGCTTAGTCCCTATGATGCCTACAAAGCAGAACCATCTCATCTTCCATTTCTGCACCTCTAGAGCTGTGATAAGCCCTACCCATGGAGCTAAATCAGAATTTCTGAGTGTTAAACAAAACAAAACACAAGATTCATCAGGAATTTCAGCAATATATCAGAAATAATTTGTTTACTGACATCTATTTGCCACACTGTGAAAAGGGAGATGTGCAGAGTAACTTCCTCGTACAGGCAATCTGAAGAATTAGACTAATTGGGAGTGGGGTAATTTAAAACATAAGAAAATGTTATTCCAGGGGGATAAACAAGCACAGCCTGACCTGACTTCATCTATGTCCCACATTTATAGTTTTCAATGGGACAAAAGGCAAAATATGGGAAAGAAAGGTAACTGTTGTTTCTTAAAGGACTCGTTCTTGCATTCTGTCACATACTGAGATTCTGCGTGGTATTAGTGGTATTAGTTAAAAGGCAATGGAGCCCCCTTGACTGTGCTCACCTTCATTAATTTTTTTTTTTGCTAGAAAATGTCACTTTTATCTAAGTCATTGTTATGTAACATCTCAACCTTTTAGATATCCACTCCACATAGTCCATTTTTTAAAAGCAAATAGAATATGCATTAAGTTTTCATTTGCATTTTCTTGATAGTTAAAGATGTTGAACTTTTCCCTATGTTTATTGGCCATTAGTACTTCATCTTTTGAGAACGATATCTCTAGTTCATGAGCTTGATTGTTAATGAATTGTTTGGCTTTCAGTACTTACAGATTCTCGCTGTCAGTCATTGTTGTCCAAGTGTTAATCTCCTGCCAAATGCATAATTTGCAAAGATTTTCCCCTCGCCTATAGACGTAGCTTTACAGATTGTTTCCTTTGCCACACAGAAGCTTTTACTACAATCCCATTTGTCTGCTCTTGGCATTGTCTCCTAAATTACACATTAAGTGAACTATGTCAAGATACAGAAGACAAAAGGTTTTCTTTCATTTGTGGGTCCTAGAATTTTGTATAGATACACATACAGGCATGCAAACACACACACAGGCACGCACGCGCGCGCGCGCACACACACACACACACACACACACACACATGTATATGTATACATATAAGTGAGAGGGGTAAAAACGGGAGAAGGGAGACTGACTCTAATGGTGAAAGATGGGGGTGCTGAAGGGAGGGAGTTGGAGATGTGAATAGGGTGAAGATTGTCGCTGTAAGTGATATATTTGAAATTACCTAATGAAATCTGACACCATATCTAGTGAATATGCAGCAATTGAATGCCCTTGAAAAAAAAAAAAAAACCACTTTCTGTGCCTGCTTCAGTGTTGCTTCCCAGAATTGGGGTGATTCCACAGTCTCATCTTCTTTTCGTAGTCTGAGTCCTTTAAGGAACATTTCTTTCCCTCTTAGGTCTGTTTGGAATTTAGAGTGAATTCCCACACCAGCCAGATTTGTATTAATGTAGGACTGAAATAAATTTGCAGCAGGAACGCAATGCTTAGCAAGCCACAGAATCCATGTGACATTTATTTGTGACATTTCTTAGTAGTTTATATAGAACCTCAATTTTGCCAATAGAAACACTGTTTTCCATGGATTCTGGTTGGGAATGATATGTGCCTGAGACTACAAGTGTGCCTGAAGAATGTAGACACAGGAGTAGATAAATGTGAATAATTTTCTTAGAAGTTGTTAACATTTAAGCTTGAGGCTGTTTCACTTGCTCAAGTTTCTTTCTCCTGCTCAAGCGATTTTGTAATATTTTCAAAGATAGCTATTTGTAATTTGTGGCTTAATTTCTTGCTGTAACCAAACCATAACTTCTATAACTTATGCTATATTTGGGATTCTGTGGTCTTTTACTTAAAAGAGTTTACCCACACATATCCATTGTTTAAAAACTGACTGGCTACCTGAGCCTGACTAAAAATGAGGTTGCCTCCTGTTAGATGTGTTTGAGTTGTATCAAGAGGCAGGCGTGTTGGTGCATGTTGGCCTGAGACTGCCGAGGCTGAGTATTTAAATATTAAAATGTTTCCAGGCTCTGGCTGCCTCTGCTTATATAATGGCTCATGCTTTGAATCAGAACTGTGTTGCTAACGACTTACATATGAATAGCATAAATACTCATGTCACTGCAGTTTGAGTCTGTAGACAACTTACAAATGAGACATTACAGACTGGGAAACTAAGAATTAGAGAACTTCAATAATTTACTAGATGTCACAGTGTTAGGAAGTGACAAGCTGTAACTCAGCCTTCGCCTCTGATTCCCTGTCCACGGGCCAGTTGCTCTGCCTCAGTGTTTGAACAAGAAAACATTGGTCTAGATTTCCATGACATTGCTTTTACATTTCTTGTGGTAGTTTCAAGGAAGAATAGTTCTCATACTGGGCCATTTAATATTACTTTCCCCAGTTAGTGGAATTGTTGGGATAAGATCAGGAAGATTGGCCTTGTTAGAGGAGGTTTGTCACTAGGGGTGGACTTTGAGGTTTCAAAAGCCCATGTCATTCCCAGTTAGCACACACTGTTTGGCCCATGCTTGTGGATCAGAATGTTAGCTTTCAGCCACTGCTCCAGCAGCATTTCTGTGTGCTGCTGTGCTCCCTGTTATGGTGGTCATGGACTAACCCTTCGAACTGTAAGCATCCAAAAAAAAATGTTTCTTCTATAAGTTGCCTTCACGATAGTGTCTTAGCACAGCAATAGAAAAGTAAGACTAAGACACCTCTCTATTAAAATAGCAAAAATATAAAAGCAAACAAACAAAAACAAAAAAATAACTAAATAAAATACTATGACATTTTAAATGAGAAATGTCTCCCTAGGTTGAGGCTTTTGAACATGTGGTTTTTAGTTGATGGTATTGTTTGAGGAAGGTTAGGAGGTGAAGCCTTGGTGCAGGAGGTATGTTATTAGACACAGGCTTTCAGAGTTCCTAGCCTTGCCCTACTTCCATTTCTCTCTCTCTGCTTTGTGCTTTCAGTTGAGAATATGAGTTCTCAGCTTTCTGTACCTGATTCCTTTCCTGTTGGTTGATGGTTGATGTCTGGTTGCCCCAGTGGACTCTTGTCCCTCTGAAACCATCAGTAAAAGAAACTTTCTTCCATAAGTCACTTTTGGTCATGATGTTTTATCACAGCAACAGAAAAGTAACACAAATACAAAACCCTTCAGAGGTGTGTGTGTGTGTGTGTGTGTGTGTGTGTGTGTGTGTGTGTAGAGAGAGAGAGAGAGAGTGTGTTAAGAGTTAGTAGACAAAATAATGTCTCGCCACTCCAAAGGTGTTCACATTCTACTTCCTGAAATCTATCGAAGTTATTTTTCATCGGAATTTTCATTTGAAAATTGGTTAAGTAAAGATCTTAAGATAGAGAGCTGATTCCCTCTTATCTGGATGGGCCCAGTGTGTAAAAACAGAGAGAAAAGGGAAGGTTAGTGGCAGAGAAAGAGTTTTACTGACAAATGCATATCTCAGGGTAGAAGTAGACAGATCCTAGAGACTGAGAGTTGGATGCAACACCATGTTGGTCATACTGGTGATATTTTGGAATGCAAGAATCTCCTGGAACCTGAGCAAACAGGGAAAGGGAGTCTCTCTAAGGAAGTGGTTGGTTGCTCTCATGCCACTGTTATGTCATCTTACAGACCTTGACCAGATGGTCATTACTGTAGCTCACAGTGTTCACAGCTCAATAAGAATGATGACTAAGAATGATGATAACTCTTCTCCTTCAGGAGCTTGCACCTTCCAACACTAAAGACTGCAATTCAATCAGGATGAGCCTTCAAGGCCATTACAAGATAGATTTCTTCATGTTCTGTTACTCAAACATTCAGTATCTTCAGTTGTAGAGTGTTAACACTAAGTTCTGATGAATAACCAAGAATGGTGACAATAGTCTGTAATGTTTGAGTGGTCTGTGTCTACCCCACTGACAAATGACTCCAAAAGAAGTAAGCCATTCCTGGCCCTAGAGTTTTTATTTGTTAACCTGTGGGGTCTGGTGGGAGCATTGTTGTCCCATTATGAAATAAATACATTTAAACTCTTTATATATATGTATATGTATACATATAATTTAGTAAACTTCTACAGTAGTAGGTTTCTATATTACATTTTTGAAAGTTCTTTAATCCCATTTGTCACTCCACATGTTCTCCGTTCACTCAAATTCCCCACACCATTTAACACCCCCAATGTATTATTCATCTTTGTTCCTTAATACTACTGCATTCTACTTCTGTTCCTTTGAAAGTCCTCCAACTATGGTTCATTACCAATTTTCTGACTGTTATGACTATGTCAAATGTAACAAGATAGATCTTAGGTCTGGCATTATTCCTGGGTTTAAGAACCCATGGCTAGACATGTCATAGGAGAGAATTTACTATTCTGATAAATAGACACAGTATTAAGTTGACTCCTACATGACTTAACTTTACATTTATAGATTATTGCATTTCTCAACTCTCATCAGAAAACAATACTTCTGTAGTAGATGGTAATTAACACAGAGACTTACAGTTGGTGAAGGTCCGAGAATCATGATTTTAGAATGTTCAATCATAAATGGAATCATTGCAGAAGTAGGGACAGAAAGATTGTAAAAGCCATGGACAGTGGATAACATAAAGAAAATAGTGTTTTACAGGACAGTTGCAGGAAACTTACAAATATTGTGACAGCATACACAAGACCTGCATAAGCTTAACCCAGACAAAATATCAGCATGGAAACTGGAGGTGGGCTCAAAGACCTTGCCTAGTTGAGAAGCCACTGGCAACTGATAGTTGCAGGGATAGAGAGAATGAGTTTACCTTAAGGATGTGGCCCCTGGTAGGTAGATCCCTCTCCACTGGCTGTTCACACACTTAAGTATATTAACACAACTTAACTCAGCATTTTTTTTAAATGGAAGACACAGGTTTGAGTGGGTCCAACTTCCTTAGATGGGAATGAGTCTGGGAGGAGTAGGTGAGGGTAATGAATATGTTCAAAATATTAAAAATATGTGTGAAAAATTTTCAAGGAATAGTTATAACAGTAAACAAAACAGATTATTTCTTAGAATGCCCAGAAATGATGAAATAGTTACATAGTAATTTTGAGTATAGTACTTCTGATTTCCAGAAATGCACAATAATAACTGTGTTGTTTTTTTAAGTTTTTAATTTGTGTGTGGTATATGTAAATAAATATTTATTTGTGTGTATGGAATTTAATTTGCTTTTTGGATGAAATTGTTTACATAATAGCATTGCTATGTGTATGAATGGGACCTGTAGTTCTTAGATGTCTGAATACATTGCTGGAGGGAAAAAATCCTGACTAGGTTTTAGCAGAGGTTTTCCCCTGTTGGACAACAAATAGATATATGTGCTTCTAGTCAATAGCTCTTCAATTCTGCTATAAGATCAGTCACAGCCAACACAGAATGAACTGCCAAGGTTGTATTCTGATGAATATTTGTGAAAGAATGAATTTTGAATTTTTTGCAATCTTCACTAGACCTGAAATAGTGTTCTCTTTTGATAGTTTTCTCCTAGTGCTGAATTTTGAACTTAGGGCCTATGAATGTCAGCAAGCACTAGGCCACTGGGCTACATCCCTAGTCCTTCATTGAACTATTTAAAACAGTAGAAGAACCTGGAGTTGCACAGGGATGACAGTTAGAAAGGCAATTTCTCCAGTCCCTCTTCTTGCCCATCTAGAGTTCTAGAGGAGTGTGAGCCAGGTAGATAGGTATAGCACTTGCCCTCTATAAAAGAAGCTTCATAGTAAAGCAGATGGAGGCTATTTCAGAGATCCACAACTGCTCAAAATGTTGACAATACGTGACTAAGTGACCATGGGGTGCCCAGCTCCAATCAATTCTATAATGCAGACCCTACACCAAAGGCTCAAAGAACAACAGAGTTGAAAATACGATGAACAATTTACTCTTCCCCCCACCCCTCTTCTAATATCTCAACGCCCATAATCAGCTTGAAGAAGTTAAAGAAGAGTCAACGCCCCTATTCCCTGGGCTTGGAGACTAAGGTGGTTAATATTGGGCTGTATCTCTGGGGAAAAGTAGTGGTTTTGTTTGAACAGGGAGGATTAGTTAGGATTTATGGCATAGCCATAACCTATTGGTAGAAATCTGTATAATTTAGTATCAAGATGAAGTTATAATTCCTTAAATGGTACAAAATTCACTTGGATTTCAAATTTAAGGTTTTCATTGGTATAAGCTTCTTATTGATATGAAAGTGAAATGAATATTGATATTCTCATGGGCATTGTGCCCATATAACACATTTAGAAATACAAGGCTTAGACCCAGTCCTTCTTTAACTTTTTTAACTGATTTGGGATGATTAGCCTGTGAGTTAAGGGACTATAGCAAATTCATGACTTTGAGTTTATTGTTAGGGTGTTTTCTATATTTTATTTAGAAATATCTGAGAGGAGTTAACAGACAACAGTCCAGGTTACCTTACATGGATAGTTGGATTTCAAAACGTCAGAAATCCATAGAATTGACGTCACAAATATTTCTATATTAATGTTCATTTTGATTAGAGACCTGTCTGCTCCTGGCAGCTTCCTGTCTTGGATTCTAAGAAGAAATTGAGCATCCTTGGAATTACTCCAGTTGTGGTGAGACAGCCACTAGGCAAGAATTGCCTCTCTCCATCTACAGACAAATTACTGTCCAGAAAAGGACACATTTGCAGAATAGTCAACTGATTATATCTGCCTAGACAGAGTAACCAGCCCTTAATAATTCTGCATCACTAATGTCTGTCATATGAGTCTGGGCCAGAAGGCTGAAGATTTGATGCTCCAACTTTAGGTAGTATAGGGGCTGTCCAGGTGTTCAGCGGTCTCCATAAATTGGCTAAGTTTTAGAAACTATGCTTAGTGCTTCCCATAACTTCAGTTAATTTAGTCTTTCTGGATTTCTGACGGCATTGAAGACCTATAGACTCATAGCCAATCCTGGCTATTTACCTTGAGAGAAAAGATTTGAGTGAATGGTTTTCAGCTGACATTCATTCTAAAGCCAAGAAAAAGCCAGGTTCAAAACTAAGTGTTTTAGTCAAGAGAGACGACAGAGGTTCTGGTTAGTCAACCAAAGGGTGGACAGGGTATTAAGACTATCTTGTACCTCACTGGTACAAATAGGAATAATTATGCTCTAATTTTATTCTGAGAGAAAAGTTTTTTTGTTTTTTTTTTTTTGTTTGTTTGTTTTTGTTTTTTTTTTTTTAACAGGAAGAGTAATATGTAGGAGGAGCTAAGGGTGAAGGAGCACCGAGAGGAAAAGATGGAGTAAGGAGAGAAGATGAAGTAGATGAGAAGCTAGGTAAAGGGAGAGAAAAAGAGAAAGAAAGAGAGAGGGGGCATGGAGGCAGAAGTTCATGTGTCTCCACCAGTCAAAGATAGTTTACATAGCTAGGTTGGGTATTAGGTTACATTTCTGATTGAGCATTACCATACTTATAAAGCCTTTGATTAACATTTAAAAACTTTTGTATAAAAGCAAAATGGAAAAGGGGGCACGGGATAGGGGTTCTCTAGGGAGGGGAAATGGGGAAAGGGGTTGGCATCTGAAATGTAAATAAAATATCCAATAAAATAAAAAGAAAATCCGATGAAAAGAGATAAAGACCAGGACTCTTATGAGAGAGTCTTCTAGGCATAACATGAATGCTGTATCTATGAGATGCCAACCATATGCTGCCTAAATGAGACCTGCATGATGATAACAACAGTTGGCAGGTCAGCATGAAGAGAGGAAATTCTACATGGCCTCATCCATAGATAAAGACCTACAGGCAAACAATGGCTGCTAAAAGGGAGATACTTGGTTTTCTCCAGGAGTAAATTCCTTGGTAGGTTATCCAATCCCAGTTGTTAGTTCTAAACACATGTACATTCAAGAAACATTGAATTGACTTGACAGGTTTTTATATATACATGTATTTGTATATAGGCATGAGTGTATATATATGTACTTGTATATAAACGTAAGTGTATATTCATGAATGTAATCATCATAGAATGAGAGGTCATAAATTTGAGAGGGAGTGGAAAGGCACTGGAGAAGTTGTAAGGTAGCAAGAAATACATAAATACAATGTAATTTCTTCAATAGTGTATGGACATCTCAAAAAAGAAACCTTCACACTAAAAGGGGTGGGTAAAACAATTCTAGGTTATGGACCATATTTTTAAAAAGTAAGCTAACAAAGCCATGGTATACTGACCCCTAGAATGACAGTCTCCTAATCAGAAAGACACAAAATATCTCTCAGGCTGACAAGACACTGACACACTAAAGCCACTGAGCTGGCTTGAGAAAGAACACACTAATTTGATGGGAATCTAGCCCACTCAAGAAACACACAAGGGCAAAGTAGCTTCCAGGCCCATCAGAGTTGGCACTGGTCTCTCAGTGACTCAAACAGCATTACTCGAGCCAATGATCTCAGACTGGTGCTCAGTTCTCTCATGTTCATTTGGTAATGGGAAAGGATAGCTAAATCTATATCCTTTAAAATTAAAAATATGTGCACTTGCCAGATTATTCAATACCTGCTTATAACTCCAGAATTTTGGGAAGCTGGGGTATGGAAATAGTTAATTTAAGGCTGACACAGGCTACATCACAAGACCTTGCCTTTGAAAAACAATACATACACACACACACACACATATATATATATATGCATGTGTACATGCAGATATAGTATATAGAAAGCACTACATAATAATTTTTGTTTTGTATAAAGCCAGACACATGTATATGCTTGCATACAATGTAGCATTAATTATTGCCATAGATATCCCTCTATGCATATTGTTTTGACATTGGAGACAAGATGAATTTGGGGTAAAAACATGGCTTCTGCATCCCACTGCTGGCCTTGTGTCTTGGCTTCTTTATCATCAGAACTTTGCTTAGTTACTTAGGTTCTTCAGGTTACAGTTCTTTTCTTACAATATAGTGATAAGAATAAATTTCTACTACACCAAGATGTGTGAGAACTGAATGAGAAAAGTCAATGGAAGCCTTTAGCATACTCATACCCAAATAACCTGATACAATGGCCAGCACACAAGCCGGCTTATAGGAAGTAACCAAACAGTGTCTAAAACTAATAGGTTTATGTGAGAAAAATTATAATGATCTGAAATGTTTACTCAACTTTCTCACAAAATCTTAGCCCAGCAAGAAAAAAAAGAAGATATAGAAAAATATATTTGAGGAAGAAAGGGATTGTTCCAACTTCTGCAGTGGTAAAGGATACAGGAATACATGCAGAGAGTGAAGCTGTCACTCATCTGAGAGGCCCATACCCAGCAATGCAGCAGAGTTTCTAGAAGTGATGCCTTTTAAAGACACGGTTAAGCATAAACTGGGACCTTCTCCAGATTGCTATGCTAATTACTCGGAGAAAGGCTTTCAAATGGCAACTTAAGGCCTATTTCAAACATAAATTATTCACTTTTGAAATGATCTCTCTAATATATGGAAATTTTTTCACGACAAAGACACTACCATTCTGTGTGATTTATGAAATCCTCCTTGAAGTCGAAGCATTGGTGAGTTGATTTACTGCAGCTTGTGTTTTTACTGGAATTTAATTTGTGCTTTGGCAATATGAGTTAATTTCAGAAAATGTGTCTGGAGGTACAACAAAAGAGAAGGTGTTAAGGCCTTTAGAAGACTTGTTCAAAGAGCAAAATTTTAAACCACTAATCACTGGCCTATGGGAATGTATGAAGCACTGGGGGATTGCTGGGGACAGTTTTTCATGGAGATGAATTAATTAGCTAGAGTAATCAAGACAGTAAATGAAATGTAGGCAGCTCTCACAGAGTAGGTGCTCAATTAATGTGTCACTACCCCTTGAAACCTTTTCTAAAGGGTTGCCATGTTCCAGCTGCTTCCAGTGGCTGCACTGGTTAATCTAAACCAATAAAACCCTAAGAGGAAGGTGACGCTGTCACCCTACTACAACTGGAAAACTCTGCTGTCAAAAGAGGTTCCTCCAGAGATCACAGAGATGGAAAGGGATAAATGAGTTCTCTTCCCTTCAAGGAAAAAAAAATCAAACTTGTGCTGGTGTGTGTGTGTGTGTGTGTGTGTGTGTGTGTGTGTGTGTGTGTGTGT
>JANHMN010000004.1:84139191-84149702 GCA_030674055.1 Rhabdomys pumilio
TGTGTGTGTGTGTGTGTGTGTGTGTGTGTGTGTGTGTGTGTGTGTGTTTGCATGGGTGTACATGTTCCTTTTTAAAGAAAATGCTAACCTCATAATAAGGCAGATGACTACATTAATCTCTATTAAAAGCAGTTTAAAACGCTCATTTTCTTCAAAGAGAAATAAAGGCAGGAGTTATGTGTAAATTCCACTATGCTCTGTACTTAACTATATCAAAGATGGCTTTTAGGTTTTACCACATATGAGTGGGGAAGCTTCAGTGAATACCATTTTTTATTATGTCTAAGATGCTTTCCAATCTGCAATGCTCGTTAGATTTGTCTGTGTACTGTGGGTACTTAGTCAAGCATCTGCCTTCCTGAATTAGAAAGGTACTTTTCATGTAGAAAACTGTGCCTACAAGAGAAATCTCCCTGAGAATTCCCTTCTTTTTCCAGGTAAAAATGAATCACCTGTGATGTCTGCTGTTAGGAGTTCTAATCCTGATGCTGGCCTCTGGACTTATACTACTCAGACCTTAGATGGGCCTTTGACAAGGACATCAAAAAACTAGAGATGGACATCACTAATCTGAAGAAATCCTTAGTTTCACTGTCTGAAGTGATCTCCAAAAATTGCAAAAGACTTTATTGGACTTGATTTACTCTTTTACAATAGAAAAGACTGTGTACAGCTCTAGACTGTGTACAGCCCTTAAAGAATAATGTTGCTTTTACATAGACAAAACAGGGATGATTAAAGAGAGTATGAAAAAGGTCAGAGTTCTTGAGAAAAGACAGAGAGAGAAAAAGAAAGATGAGAGCTGGTACAAGAATTGGTTTTCAACCTCTCCATGGTTGGCAACCCTACTTCCTTCCATCTTGGGACCATTAATTGGGTTATTTTTGCTTATTTCTTTTGGTCCCTGGGCCTTAAATAGGCTGACTAACTTTGTGAAACAACAGATAGATAATCTGATAACTAAACCTATTCAGATACATTATCATAAGTTAGCTATGGAGGACCACAAGACTCAAGATGAGGTTGTTACTCTATCCAGGGTGTTCCTAAAACCCATATCTACCCAACCTAAAAGAGGGGATTTCCACCCCTAGACCAAGCAGAGAGGAGCCACCCAGAACCCCCTCTGACTGGCGATCTGAATTCTTGCTTAGGCTCTGAGGCTAAGCACTACAAGGGAATATAAATAAAAGTTAAAATATGTTTCTGAATTCCCTGAGGGACAAGCCTGAGTGCATAGGGGTTGATGTCAAAAGTATTCCCTCTCCAGGAAAAAAATATCGGGATGGATATGGCCCTCATGCCTCACTGGACAACGACAGGAGGACTGGAGCCATTACAAGGTCCTCTTTAATTACTGGAGGTCAGGCCTCTATCCCTGCCTTGGCAAGATTAGAATTGCCACAGCCCTTCTATACTTGGAGAAGGGAGATGTCAGGGGCAGTCCTGCTTATACACTGAAGGCCTAAAATCAGCCATAAGCCTAAAATCAGCAATAGGCCTGACATACATGCCTGCTAACACAAAGTCTTGCATCTCTGTGGAAAAACACTGAAACAGATGGCTATAAGCTATTGTAAACAGGCAGCTTTTGTGGAAATTTACCAGCCTGAGTAGTCATAGACCTGGTAAATAGGGAGTCTTGGCAGATAGTACCAACTTAGATAAGGACAAGTGAATCATAGGCAGAGTCATAGTGACTTGTCCCCTGAACCTTCACCCAGCTGATACCCTGTTCTGAAAGATATCTGTACTCTCCATGAACACCTATGTTCCTGTGTCATCCCATTCCCCACATCCTGCATTTTTGTGTTTATAATCCCTATGTTAAAAAGTAAAAATTACAGTCTGATAATTAGAAAAAACAATTTAAAAAAAGATACCCCATCATTCCACAAAAAAGGAAAGAAAACCATGCCTACATCTCTTATCTGTTTTAGCATTAAATTGAAACACACAGGATGTAAAGAATAGGCACACCTATTGATGATTCACTAGGTTTCAAGTCTAACAAATACATTGTTTCTGAGTTCTTCTGTGGATATGTAGCCAAGACAATAGAGTATGTAGTAATAATGGGAAGACCTTTCTTTCCACCCTGAGAAAAATGAATGCTTGAAGTAAGGATTGTTGAGGATGATGAAAGGGCCTCACTCAGGTGATAAAGTCAAAGGTTAGCACACAGTAGGACTGTAGGAAGCATTATTCTAAAGCAAGGAGCTCAAGGTTTTAGTGACAGCACTAGGGGCATCGTGTATCCTCATCCTCACTGAGCCTTGATATTATTTGTAAAACAAAGTCAATGTGTGGAGACCCAGACCAGAGCTGACTTTGTACTTACTCAGTTTCCAAAATAAATATATAGATCTAGGGTCTTCAGCACAAAGTATTGAAAAAAATAACTGTCATATGTCATAATGTAAGGCGATACTAAGCAAGAAAAAGTGCTATTAGTATAAATATAAAAACATACGTCTCAAGTTGTATAAGTCTTTGGTTGGATATTCCCTCACTCTTTGCTCCATCTTTGTCCCTGCACTTCTTGTAGGCAGGACAAAATTTGGGTCAAAGATTCTGTGAATGAGTTGATGTCCTTATCCCTCCGCTAGGAGTCCCGCGTGGCTACAGGAGGTGTCCACTTCCAGCTCCTTATCTCACACTGCTATCAGTCTGAGCTAGAGTCAACTTCATAGACTCTCTGGACTATCCCCATCCCAGGTGTCTGGCACATCCTAGGGATGCCCCCAGCTGCCAACTTCCATCCCCTCTCCTAGCCCTCCTTCCCTAGCTCTGGCCATGCCTTATGTCTCACCACTCCCTTCCCCATGCCCTCTCCTACTCAGTTCCCTCCCTCACTCCACCTCTGATGTCTATTTTATTTCCCCTTCTGAGTGAGATTCAAGCATCCTCCTTTGTTCCTTCCTCATTATTCAGTTTCTTTGGGTCTGTGGATTGTAGTGTGGGTATCCTGTACTTTATGGCTAATACCCACCTACAGGTGAGTACGTACCATGCATGTCTGCAACTGAGTCTGGCTTTAAACTTAGTGACTTTTCTGCTTTAGGCTCATAAGAGCTGGGATTACAGATGTGTGCTATCATGTCTGGCCATAAACAGTTTATTAAGGTTGTGAAACTTCATTAATCAGGGGAAAACCTTGCTTTGAAGGAACTTACACTCTTATGGGAAAGTGGCATTTACCTCAAAAACTGTTTTACATAATGAGGAAATGTGATGAGAGAGTAATTTGTTTTGAAGTACAAAGGAATGCACAAAAACTGTCATCAGAGATGAGGCGTTCTTTTCAGGCATGAAGGAAGAATGAGTTGGTAACTGAAAAATTTGGAAACCTTCTGTCATATCACCCAGTGGAAGGGCTAAGGCTCCTACCCATGACTGTAAAGAAGAATGACTAGTAAGACTCCCCTCAACATGCTTGGGACCTCCTGTCCCACTAACACTACCATTAAAATCAGGAAAAAAACCCCACAGATGTCCCTGGGTAGTGCCACCACAAACTAAGGCTGCAAGGCCATCACCAGGTTTGCAAATGGAGTTTAAGCAGAAAGATTTCTTTTGTGACTTATGAGACAAGAGTCAGTGTGTGCTCAATGGGTTGAAGTGGTAAGTCCAGTGGCCATCTTGGCAAGCTTGGACTGAGGAGGACCTTGGAGTGATGTTTCAAGTCCCTGTTGGAAGTCAAGTGTATGTATGCTCACCATGTCCAGTGCTACAGCATCTTTATGGTATGTACTCAAGAAAGTTGTCAATCTGACCCCAAACCGTGTGCAACTGAGTATATGGTCATCTAGAGACATTTTTATAATACGAGTCCTAGGTTGCTTTTCTCGACTACTCAAATCATTTAGTAGGCAGCCACCACAGTTTTGGATTGCAGTCAGCATGGCAAGATTATGATTGTGATGAATGTGAGTGTTCGTTCTATTTTCAAAATCTTGAGATTCTCCCACTGGAAATTCCAGAAGAAGCAAACATCAGGCAGTCAGTTACTATAGACAAACTGTTACGACTGGGAAGGGGATAATTTGGGAGATTTCTCCTAAGTTTTCACCTCTTAGGATAAAAACCTAAGCAAATCACATACATAAACTAAGATATTAGGTCTTTGTTTTATTATTATTATTATTATTATTATTATTGTTAATTATCATATTATTATTATTATTTATAATTTGACTAACAAACCATCAAAGTCACAGAAGCATTTGATAAGAAAACACGATGTGTATTTAATAACAATGTTGACTTATTTTGTCTATTAGTGAATTCTCTTGTATCCTATGCCCTAAAACAATGGACACACTTGTTCAAGCTGGCAAGGACTCAAGTGTCATATAGTTACATGTGGAATACTTTATTCTTTTTAAAACCATATCTCTGTCATGCAAAGGCTAGTTCTATAAGAGCAGTGCTGAGTATTCAGTAGTTTATTAACGCTTCTCAAGCAAGAGGTGATGCCTAGAGGGGAGGGCAGGTTTAGTAGAGTGGTTCCTTGTTAGATGTGATCTGAAGGAGAAACATCCCCCAACAGCTTAGGTGTGAAACACTTGGTCACCAGTTAATGCCACTGTTTGGGCCGATAGTACAACCTTGCTGAAGGAAGTACATCTCTGAGGTGGGCTTGAGAGTTTGTAGGCTTATTCCACTCCCAGTTGGCTCTATTTTATTTGTAAGGTTGAGATGTGAACTTTCAGCTCCCTGCTCCAGCCAGCACTGACTGCCTGCTGCCCTGCCTGCCCCCACATTTGTGATGGATATTCCCCATTTAGAACCATAAGCCAATAGACCCTTACATTGCTTTGAGCCTCCTATTATTTTGTCAGAGCAACAGAAAAAGCTATAAATACTTAAGCTGCATACCTAGGAGACCGCTTTGTGATGAAAGTAGGCATCATTGAACATCTACCTTCATTTTCATACCTAACGTAAAGTGTAAAGCGAAACTGTAGCAAATGTAAAGTAGTCAAATATAAAGACACACCCACAACTAGGTCAAAGCAACTGCCTTTCCTCCATGGTATGTCACACCGTTTGCCTCTGGGCTCAGCTTCCAGAGCTCTGGGTATTAGAATAAGAGGATGGTGTGGCTGCTGCTCTTTCTGGAATGCTGCTTGTCACCTGACCCTCCAAGTGTTCATAACTATACCTGTATCACTTTAGACTTCTCCATGGTCTGGTCCTCATGCTGGTCATCTCTCATGAGTTAGCCAGTTCCTCCTCTGCCTCTCTGTCTGTATTTCTCTCTGTCTGTCAGTCTGGATCTCTCTCTCTCTCTCTCTCTCTCTCTCTCTCTCTCTCTCTCTCTCTGTGTTGTGTGTGTGTGTGTGTGTGTGTGCGTGTGCATGAGTGTGTATGATTTTGTGTGTTTGTAAACACTAATGTGTGAATGTTCGTTGGGTAATATTTGGGGAAGCCAAAACTTTGACCATCTACATGTCATATTATTAATTAATATAAATGATTAAGCCCTTCATCTATGTTTTTTCTGATACACACACACCACACACACACACACACACACACACACACACACACACACACACATATATATATATATATATATATATATATATATATATATATATATATATATATATATGTAAATGTGAACCATGTTGGTACAACTGTGAGAACACCAGAAGCCAGACATTATGTACATATATATTTATACCCACATGTACACATATATTCTTAGTTATAGAAACTGATCAATTCTTTACTAAGATCTTTAACTGAATAAGTGGGTCAGGTGGATCAAACTATTTCTTAAAGGTACCATCATTATTTTTATTTTTTTAACCTATATTATCAAACATATACATGAAAAGATATATTAATACCAGCTCTCTGACTGTTCTCACTACTCCCCATTAGTCATTTTTTCCTTCTTGTCAAAAAATATTCAAGGCATAACTTTATAACAGGTTTAGTTTGAAAGTCTTACTGCATTAATTAATTAATTAATTAACTAATTAAACATTATACACTGTGGATGTCAGAGAACAACTTTGTGGAGTTGGTTCTCTCCTTCTGTTATATAGGTACCAGAGATCTAACCTAAGTCAGGCTTGATGCTAAGTGTCCTTAAGCCACTGAACCACCCTGCTATCCCCTAGAGGTTTATTTAATACACAATTATGAAGATACAGGCTTCAGAAAGAAATCACATCTGTTAAACTGAGTTTTTGTTGTTGTTTGTTTGCTTTTTAACTAGCATTGTACCAGGGCAGCATGTGGCACTACACAGCAAAAGACAGGAAGTCTGTATGTCACTTGTGGTCTCACTCCTTTTAAAGGCACTGAGACCCATTGTGAGGGATCGACTCCAATGACCTCATCTGACCCTAATCAGTCCCCAGTCATTGGAGGGCCCACCCCTAAACGCACTAGATTGTTTCTACCCTCTTTATGTTGTTAACATATAACTTTGGAGATTAAAGTCTTGCGTAAATTTATAGGTATTGTGGAATCTCTAACACCAATAAGATTTTGGCCAGAAGATGTCACAAATAGGTCATGACACACCTTCCTTTCCGAGCCTGCATCTGGCCTCAGACACTTCTCAGCAGGAAGTTCCAGAATACTGCTAGCCACTGACCAGACAGACATGCAACACAAAAACAGTTTGCATCTTTGTTTTGAATGTCATTAATATTTGCTATGACTCATACCATTTGTTAAAGGGCTCATTCTAGTGACTTCTTCAGCTTTGGTCCCGATCCAAGTGGCTTTATATGCTGGTGGCCCAGTTCTGCTTGCTAGCTTGTTTTCCTGTTTGTGCTCACACTACTTACTTTGAATTTTCCCCTGTGAGACTTTTAGAGTTGCCTAAAGAAAGCCAGATTCAGTAGTGTTTGGTTGCATTTCATAGTGTTTGGTGGTGCAGACCAATGTAACCAGAGCACATGCGCTTAAATGCAATTGTGTTAAGCCCATTTGACAAACAATTAGTGAACACATAGTCTTCAGAATCTTGCACTTTAGAAAGCACATAAGAGATTGAGTTTCTGCCTCCCCAAATTTTATATTTAAAGAAAGAGAAAATGCATTTAGGAAACTATTTATTTGGTCTCCATGAGATCTGTGAGCTGTTAAAACTGTTTCACAAGTTTTACTTTTTGGCTAAGTCACAATCTGAGATATGAGATTTGAAACACACAGTCAGTTGGCAGCGAGTGTGAGCGACACCAACTGCTGCAAAGCTCTGGAACAAGGCAGGATCCCGTGCATGTTGAAGGACCGCCTCTAGGCTCCAAGTTAATCCACTTGCTCATAAAACAGAGCCGCTGTTTGTTTATTGCTTGGCGATTCATTTTCTCCAATTTCAAAAAACATTGGAAATCCCACCCACTTTTAAATCTTTTTCTAAATGCTTCATAGTTGTCTGGCAGAGCAGAATCTCCAAGCAGATCATGTGACTAGGACTGAAATTCCTATCAACACCCGATATCTCCTCCACACTTTTCACAGTCTTTGATGTTACAGAGGACTGCCAGTCTCTTTCACATGAGCCTTGGCAAGTCAGTTGACATCGCTAAGACTTGCTTCTTTATCTCCTCAGTGAGGATAATGATATCTCCTACCATCAACGTCAGGAGGACTAAAGAGACAATGCCAACTAAAGCTGTAGCATATACTAAAGCTTCATTCCTGTCCTTATCAATACTATAACAACACTGTCAAGGAATCCAAGAGATTTTGTTTGTGCATGACTCATTTGTCTGTCCATTTGTCCATCCATCCACCTACCTACACAATCAGGAGTATTCTCTATACTGGTCCTGCTGTATACAGGCTCTTGTGCTTGGCACTATCCAAATACATGGCTTTCTCTTTCACTGTACTTGGAAAACAAATATCTATAAAATACAAAGTACCAAGGAGAGACACAGTTTCATAGCTTGCTTTCCATTTCTGAATAAAACTCTGACCAAACCAAATTGGGGAGCAAAGGGTGGTTTATTCTACCTAACGATTTAGAGTCTATTATCGAAGGAAATCAAGGTAGCACTCAAAACGAGAGCCTAGAGGCATGAAGGAGAGGACATGAAGGAACTCCACTTAGTTGCTCACTACCTATGGCTTACTCAACTTGCATTCATATATAACCAAGGACCACTTGTCTAAGTGTTGGCATCTCACACCACTTCCCTCAAATACACACACCAATCACTAATCAAGAAAATGCCCCCACAAACTTGTTTATAACCCCATCTGCTGGAGGCAGTTCCTCAAGTAAGGTTTCCTCTTTCTGCTTTTCTGGCAAAGATATACCTGTGTTTTTCACCCTCTCTAGATAAGCCAGTTCTTCTACAGCAGCTTAGTAAATGAGTCCCTGAACTCTTTGCCTTTCCACATAATTACGTTTTCCAAAGAGCTAGTCATTGTATTTCTCCTGGACCCTTTCACTAAGCTTGCAGAAGCAAAAGTACATGAAAGAAAAATGAGTTCCTTCATTCCCTTTGAAGGATTCCATAAGCCTGGAAAAATTAGTTTTGAAAACAGCCTTTGCCTTTTTTTTTTCATGATCTATGAAGCAACTGTGTATCTAGCTCTCACCTGCCCAAGGCCATCTATATTTTGATTTCACACTAGAAATCTCTGGGACAATGAGGTTTGAGGTTTTCCACTCAATTATTTGATATTTGTTCAATTTCATGGCGATCGTTCTGGCTCTCCTTGAACAGTTTCTATGTCATCATTCTTTTTTTTTTTTTTTTAAGTTCCCTGAAGTTGTTTTTATAACATGGTTAAAACTGAGAGTACTGGAGATGTGTATTTACAGAATTTAAAGGAGATATATACTTCTCTGTTACAGACCATGAAAACAGCAAAATCAAGGCCATTACCTTGTGTGTGTGTGTGTGTGTGTGTGTGTGTCTGTGTCTGTGTGTAGACATGTTTATGTGTGCATGAGTCCATACGTATATGTGTAGGTAGGTATGTAAGAGGTCAACCTTGGGTCTTCCTCCTAGTTGGGATCCATATTGATTCTCTAGTTTGGGGAAAGGAAGGGGAGTCTCTTATTTTTACATGAATTTCACTGACTTGGCTAGGCAGCTGGCCAGCAATCCTTAGGGACCTGCTTGCCTCTCACTTCCCATCGCTGCTACAGGTGCATTCCACTATGACACCACATTTTTAAAAATGAATCCTGGGGGATGGGGAACTCAAGTCCTCATGCTTGTGTGGCAAACATGTTGTCAGCTGACCGAGCAAACTTATCAGTCCTGTTCTTTTTCTGTTTAGAAACTCTACCAACTTCAAACTCAATTACAGGAATGACTTCTCCATGATACTTATCAAAATGATATTTATAACTTCTGCCAAGTATTACTTAATAAGAGAAAAATTAATATTCTATTTTTCTTGTATAATGAATGCACAGGTGTATACAAAATTTTACATATATATATATATATATATATATATATATATATATATATACATTCAAACAAAATAATGACCATTTCCATCACACATTTTTGCTGTGATTACTTCCCATTGCTCTAAAAACATCTAGCCATTCAGATATCCAAGAAGATAAAGAAACATTAATACTGAGAAGTCATTTCCTGTTTTGTAAATTATTTCAAAGCTCTTAGATCTCAAAAGTCAATAAGATTGCTTGTTAGAAAAGCAAATAGGCCATCTCTCCTTAGCTTTTTGACTCAGGTTGAGTGTGAGAAGTAAATATACAAACCCAAAGTTACCATCCAATGATGCAGAAATACAATAGGGAACACTTCAATACAGAAATATAGGTTAATATAAAAACAACAACTTGATGTAAACAGAAACAGTGAAGGTTAAGAATGTTTATAATAATTATTAAACTCCTTTGAAGACCATGAGTGGGGTGTATGAGTCAAGATCATGCTTTATCCTTAGGAGCTTCAATTGATATTGTTCTCTTCTCCCAAGTAATTTTAACTTTAAAACATATTTTTTGAACTTAAATTATCTTAAATTCTTCTTGCAGTTTATTGACCCTAACTCAAATCCAAGCCACTTCATTTTTGTGTTTTGAGTCGGAGCACACTACTTTCTTGCACTCTGGGTCACATTCTATGCTTGGCCAGCATGTCTTACAGAGTCTGTATTTCAGCATCTTTCATGGAAGGACTTTCTTCACTTGATGACTAAGTTTTTGCCTCCCTAAGACTGATATCTGGATTGTGAGGACCCCCAGGAAACATTTTTTCTTTTGGTACCTCCTTCTTTTCCTCCTCTTTTTCTTTCTCATCCTTCTCTTTTTCCTTTTCTTCCTCCTGTTCTTCATTTGTCCTCTTCCTTCTCCTCCTCCTGATCTTACTTCATCCAAACAATCTGAGGATTCAATTTATAGTAATGACTTCACATGCACTATATCTCTTCTTGATTGGTCAACTAGGCTCAGAAGGTTGTAGCCAGGCAGGGATTACTGTTCTCCCAGTGAAAGGCATATATATATATATATATATATATATATATATATATATATATATATA
>JANHMN010000004.1:84157837-84179843 GCA_030674055.1 Rhabdomys pumilio
GGAGAGGGAGAGGGAGAGGGAGAGGGAGAGGGAGAGGGAGAGGGAGAGGGGGAAGAGAATGTACTCACTGAGAATGGCATGGGGTTTTGAAACCTCAAGACCCATCTGCAATGACACACTCCTCCAACAAACCATATCTCCTAATCCTTCCCAAACAGTTCCACCTAGTAGTGACCAACCATTCAGATGTGTTAGCCTGCGAGGGCCATTCTCATTTAAACTACCACATTCAGTATTAAGTATAACCATAATGCTATATATTAAAGCTATGATTTGTCCAAGCAAAACTTGGCTTGCTTTCACCAACAGCTTCATTCTCCTCTGTCTTTTCAACTTTCAGTCATGCATGCTGGCCTGGAACTCACTGTGTAGCTCAGTGCTAGCATGAAGCTTGTGATATCTGAGTCTCATTCTCCCTGGTGCTTATGTTGCAAGTATGTAGCAACAACCATGCTCAGTTAGCTGCTCTACTTTATAAAGGCAAATACCATCCCACCAGGAGTGCTTCTATTCTTCCTTAAGCATTTGCTTGTCAACACTTACCTTGTGTTCATGTCTAGACTCTTGTGAATAACTTTCCATTGAACTCAGGAATGCAGCCATCTTTTGCCATGTTAACTTTGTTTCTTTTTAATATACAAGTGAGAAAAGAGATTCTCACTTGTAGCTTCATTTGTAACTTTAGAAGGAGCCGCCATGCTGTTTTCTATCATAGCTGTCCAGATTTACATTCTCAAAATCAACATTCAAGAGTTCCTTATCTCTACTTCTTGAGAAAGTTGTTACCATTTGGCTTTTTGAAAACAGTCATTTCACCAGTTAAAAGGTATATTCTACAGTGGTTTTGATTTCATATCCCTGATTTTGAATAATACTTCCATGTATCTGTGGATTGATGGTATGTCTTTATGGAGAAAATGTTTTTGCTATTGAGCTGTCTGAGTTTCTTATATATTTTAGATATTATTCCTCACTGCGTGTGTGGTTTCTAAAAATTTTATCCTATTCTGTAGACTTCCTTTTTATTTTGTTGGTTTTGTCCTTTACATTGTGGGAACATGTTAGCTTGATGCAGTCACTCATGTTTAGTTTGTTTTTGCTGCATCTTTGGTATCATGTCTGGAGAGTCACAGCCAAGACCAATAGCATGTGATTTTCCCCTTTATTTTCCTTCTAGGAATTTCATGTTCTTCAGTTTATAGTTTTAGTGTATATTTTGTCAATCTTTGCATGTAATATAAACATCCAATTTCTTTGTGATGATATATGTATCCAACTTCCTAATATTATATATGGAGCAAGGACAAATATGTTCCTTGTATTGTGGTGATCAGTGGATCATCTACTCCGGCTTTATGTCTATTTTCCCCTAATTTTTGCAGAAAGAGGAAGAGGGGTTGTTGGAATTTCCACAGGTATTTCATCAAATTTATGGATTACTTTGGATAATATGGGAGATTGACTGTGAATTCTTCAGACTCCTGAAGAAAATAGGTTTTAAAGCCTCTTTGTTATAACCCAAGAGAAAACCCTCTACATGACTAAGCTTACTTCAACTTGTAGATGAATAATTGAAGGTTAATGCTCCCAGGTCTTTTTATTTGGGCAATACATAGACTAGTTCACTGGTATCCAGTGTGTATTAATGATGGAGTATCTACTTCCAGTGCCCTTGTCATCATTCAGGGACTATTTCATTGTGACTCTACTGCATTCCTCTATCAGCAGGCATCTAAGCCATTTGTTCCAGCCATTTAAAGGATGAATTAAAAGCTTTCTTACTTCATGGTATGCCAGTTAGTGAATAGGGCTTGCCTCTGAATTATTTCAGCCTAGCTACTACCAAAATGGGATAAACATGTGACCAATTTTTCCAGCTATGTGAAGAATCCTAGCCCTAGATATGAGTCAAACACCGTAAGTCATGGTAGCAATGCAAATACTTCACTCTGCCTGTGGTACTCTAGTCATATAATATATAATCTTGCCATACAAAGTCCTCGAATAATAATAGACAGCAATTCCCTATAGAGCTCTGCTTATTTTCCTGGGGAGTAGTATATTATGAATTATTGTTTTAGATGTTTAAAGGTGCATCAAGGTGCACCTACTTAGCAGTTCAAGAACACTTTAAGGTGTTTGAGAGATTTTTTTTTCAAGAGACATAATGATTCCTTCCATTGACCTGTTCTAGGTTCTTTCTAAGTTTTCAAATAGAATGCAGTGGGTAAAGAAGCATTGCAGACCCCTGGTTTAAACACACCCATTTGTTATATGTTATCCCTATGACCAGGGTGAGGGTGCTAAATTTTCTGCATGTCTATTCTGCCATTTTAAGGATATGGATATCAACAATGGTAGACTAGATATACCCAAATGGAGGGATGGCTTTAAAAGGCAGGGAGATATTTTAAGGAGAATGAATCCTGTCCCAGAATGCATATTCTTAATGAAGTCCCTTCCCTTAGCCAGGACTTAAGGTCTTATATGTGTTCAATGATTGGCTGTAGTCAAGTCTGGTAACCCATATCTCAAGGCAAGAATAGTCATGTAAACTTTATTAAAATGAGGCCATATATAAAAGAAAACGTCTACAGATGCTGCAGGATATAATAGTGAGGTCAACGGTAACTTTAAAATGATTTTTTAATAGCTTTGGCCTGCAGAACATGGAACATCCTATCTTGACTTTAAGCTTTGGAAATTCCCTTTTAATCACTACAAAGTCCTTATCTCAACCGTCAGTCTCATTATAGAGACACTACAGTCATATACGATTGTTAATTTGCCACACTGAGAGTCCAATGACAAAAGCCATAAAGTCATAGGGGTGGGAACTGGAGGGATGGTTCATGGGTTAAGAGTAAGTACTGCTCTTTTAGAGGATCCAAATTTTGTTCCCCGAACCCACATGTACATAAATAAAAATAAAAACAAATCTTTTCAAAAAAAATTAGGGGCTTTTTTTCTAGCTACTACTACAGAGTACCAAGGTTGAATTCCATTTACTTAGCTTCACCTCAATTCAACATCAACTAATACAACAAAGAAGTTGTTACCTTGCTTTTTTCTGTGTGTATGCTTGCATACTGACTTCTTCATCAACTCCCTGCTCAACTGTCTTTACTGACTCTCTAGAGTTTAACAGGTAAGAGTACCAATGGGGAGAAAATTCTGAATCTTTGGAAAATTTGAATGTTTTCAAATTGTCTTCAGATGACACACTTAGATAAAAATTCTACCTCCTTATTAACCTATTAATTTCATTCTTCTAATAAGGTTTTCTTGAGCCTTTGTCAGCAGCTCTTACACCTGCCTTTTATCACACTTCCTCCCAATGATCTATTCATTGATCATCTGGGCATCTGTGCTTATGGCTATTGTTATGATGTGTAGCACAAAGAATGTAGGTTCATTGACTAGCAGATAGCTACAGTTTGTGACTCTGATCCAACATGACAATGTACTTAAACTCCTGGAAAAATGAAGAATTCTGCATGCTATCTTGGCATTTGGAGACCTGGACTGATCCACCACAAAATACTTTCTCAGTTGGATGGGCATTCTTGTGTGGACCACATTCTATTGTCTGAAAAAGACATAAATAAATACGTGGATGGCAAACTGATGTTTTGAGGTAGGTTCAAAACAAACAATCTAAAAACAAGTAGAAGATGAGTCAATGACTACTTTAACAACTGCTGTGTCAAATGTACACACACACACACACACACACACACACACACACACATACACATGTGTTTCTGTTATTGTGTGCCACTTAAATGTCTGCATAAATGTGCACATTCATAGCCATTAAAGCTTGGGAGGTGATGGGAATTTCAAGAGTTGTGGCTTGGTAGAAGTAATTGAGGTCACGGAGAGTGTGACTCCAGTTGCATATTGGAACTTGTCTCTCTTTTAGATTCTTGGCCACCACGAGAACAGTGTCCTTTACCATATGCTCTACTACCATGAAGTGCCACCTCCAGGCAGGCCCAGTAGAGACTTGGTCAAGTGAGGACTAATACCTTGAATCATGAACCAAAATAGACATTTTATTATTTAAAGTTTTTCAAATATTTTACAGTAGCAATAGATAGCTATCTAACATACCCACAATCCCAAAGTACACTGAAGCAACCTGCAGACAGTAACTTGAGAGAATTGTTTCCTGATTGGGACCAGAGGCTGGTTCGTCAGCAGGGAGCTCACTTGGTGGGGTGGAAAAAACTGGCGGTTGTTGTGTTTTAAACTCTCTTTTGTGCTTTGAGAGAAGGCATGTGCTTTGGTCATAAATGTGTCACAAAAGGCTGAACCTGAATTTAGAGAATAAGTTATTAAATTTTAACATCAAGAACATTACCACAGTTCTTTGGGCTGAAAGAACCAGGAAAATTACTTAAAGGCAGATTAATATTTTTTAAAAAATACTATTACAAGTAGGCACTGTTTTTATTAATAAATGATAAATATACAATATAGCATGTTAATTAACTTGGTTTAGCCATTCCACAAGTTATCTGTATATGAAAACATCACTTGAAATGTCACAGACAAATGCATGCAATTCATTAAGAATAAATAAATTATCACTTAAAGCTTGAAAGCTAGGTTGACTAGGTTAGGCACAATCATTTCACACAGGAAGACATGTTGAGCCCCCTGCTCTATAGATCATGAAGGTTTTCAGAGTGAAGAACTGCAGAGGTTTAGTCTTAAAAGTTGTCGTTTATAAACTTTAAATTTAAGTGCTAGACCTGTAGTTCAGAATAAGTGTAACCATAAGGTTACAGGTTAAATTCCCGGTGATACATTTATTTTAAGATTATAGAAAACTTGCCAAAGCTACATTTTAAAATCTAGGGGTAATTTTAATCATGCTTGCAAAGTGGTGAAGACAACAGAAATATTGAGTGGAAGCTAAGCTTTCCACAGGAAGAGAAAGGTTGCAGAGTCCTTATTGCTTTTCTGATTGCAATATTCTTTGAAGAGATAACCTTTTGCCAGCACAATGCATCCTGAGTACATAGGTACTTAGAACACTGGGATCATAGAGTAAGTTAATATTTATGAAGATTTCATCTCAAAGAATGTATTACAAAATTATACATCAGAACGACGCTTGCCAACCAATCAAGACACAATCTGCAGTTGTAGATTCCCTTTTAGAAGCAACCCTAGACACAGGTCAGCGCCTTAACTCTTACTCGGATAGAAATGCCTATCATTTCTGTGACTGCACTTAACACCTCACACGGACCCTCCAAGGGCACGTGTGCTTGGTAGCTGGCCAGGGATCTCGACATCCTAGAGGAGGAAATCGATTACTACTCAGAGACTTCCACATAGCTGCTGTCCAAACCACAGCAAAGATGATAAACTGTGCATGAGGCTAAAACTCCTGCTGATTGCCTGGGACACCATCAGAATCTATTTCCAAATATTCCAGAAGAGACCGTGTGGAATCTTCCGGCTTCTGGGGCATCAGACTGACTGAGAAACCTGTTTTGTATTATGGTTAAGAAATGTGTGTGTGTGTGTGTGTGTGTGTGTACATATACTGTTTAACTATTCCTTGACTTTAATAGAACACAGATTTGGTTTGTCTAGAATGGCTGTTAGGCATTATAATTACAATTTGCTCCCAGCATCAGTGACAGACACAGTGGAGCTGGCTTCCAGACCACAGAAGCAGAGAGCAAAGAGGATAAGCACGAAGATACATGTGTGCACACTTGTATGCACACACATACACATCATCCATTGGTTCATTTGCAATTCGTAATACTGTGGGACTGGGAGGATTTTCCTCCTCAAAAGCAACATCCGTTCTTTGACAAACTCATAAATCATTTTACTTCTTTTCTATAAAGCAAAACCCATTTTTAAGGCTAGTATGAACTTCAAATCTGTTGGTTTGGCAAATGCATCTCATGCTGAACTAAAGACTTGTCAAGCTTGACAGGAAGTCCACATTCCTGCATGGACATGCTCCATAAGGCCTTTCCAGAGGCCCGCCATTTTGGTTAATGCCCTCATGCAAAAGCTTGTGCCAGACTGCTACATTTAGCATTTTTGTTTATCTCCTGAGTCTTTGCCAATATAGCCCTTTCACCACTTTGTGGGGCTTTGACGTTTCACCCAAGGCTTAAATGTGATGGTAGATTCTGGAAACGATCCAAATGGGGCAGGAGAAATGAAGCACAAGATATTAGCTAATGAGGAGCCGCCAGGCACCATGTGTTAACTCTGAGGCTTTCACTGCTTTCTCTTAGAAATTGTAATCCCAGGCTGAGTGAATGTTGCTGGGCTGAAGGCTCTGAATTATTCAGCACCTCATGTCTCATCAGTGGGGGCTTTGTGCTCACTACTCTTTCATACATTCTCCATGGCTTTCCGTGCTGACTCTTCATCCTTTATGTCTCAACTTGTTTAACTCTATTGCATTTAATACTTATACTATTTTTTAAAAAATAAAGAAACTGGAAAAAGAATGGTTTGCTCTAAGACGGGTCTTAGATTAATGTAGAAAGAAAATTTGTTCTTGGTGACCAGTGACAGAATGAAGATGTTTTTGGAATGGGGATTGGTAGAGTCACCTTAAGATTCCTTAAGGTACTAATTCTCTAGGTGAGTGTTGGAGGAGTGCCAGAAGAAGAGAAGACATTTAGCACAAAGGAATAGAAAGCCTGGCAGAGTGGTTTTGTGTTGGTAAGATAGCAGTAACTGTAGGGAACATAACTGCTTAGCATTACTGAAAGTTGTTTGTCATGAATGGAACAATGCAGAGCATAGATAAAGAATCGGATAGGAATACATGTAAGATGGCATCTGTTATCCTTCCTGTAGCTGTGATAAACACTCTTACCAAAAGCAAGTTAGGGAAGGGCTGGTTTTATTTCAACTTACAGGCTACTGTCCATCACGGAAGAAAGTCAGTATAGGAATTCAGGCAGGAACATGAAGCAGAAACTATGAAGGAATGCAGCTTGTTGGCTCACTCAGTCTATGTTCAGCTACTTTTCTTTTATAGCCCTGAAATACTTGCCTAAGGAATGGTGCTACCCACAGTGGAGTTGGCCCTCACACATGAGTTAACAATTAACACAATCCTCACACAGGCATCTCCATAAACTAATCTAGGCAGTTCTTTATTTGAGACTCCCTTCTCAGGAGAATCTATGTTGTGCCAAATTGACAGTCAAAACTAACCAGGATGCTAAGTTCTTGCCTACAACCCAGGATACCGAGTGACTGACTGTAGGTAGCAACTGGTCAAACTTGCCTTTTAAGAATTTCACTATGGCTGCCATGTGGAAGGTGGCTTGAAACTGGGCAAGGCTCGAAAGGCCCATTATGAATGTCTTTGTATGATCCCTGAGAAAAATAAGATATCAGGTAGTGTAGTACCTGAAATGCCCCTTTCAATTCTCAAGGCTCTAGATAAGCCAGGGAAGCAACGAAAGAGATTAAAGTGCAAACATTCTGGTTTGCACTTTTGGGTGCATAAGGTTACCTGGAGAGTCATTGGCTCCTTTTCATGTGTACTTGACTGTGAGCCTATTTAGTGTCATCTAAAGGAGAACCTCCTTCCTTCATGCATACTCAGTGAGCAGTTCCTTGGAATTCTAGCAATGCATTCCAAGCACACAAGCCAATGACATCACTGCTTAGGTAGCCTAAGTTGTGAATCCTCTCTACCTGTGGTAAGCTTTACCATAAAGGGTCACCGTGCAGAGAATTAAAGGTTTCTGTCCCTCCTAGGCCTCAGCAGTGTCATAGATTTCATAGACATGATTGGACACCATGGTAGAAAGAGGTGCTACTGGGACAGCCTGGAACTCTTCTGGAGGTAAATACTCTGAGATTGGTGCTGTTTGCCTGGACTTCCTAGCTAGTGAAAGAGGTATTTTCTGTTATCACTGGATATTTGACCTGGATGGTAAGTTTGTTTCCCTCTGGGCTTCCCTCTTACATCATTTTTTGCCTCTGTTGTTTCATCTGTCCTCAGGAAATCTAGCCAATGTTTGAATGCAGCTGGGTTGTGGACAGTACAGTATTAGATACAGCATGAAGGAGGTACTGTGAGCCTGAAGCCTGGGTTTGACTTAAGAAGTGCTAGAAGATAGGTGAATAAGACCTTGGCCTGGGGAGATGGGGCATTTAAAAGGTGAGTTTAGGTTTAGTTCCAAGTTTCTGATTCGTGTTCCTGGATGGATAAAAGTGTCAATCTTGGAAAATTGAACCAGATGTAATGAAGAATTCAAGAATCACCTTCTTAATTGAACTTGGTGTCTAAGTGTCTACTATGGCCTGGCACACAGGGCTCTGGAGAAATGCCAAGTGTGGGGAAGTGATTTGGATTCATAGCCTGGTTAGGGTTTGTTTAGACTGATACTTCAAGGAGAGGGATAGCAGGAAAGTAGAGCCTTGGGCAGAGATGCCTCAAGGTCATCCGTGCAGGATACACTTGAACCCTGAAGCAGGAGATCACCTCCATAGCCAGAGCTTTCCACGACTTCTGTGAATTACAGATCAACTTTTCACTGGGGAACGAAAGCTACTGCCCAAAGAATCTGTGACATCCTTATGCACACATCACCTTGGCTAGTGTCCACTTTTCTTTTCCTTTTTTTCTGAATGTTGTATCTTTAGTTGAGTCCAGTGAAAGAGAGCATCAAAAAATTGAAGGAGTGGAATGTGTAATATGCTTTTCTTAGGACAATCCATAGGTTTAGAAATTTATTTTAAATGACACCAATGTTTTGAATGTAGCAATTTATTTATTTTATTTTCATAAAGCCAGCCTTATGTTTGCATTAAAAATGGATCAGCCCCTAATTCTGGCAGTACATCTACTGTAAAACAGGAAAGTCAAGAAGCAAAGGAGAGTTTTGCTTTTTACCATGAACATTCAAAGGCTTGGTTTATGTAACTATTTTTGATCGAGGTTTCTTTGGAGCAGCCTTTCTCCTCCACAATGAGGTATAATGACATTAGATGAATGTTTCCCATCTGTCTAGAGCTTTTCGAGGCACGTTGATGGGCGATGCTCCCTGTAAGCCTCATAACGTGGCCAGAGCGAGTTCATAAGACTTTAGTCCATTGTATGGATTAAAAAGTTAAGGCTTTAAGAGGTGAAGAGATTGTGTTTCTTGAGCCAATTAGAGGAAAAGTACTTGAACATATGTGCACACAGCACACATATTAAATTCCAAGTCTAACTGTTTTTTCTGCTAATACAATGGTTCTGTTTTTAATACTTAAATATGGTTCACATCTTGGTGATTTTTCAAATGGAATATATCTTTTCTCTTTAACTCTTGAGCTTCCCAACTTGGCTGAAGAAGCAGAAAAGAAATGAACAAATGAAATTATGACCTTTCTAAGATGGTCATTTCTAGGTCACGTGCACAGATGGTATAACTATGCAATTAATCTTACAGTAGCTTATGACTAGTGGATACTTTGGATTTCTAACCTGAGAAAAGTCAATCTGTAAAATTTAAAGTCAGTATCAGTTATGTTTCTTAGCAGCTTTTAAAAAATAGTCTCAATTTTTACATACCATCATTGAGGCTTAGAAGCAAGGCACCTGGACACTAGTTTTGTTCAGGGAGGTAGGCATTTGTTCCTGTGAAAGCAGGCCTTGACTCACAGTGTTTGAATGTCTTCAGTATGTAAAGCAGTCCCCACACTTAGCTCACAAAAGAACAAATCATTGTTGCTTACTGTCCCTCTTTGTATTCATATTTTAGTAGACACTAGGTCCAAACATGGGAGGGAAATTGCTGTTTGTTTGTTTGTTTAACCAGACTTGTCAGGGCAGAAGAGCAAGAGATAGAAACAAACAAATAAAAAAAAAACAAACAATTAAAGACACAAAATAGAAGTGACATTGCCGCATGGCTACTACAATGACAAATTCTATGCAATAAAAGTTTTGACAAATGCAGTGATTTTTGGAAAACTCACCGGTGACAGTCTAGGAAGGATTTGGCTTCTGAACTAAATCATCCATCACTGGCAGATGACCTGTTCTAAGCTAGCCCCTCTTAGATATGGGAGGCATGAAAATGCACAAAATAGAAGTGTCTCTGCTGGTACTCACAAATATATAAGGCAAGTCACTCTGCATGCCCACTAAGTAGCACACAGTGGCCATACCTACAGCCTCACAGAAGAGACCCTGAGGAGGATATCAAACCTGGGTTGAAAGTTCCCTGCTGTAGATTGTTCCTTAGGGCATAATTACTGGTGGAGAATCTCTGCTGCAAGACCTGGTAGGTGGAGAAGGTAAAGGAGATACAATTGAAAAATGTGTCTGAAGAACACATCCCCAGCAGATGCCTGAAATAAATTATGCAGAGTGTAAGCCATATATACTTATATTCATGTACACACACACATATATGTATATGTATACGTATACGTATATGTATATGTGTATATATATATATATAGAAAGAAAAGATTACATATATATGTATACACACACACACACACACACACACACACACATATATATATATATATATATATATATATATATATATATATATGTAATCTTTTCTTGTAAGATCTGAGTCTCTAGCAACTTTGTGCTTCGTAAGTTTTATATTATTTTTGTCTCTGTGACCAAATTACTATTACTGATAGGAAGAAACTAAAGCAAGGGAGGGTTTTTTTGTTTGTTTGTTTGTTTTTGCTTTTTACAATTTACAGAGATATAGTCCATTATAGCCAGGCAGGCATAGTGGCAGGAATGTGAGGCAGATGGTCACAATTTGTCCACAAGCAAGAAGCAGAGAGAGGATCAAAAGTGGACCTGAACTATTAAATGTGAAGGCCTATTCTTCAGTGATTCACTTCCTGCAAGGCTCTACCTCCTAAAAGTTCCATAACATTCCAAAATAGAACTATTTATTGTGGAACAAGCATTCAAACACATGAAGTCCTATGTAGGGTATCTCAAATTCAAACCATAACAGGGACACTTATTTACAAGATATGTAAGAATACAAGTTCTGCTATCTCATCATAACTGATTTGATAACCAAGACAGTTATGAAATCAATAACAAGTGGTGTTGAATTGTCAACTTGACACAATCTAGAATCACCTGAGAATTGTCTAAATCAGATTGATTGTGGCTATAGTATTGGGAAGTTATTTTATATTAGTAAAGGTGAGAAGACTTGCCCACTAAGGGTGGCTCCATTCCCTAGGACTATATATGTGTTGAGAAAAAATATACCCAACATGTATACATTTATTGTTCTCTTTTATTAATTATGTGATATAAATAACTTCCCCAAACTCTTTCTGGTGTGATTTCTCTGCTATGATGGATTATACATAATGTGGAACAATGAGCTAAAATAAACCCTTTTTTGTCTCTAAATTGCTTGTGTCATGATATTATCACAGCAACAGGAAATAAAACTAAGATAGTTCGGTACCATAAACAGCAGAGATATCTGGGGAAAATGGCTGATTCATCTGTTGGGCAGGATTAGGGGAAGCAGCATGCAGTTAGAAATGAATGAATTCTTTATATTTGGATTTTTATCCTTAATATTTGGGACTGTGGGTGATGATAACTGAAAAAAAAAAAGTGAGTCTGTGGTCAAGAAGGATCAATGGATCAGAAAACAGAGCCCTTAGGATCATTTTAGAAGCTGGCTATTGTACTACATACTTGTGGTAGCTGAGCTTCTTGGTTGCTCTGTTAAAAATGGGGATAACATCCCTGCTGCTCTGCTGCTGTGAGAATTAAACAAGATGGACTACATTAAGCCTCTGCCATTTCCACACTGCCTGTGTGGATCTTGGCCTGAGTTAATCTATTCTGGATGGTCCCTCATTTGCTAAGATAATTTACTTAAAATAGTTCAGAAAGTATCCCCTATCCTTGAATTATGTGCAGAGGGAGAAGCAAGGTGGACACATTTTTTTTAACTATAAATTCAAAGGAAGCCTTCACAGGGGACTTTTCATTGTTGGAATCTTTAGCTCTTCTCCTCTGACATTTTCATGTTAATGAGGCTCCCAGAGGGGTGATATAATTGATAGAATACTCCTGCAAGCGTGCTCTGTGCTCTGCTGTCACCCGGAGGTGCAGAGATTCATCTTCTCAGTGTCAGAAAGCTCAGAGTAAGCCCAAACTGAATTCTGTCTTGAGTTGCAGAAGTTTCCTTTGAAGAAGTAAGCCTACTGTGAAGGCTGACTCCAAAATCATGGGACTGGCCTGATAAATGAGCTGGAAATGCAGCCTTGGCCTTTCAGATGCCTGAATGCCATTGGGAGGGAAAAAATGGGAAGGAAATTGAAGGTTCTAAACACGCGCTGTGTGTGAGCCATCTTCCAATCATGCATTTCAGCAAAACATAGATAGTAATGGAAATACTGGAAAGACTGTGGGCTACAGAGTCAGCCAGAGCAAGCTGACTGGACTTCCAGCCATGCCTCTCTCTAACTTAAAGAGGCCTGGAGCAGGAAACATCTTGAAGACTCTTAATGATGTCCAACATGAAACCAAGTAATAACCCCTGTATCAGAAGGTTGCATGGGTGCCAGAGACCACACCAAAGACTCTTAATAAACTCTAAATCCTTTAGAGCTTGCTTTCAAGATGCTGGTGGTAAAGAATTAACAACTGACTCTCCAAAGAGGACTAGGGAAGCCCTGACTTGCAGTCTTTGCCTGTGCTTCTGTGTTGTAAAATCTACTTTGGTCCTGATGTTGAGTACTTAACCTGAACTAATTGAATGTGAGGTGGGAACAACTGTGATCAAGGTTGAGAAATTGATGGTGTCAATTTTATCTTTGCTCGGTCTTCTCTGCCTCTTGTGCTTATTTATGCCTTTTGGTGCCAGCACCTACAGCTAGTGAATAATAAAGCATGTTAAATGTATACTTGTTGTGTCCTGTCCCTCAGGCAATGGGTGGATAAACAACATCCTCTCTAGGTTAAGGCTTGGGAATTAAGGATTTTTTTGCTAAAAAAAAACAAAAAACAAACAAACAAACAAAAAAACCCAACCAACCAACCAAACAAACAAACAAACAAAAAAAAACCCCAGAAACTCCTTTTCCGTTCTCTAGAAGAAAGTAGCCTTAGCTCAGAACACATGTCTTGGACTGAGGATTAATATAATGGACTTCACAGCCCTTTATTGCCATGGCTGGTGCTTGAATGCCATTGGGTGGGAAAAAATGGAAAGGAGATTGAAGAGAGTAAACAAACGCCGTGTGTGAGCTGTCTTGCAAACACAGACTTTATATACCTAAAAGTCTGTGGGCTACAGAGCCAGCTAGAACAACTTGACTGAACTTCCCTTGAGTAGGACATGATTAGCTTTTTAACATTATTTGGAACCCTTGCCTTGTGCCCTGCTCTAAGGCTTCCCTAGACCCTGAGAAGTTCTGCTTATCGAGAGGTGCCATATTCCCCAAGTGAACAAAGTAAACGGGGAGTCACAAAAAGAATTCTGTGATGCTCAGAGGTGGGGCTTCTTTGACAGACATGGTAAAAAGAAACTGAATGTCATGGCCTCTGTGGTGTTTGAAGTTTAGGCTGCAGTGAATCTATGGTAGGATGGTCTGGGCAATGCCCAGCCTTGCGGAGACAGCGTGGGAGATTCTCCCACTCTGGCTGGATCGGTGTCTCTGGCCATCTGAGCGGACTGCCGGAGCTGAGCAGAGGCAGTATGGCTGCAACCGCTCGTGGCCGCAGGTCTAGGATAGTAGGGAACGTGGTGGCTGATTAAGAAAAGCCAGATTGAATGCCGCCATTTTAAATATCTCTCGCAATAATGTATGACATTTTCCTGATTGTTACAACATTTGCCTGGGAGTCAGTCATTGGATGGAACTTTGAGCTGATTGCTACCTTAATGGATGATGCTCACATTTGTACTGTGCGGGATAGGTTATAAACCACTTTTAGAAATGCTACCTCATTTAGAGGTCGCTTCATAAAATCGGAAGCATTGTGATCAGATTTCAGAGATGTGAAAATTGTCACAGAGAAGCTAATAACAGAAGGAAGAGCCTGGGCCTGAAATATATAGCTTTAGGCTATATAGGGCATCAGCCTTGAAAATAGCAATCATCTTGGTTCTGAGCTGTTAACTCATCCTTCTAGATAACATGTCCTAACTATGGTTTCTCCCCTGAACCACAGAATACAGCATACAATTTAAATGTCCATGATCTGTGACCTGTGATGTATCTGCGGTGTTCTGAAGGCACTAGGGAAAGTTAATTTACTGCAGTGAACAATTTCAAGCAGTTTCATGAAAAGAGACACAGTTTATGACCAGATCCTCCCCTAAAGCCTGTCAATGAAATAGAGTAGCTAGGAACCATTCAGGCCTATACTGAAGGACATGCTCCTGCTGGAGCCTCCACTGTTTCAACCCAGTCATCAGTACACAGTGTTCAACTCCCTTTTAGGAAAAGTGAAATGAATACAGTTGTGCTCTTAGAAAATGACTCAGATCTGGAGATGACTCAGTGGATAAAGTGCTTATTCTACAAGCTCGAGAGCTGGAGTTTAGATCGCAAAAGCCCACTTAAAAGCTTGGTATTAGTGACAGTCCATTGTAACTCTAGTGGTCAGGATGCAGAGACAGTATCCCCAGGGCAAGCTGGCTAGAAATCCTAGCTGAGTAAGTGAGATTCAGGCTCAGTATGAAACCCCGAATCAGGAAAGACAAATCAAGGAAACACCTGAGGTCAACTTCTTACCTACACATGCTCATACCTTGTGTATTCACACATATACATATGTGTGTCAACACAATACATATAAATATGTAGATATGAAATAAAGTAATTAAAAAGAGAGTGCTCTGGGTTGTAACATCGTGGCCTGATACTCTATAGTCTTTGTTACTGTAACTCTCCACAACCCTGAACCCCATCTGTACAGTGACATATACCCAAATCCATGTCCAGAAGCATAGCGAACACTCGTAAGAAGTAGCAACACTCTAGTCGGCTCACATCTAGACTCACATCGGCTCACATCGGCTCCGGGCATCAGGAGACACAGCCTGGCTGTAGCCCAGTGCATACTCATGGTGGGAATGGTAAAACAGGGAAAAAAAGACTGAGCTGTGGAAGGGAGTATTGTGAGGAGGATCCTGTGAGTCTTAATAATGGAAAGTTCTTCAAGTTGAGTGGCCAAGGAGGAACAGGAATGTATCAGGAATGGGAGAGTACAGGAGGAAAATGGCTGCCTCAGCAAGTGAGCTCCATCGGGAGGCCCAGGATGAGTACTGTGGCTGTGGGAAATTGACAGCTCAGGTGCTGCCTGCAGTATCGAGCTCTGGCGTAGGCCTGGGGGATTAAAGAAAGACTCAGACTCAAGCCATCCGTTATGAGACAATGCCAATGCCTTTACTGGGCAGGTTCAATATATACACCAAGCCAGAAAAGGAAAAACACAAACTCAGAAAAAACAGGAACTCAACTGGGGGGCAATAGGATATCAAGTGTAAATTCCCTTCCTGGGGCATCATCCTTCAACAGGATGTTTTGTTCTTAGAAAAACTGCAGAGTGTTACTTTGCAGGGAGCAGAACATGGAAAGTCTCAGCCAGGGCATAGCAGCCCTTTGGGGTCCTACAGGAAAGAGGATAAGAGTAATGATGAAAGCTCTAGAAAGCAGATGAAGAAGATGGCCCAGAAAGGATAGTATTTGTCACTCAAGGTTTTATGTTCAGGAAGCTTGGTTGTCAATGTGACCATACTGAGAGGTGGTAAATGTTTCAGAGTGGGGCCTTATGGAAGTTAGTGGGTGTATTACCTCAGAGGGGATTGAGGACATCTCTTGGGGTAGGTTAGGTTTTCAAAGTTGGATTAGTTACCATTAGAGCAGATTATGATAAAGTGAGGTCACTCTGTATGTTTGGTCCCTTCTTAATTGTTGATTGACACATATCATGTACTGTAGAATGTGATGCCATATATTATACAGTGAAATAGTGAGAAGACACTCAGAAGACACTGAAGAGATAGGTCACCTAATCTTGGACTTTCAGACTTCAATACTGTGATTTAAATAAATATTTTTTTTAAAAAAAACTATGCAGCTTCTAGGAATTTTTTATAGTCATACAGAATGAATTTCATGGTACACCATATATCTACTGTATATTTATTAATACAACAGGTTTTTTATCAGCTTCAAAAACGTTATATGAATTAGAGGAAGCCAGTCATGTGACATGCCATGCAAGTATACACAGTAAACCTTGAGAAGGGAAGATTAGCAAGAAAAAAAAAAAAACTAATGACTTTCAGATGCAAAGACAGAAAGACAGAGGAGCTGCCTGCACAGCAAAGGAGGAAATTGTGGGGGACAGCTGAGGTGGATGTCGTATTAGCAGTTTGTGTCTCTAAAAGCAATGCGGTTTTCTGAGTGTAAAAGAAAGCTGTAGTCAGTGAAGTTGATTTTCAAAAGCCCTTGGAACGACTTGTGAGGGAGAAGAGTGGGCCTTCAGTGTAGGAACACAAAGGAGCAAACCAGGTGAAAGGAGACAAGGGTTGGAGGAATAAAGTGAAAGATATGAGCATTCCTTTGTCATGTTTTATTTTGAGAGAAGGATCTTTGCTATTTCCATATTAAGTGAGTGGTGGCTCCTCAACTCTTTTGTTGAAATTCTATATATTAATTATCTCTTGTTCCATCCAGATTTTTAGTCATAAACACCAATCAGGGTCCCACTCTTCTCCTTCCTGCGTACTTACTGTCTTTTCCCCCCAGTAGTTTTCACTTCCTCAGTTTTGTTTTGCATTTCTGAACTCTGTTTCTTGGCCTTTGAATGCACAGCCAGGAATTTGCACTGTTGATTTTATCCTTACTGCTCTAAAAGCTACAACCCTATCTGAGATTGCATTCTATTATCTCTGAGAATTTTCTCATTCTCTTGAGCTCTTGTTATTGAGCCTGATTTTAAACATGTCTAAGAAATGAGTGAAAGGGACCATCTCTTCAATGGCCAGCTCATCTACCTTGTAGCCGTGGACAGCTTCGACTGGGATACAGTCATCTCATCTTTCCTCTTTTGCATCATTGGCCTAGTTTTCCAGGAAATTTAATTGACAACACAAAGCAGACATGGTCCCTTTCTACTTAAAATACATTCAGTCTGAGATGTACATTTTCCTTTGTCTCCTGCAGTGTGATATTACTCATGGCCGTGACTGAGCTTTTATTTCATCAGGAAGGTTCTCAGTTTACAATCATTCAACCTTGAAAATAGGTGAGTGGATGAACCCAGCTTCTCACTGACCCTCGACCACAGGTGAGCAGCTGACCCCGCTGTCCCCTCCCTGTTCACCTGTTTTCTCATGCTGTCGGCTCCAGGAGACTTCGTTACAGTTGTTCATTTCCATTTTCAATGGACTGATAAAGCAGTCAGAGGGGAGAAGAACAGGAGGGGAAGCCATGGGCTACATCACCATTGCTTACTCTCCATGTTTGTTTAAACCCTTGTCCCAAGGCTTGTCCTTTTGTATTTGAATTCCCGTTTGTCTTGTTCCTTGTTCAGGTACAAAGGGGAACTCTAAGCAAACACTGGAGCCTTGTGATGAAAATTTCACCCATAGAACCATTTCCCTATAAAAATATCATGTGTTTTCTCTTATCCGTGCTTCTGAGATTTAATATAGGCATACAGCCACGCATGTATATGTGACACATAATTAGAAGCAAAACCATCTAGGAGAACAAAGGAGACTAAATGGAGGGTTGAGGAAAGAAAGAGAGTATAGAAGGAAATTCAGGAATATGGATAGCACACAATATACACTCATACAGAAACATCCTTATGTAATATAGTGCCATATACAATGAATATATACAATGGATTTAAAAACAACATATACATACATATAAAAGAGAGAATGATTGATAGTTTGCAGCATGTGGCCCCAGCAGCATGAGGGAGTGATTAAATTGAATGCTTTTTACATAATTTATGATAACTTGCCCCTGTAATTGAGAAATTTCATCTCTGCTCCTGAACATAGCCTACTGGAAAGGTAGCTGGGCTACAAGGGACCACAGCTTCTTGTGATGCCAGAGTAGACACCTTGACCAATGAAGACATTTCCTATTGAGTGGTAACCAGCTACAGTCATTGACTCCCCTTTGTGGGAGTAGAATAGTTGACATTCCCTTAACTCTGGCTACCACCACAAGAAAGCCAATCCAATCATCATCTACCCCAGCTTTGGAAGTTACGACCCTCAAGAGTGTTTTGGCTGTGGCTCAGAACCCAAGTGTGTAACTGAATGGAGCATAACTACTAAGCAGGCCCAGAGTTTTACAGGTTCCCAGAGAACTCTGCATGCTGCACAGACAAGACAATGTTGGTTGAACACATACGTCACTTCTGCAGAAGAAGTCTCCAACAGAGATTCTGCTTTGCCTCCTCCAGTCTCTTACCATAGTACAAACACATATTGGAATCTAGCTGAATAAAATCCAGGTGAGTGTGCTATTGGTCTTGTTTTACAGTGTTACCCGCCTCAGAAACGGAAAGCTGCCCCTTGTTCAGATGAAGATAGTTTAGAAAGTTGGACATGGTTCCTGTTGACAGTATTAGCTTGGCGCTGGATGCCTTATTACACATCCAAGCTTTGGAAGATTGTTTTATGACTAACATTTGGGTTAAATCTATAAAGATTGTTTATCTCTGATATTACTTCCCTTCAGAAAAAAAAGCAGTATCAGCCGTATTTGCCCCCTGCCACGTTGCCTGCACCGCGGTGAGGAGGATGGTGGAAGGAAAGAATGATGAGAAGATGTCGAGATACTGTCATTCCCAGAGTCTTCCAGTTCTGTTGCTAGAAGGGAAAAATATTGACATGACACAGAAGGTCTTTCCTTGGGGAGTCCAGCAAGCGAAAACTGATGGATATTCACCACCAAATCCCTTTCCTTCTGGTATGTTATCATGTCACATTTCTGAAAATATAGAATGTGCTCTGGATAATATTTTCACATATGCTGTTGAATGCAGCTGCCAAGAATAGCATGCTTTAAAGCAAGAATCCAGGGGATGCCGAGGCTGCCTCTCAACAGAATTTATGTGCTTTTGGTCTTTGTCCATTCCTTCAGCGATGCTTTAAGTTTTACCTGCTTCCCTTTGCTGCACCCTTCCATCTGATGACTGCCAATAACTAAAAACATGATTCTTAGTTTGTGATGATCAGAGATGACAGAGATAATAAACTTACTTCAGTTTGAATGAACCTTTGCTAAAGACACACACCACACACACACAAACACACACCACACACACAAATACACACCACACACACCACACCACACACATACACACACACACACACACACACACACACACAGAGAGAGAGAGAGAGAGAGAGAGAGAGAGAGAGAGAGAGAGAGAGAATAGAGAGACAAGCCAAAGTGAAAGACATTTTTAAATGTGGGAATCAAAGTCATTATACTTCATCCAAAATAAAAGAAAATAATTTCTAATATTTAACTTATTCTACATGTCAGTAAAATCCTTTGGAATTCTACCTTCTAAGTTTCATCAGAGGAACTGAACAGTTGTGGCGATGTGTTGTGCTAGTTTGGTTTTCTGTTGCTATGATAAACATCTGATCCATAACAACTTTGGAGAGGGGGTGTGTCTTTAATCTGGCTTATACTTCCATGTCAAAACCCATCACTGAAGGAAGTCAGGGAAGGAACTCTAGCAGAAACTGAAGCATAAATCATAGATGCATATTGTACATCCCACCCACACCCTCACCTGACTCCTGCTCAGACAGTTTTTTGAATATACCCCAGGTCTACCTGCCTAGAGATGGTATCACCCACAGTGGGCTGAGTCCTCCAGAATTAATCAGCAGTTAGGTGAATCCTTCTCAGACATGGTCACAGACTACTCTAATAGAGGGAATTCTTCAGTTGAGATTCCCTCTTCCATGGTGACTTTGGATTGTGCCCAGTTGACAGTGAACTCTAACTAGGGTAGTTGTGATCATTCATCAGGGCTCCAGAGCAAATAACAGAACATTTATCTCTTCCTTACTCCTTCCGGTATTCTTGCATACTCAGTTACACATTAAATAATATCAGGTACAATAGATACAGTTGCAAACTCTCCTTGTTACTCTTTGACCTTTGTTTTTCTCTTGATCACTCTGTAAGAAACACACTTAAGAATGTGGATATTGGTTGTTTATGTTTTTACAACTTTTGTAAAATTACCATCTCAAAGAGATTTAACAAGATATATTACAGAGACCAGCACTTGCCCCTTAATGTGTTGCCTGCTAATGCAATAACAAACCCGTGTATTGAATACACACGTGCCAAGCATCTGCCAAGAACTATATTTGTACACATGAACATGTGTGTACACACACTCTGAGGTCTGAAAAATCCACAATGAGAAAGGGGATTTCTTTCCCCCCACACACCCCCCCTGGTTCATTTTTATTTATTTTTTTGAAACTTTTTTTTATTTCTTTCTTTAAAATGCATTTCAATTTATCCCCACATACCATTCCCACCATCACCCAGGAACCCCCTATCCCGTCCCCACTCCTGCCTCCACAAGGGTGTGCCCCCACCTACCCTCCCACTCCTCCCTCCCCACCTCCGAATTCCTCCCCTCTCGGTGTTCAGTCTTTATGGGACCAGGGATCTCCTCACCCACCCATGCCCTACAAGGCCATCCTCCTCTAAGTATACAGCTGAAGTCATGGGTGCCTCCCTTTGTGCTTCCAGGCTGGTGGTTTAGACCCTGGGGAGCTCTGGTTGGCTGGCACTGTTGCTCTCATCTTGGGGCCACCAACCCAAGAAAGGGGATTTCTTGCTTATCTTAAAAGTATACAGGACTGAGTCTCAGAGATGTTAAGTGAATTGCTTATGACCATGAAATCAGTAAGGAGAAAGCCAAAAGTAAGCGCTGGGTACTTGACCTGCACTGTTCATGGAATGTCTTTGAGTCTCTTTCTCAGAGACGGAGGTTCTTCAGTTAATGAGAATATTTTTGGAAAATCCACATGATTCTGCCTCCCTAGTAGAATGTCTCACAAACATTATATATTTGTCAAACATACATACACTGCTTTCAAAGTACTGCTGTGGGTCTATTTGCTTTTTCCTGCTGAGGTTCTTCTGAGACTGAGATGCTGGGTCCTACTTCCCCAAGTCATCTCTGTTCCACAATGTATAACCTCATCTCGGGTCTCCCCAAATATTTTTTTACCTGTCACAGCTTTTAACGTTTCATTCTTCCCAAATCTTCTGTATAGAAGGAGCTCTAGGAGCCCAGTATTGAATTCTACACATTATAGAAAAACATTGTAAATCTAGAAAACAAATATTCTCTGTTAAGTGGCAAACATAGCGATCACCTCGATCCTGTACTCTCTTTCTACCCCAAAGCCCTGGAGCAGGACCCAGTGGCTTCCTGGTAAAGTGGAACAGTGACATTGTGACGCTTCTTGTGATTAAAAAAGGGTTCAAAGAAAGTTTAGATTGTCGCGCCCAACTTGGCCAGCAAGCAGACACAACACGGTTGGATTCTTCTCATCAGCCTTTATTGCAAGAACTAATAATAATACTGTGGGGGACCCTGTGCAGCTGAAGGTTGCTGCTTATATAGAGGAGCAGGGGTTGCCAATGCAAGGATTGGCTAAGGCTACAATATCTAGTTAGCATATGCCCACTCGGGAGGGGCACACACCAGAATCATGCAGACGCATGTGCAGAATACCTGTTTACCAGAAAAATCTGAAGAGGCAGGCAGGCAGGCAGGCAGTGCCATCTTCTAATGTCGGCTACTGACATTAGATAACTTTTTCATTAACATTTGTTATATTTATAACATATTTAAAATAAAATTCCTTTATTACTATTTGTACTGTAGCATTACATGTATTAAAGTTTTTGTGATATATATATATATATATATATATATATATATATATATATATATATA
>JANHMN010000004.1:84179853-84208739 GCA_030674055.1 Rhabdomys pumilio
TATATATATATATATATATATATATATATATATATATATATATATATTTCAACATTTGTTGAATGTATGTATGACTATTTCCCAGTAATCTCAGTCCCAAGTATGTACCTCAGAGAATGTGTACACATGTGTCCTAAGAAATTATGACACAGACACATTTAATAGTACTTGCACAAACAGCCCCAAATTGGAAACAGTGCATGCTGGTCAATGGTAGACATGGGATATCTACCCGACAGGACATAGACTACCATCAGGAATCTTTACATATGTGCATACACATGCATAAGATATTTATATTTTCAGTGATTGTTCACTTTAATCATTTCACTGCAGGCTAGCCTGTAATGTTATGTGGACCAGGCTGGCCTCAAACTCATAGGAATCTACCTGCCTCTGCCTCCCAATTCCTGTAATTAAATGTGCCTGGCTGTTACAATTTTATTTAACGTCAGAATCTGTCAGTATGCTATATCTTTTATCTTCATACACTGAAAATGTGGAAGTTTGGTGATTTTTAATTCTTCACATGCTCAAACCAGGATATGACTCCTCAAAATGAAGCAAACTGAACATACTAAATCTAAGGTTGGAGACTGTCTACAAACTGCGCCTGTGATTGAACCTTCAACCATACATTTTTCAGACTTGTAGAGTCTCCCATAAGGACAACCAAGCTCCCAAATGTAGCTAAGAAAAGTCACACCTTCCTGGGATCCTGAGACAGCTGGTGAGTACACAGGCCTGTTAAGCTCCAGCAGAGGAATCCAGAAGCCAGGGATGCCACTCTATTTGCTTTGGCATAACCAGTGAGTTCACAAATATCAACTTGGGCTGCATAACCAAAGCCAACACAATATAAATACTCGGGTGGACCAATGCCCTTCTATTGTCCTGTCACTTTGTCCAGACAGAAGAACTCACCAGGCCTGCACCCAAAGTTTCCAGGAGGCTGTCTCCCAAAAACCTACCCTGGATACTGGCAGAGGTGAGCAGCTGAGGTCCGTAAGGGAATCTGAATGCATAACATCGTAACATTGGGCAGAAGCCAGACTCATACAACACAGACAACTTGAGTCCATTTATATAAAATGCATGTGCTCTTGTGTGTGTGTGCATGCCTGTATGCATGCCTTTGTGTGTGTATATGTATGTGTGAGCCTCTGTGTGTGTCCATACCTGTGTGCATACCTGTGTCTGTACATGTGTATGTTGCATGAGTATGTGTGCATGCATGCATGCATTCGTGGTGTGTGTGTGTGTGTGTGTGTGTGTGTGTGTGTGTGTGTGTGTGTTTAGGCCAGAGGACAACCTCAGGTGTCTTTTTATGGGCACTATGAACCTTGTTTTTTGAAACAGAATCTCTTAGTGAACCTAGAGATAACCAATGTGTATAAGTTTAAACTCCTTTATTTAGATACATGTCATTTCACAATTTTAAAATGTCTGTAAAAGCTGAATAGTTGTTAACAGAAAAAAAATAGACTGCCATGTGCCTACTGTCAAAAGCCACTGTTGAGAAGATCTAACTGCATCTCTCTGCAGTCAAGAACATGTCCTTCCCCCCACCCCCCATCTGTTTCATTCATGGCCTGTGTAAAGTACAATGGGGCAGCTGAGGGAGAGCTTTTGTTTGGTTACTGTTCAGGATTTTCCCCCATATTTGAATGAACCACATTGAATAAATAATGACTTGATGGAGCAATGTGTGTCTAATTAAGCTCCTGCTTCCCTGATGCCTTTCAGGGCTCTAACATTTACCAAGTTAAAGCTTTGCTCCTGTTGGTGGGGCCATGCACCTCTTTTCTCCAAGCATCTCCTCTGTTTCTGAGGTAGGTAGCAAACCGTCAGACTGAGGATTTTAATAGAAGCCAGGAAATCGTGTCGGGAATATTAAGCAGGCTCCGTGTTGATCCCTCCACATGCCTGTCAGCTCTCTTCTCCTCTGGCTGGAAGGCCTGGCCTTGCTTCTTCTCTGTTATATAAGCTGGGAGACTGGATTGGTATGCATGGATGGGCTGCGCAGGCCTTCAGCTGTCCTCTTGCCAAGTGTTCCAAGGCATGTAGCTGCTCGTTTAAATAAACCCCCAGAGGAAAACTGGATATACACTCTATGTTCCCTCACCGACCCCTGCGTATATCACAAAACATTTTTCGTACATTTGGACTAAAATGCCACCCTCGTGTTTATCCTTATTTTTCTAAGATGTGCGGAAACTGGATCAGACCGCATATGAAGCAAACCAGGCCTGTCTGATTCATCCGGAGTACTCATTAACATCCTCGATGTTTCTCTATCTGTGAGCCATTTTGAGTCATTCTTCTGGTGACTAACAGGGACTACATACAGCAATAGCCAGTGGATCTCTCAAATTGCAAGTAGGTCCTTTTACCAAAGCAAGAGATCTTCCCACACTCCGAGTGACTGTAAGTTGCCTTCCCACGGCTGTCTTCCAGACTGTTTGGTTGCTCTCTTGAATTAGACAATGCTTCAATAGCACAAATACATTTGTGTCTGATTACATTCACTCAGAACCACACTGAAACACCACCCACCATGCACCAGGCCCTGCAGTAGGAGCTGGAGCTCAGTGGGGGCTCAATTTCACAAATTCATCTCACTCGAGTGACACAAATGCAATGTTGGGGATGCTTATAGGACAGGAGGAGAGAATTTTTAATGACTGACACTAAGAATACAGGCTGGGGCTGGGGTCCAGACTAGTATTTTCATGTCAGAAAGATTTACTACATCATTGTCAATAAAAATTAAAAGAGCAAAACTAAATTATTTTGTTTCCAAAATAAGTGACTCACTTCAAGATGGTAAAATGCTACAAATACTCTTAATTAAAAATTTAGATCGGAGTCTGGAGAGATGGTTCAACAGTTAAGATCACTTGCTGCTCTTGCAGAGGACCGTTGCTCAGTTCTTAGCACCTACATCAGGTAGTTTACAACCACCTGAAACTCCAGTTTCGGGGAAGCTGATGCCCTCTTCTGGCTTGCTCAGACACCTGCACACATGGGGTGCACATACACACTCTCAGCACACTCACACATACAAATAAAATAAAGTCAATAATTAAAATGAAGCCCAGAGATGGCTGTAAGCCATGATCTCATAACAATAAAACAAACAAACAAACAAACAAACAAACAAACCCAACAACAAAGAAACAAGAACAAAAACACCTGCAAGTTTCCTCAGAGTAGAAAAGCAGCATTCTAAACCCTCTACCATGGTGTGTTCCTCTGAATTCTAAGCACACTGTATCTCACTGAATGCTCATCAATGAACCAAAGCAGTTAATGACGTATTATATAAACCATGTGTACACTTACGTAGAAAGTGTGAAAGCTGATGTTTCATATAGAATGTGTAGAAATGAGCACACATGGAAAACTTGCTTTAACTGGCCCCCAGTGAAACTCGATGGTGCTAATGACAGCTTAGTCTCATCACTACTTTTGTATAGTTTGCAGAGGGCATTCGACTCACCCTTGTTACTCTTTCATCATTGCTTGAGATGGAGACTGCGGGAAAGAAGAGACATACTGATGTGTTTCATTCTCTTTGTTCCATATTGGGCTGTAGCTTAAGGTCCCAAGACCTATAGGAAGAAAACCAAATTACAGCTGAGGCCGAAAGATGCAGGGTATAGAAATATCCACCGACCACAGAGCTGGGGCAATTTTGAAGTGTCTGCCTCTTTCTGACAGGCATATGACATCTGCCCTAGCATAGAGTAGATTCTGCCACTATACAAATAGCTGGCTTCCAGATCCTGTTCCTACATTGAGTACAGATGCAGTGAAGGCAGTCTCTTCCCTGTCTCTGAACTTCAGTTTCCACTTACAAACTGACTGGTTTTATGTTATGGTACTTCTGTTTGTTATCATCTACTAAATTTCAGTATGCTCACAAAGATGTTGGAGAGGGGTAAGAGTATGAAGAGGGGATATCTCACTCAATAGAAATAGTCACCCTCATCACCTTTCAGAATGGCTCAATCAAAGGACTTGAATAATAACATGGTCACCAATAAGTAAACACTGAGAAACTCATGCTCTGAAGAAAATAAATGACGCTTTGTTATAAAATGTAGAATACAGTTAGTGATTGCTCAGAAGTGGTACTCACCAAGGCCTGGGTGATGAGCCAGCTCTGCAAAGATCCAGAGAGATGAGGAGGGAGGGAGGAGGGATATGGAGACGAAGGGAGGGTGGGGAGAAAGAGAGAGACAGAGAGACAAAGAAACAGAGAGACAGAGAGAGGAAAAAGGAAACAGAGAGAGAAAGAGAAAGAAGAAAAAGAAAGAGAAACATATAGAGACAGACAGACAGACAAGAGACTGCAGGATTGCAGGGCTATGGGGCGAGAGTTCTGGTGTTGGAGACAGAAAGCAATGCTCAGTGCAGCTGGGTACAACAAGCCTCGTGGAAAAGAGACAGGACAGTGAAACTGAGTGAGGGATTTTCGTGTCTAGGGTGAGGAGTTCAGACCTTGTTCTCAAAGTCATTGAAAAGTGCTAAGAAGTAAATGTCAAAAATACAGTTTAATTTTACAGAACTCAGTCAAGTGTTGTGCAGAAAATGGATTGAAAACTAAACGACCCCAGAAAGGACTTAGAAATGAAGATTGATTGAGAAAAATCTATATAAAGGACTAGAGTCATAAAATGGAAGATCTGGGATATCCACGGATTTTTTTTAAAAGTTGTTTATGGAGTGGAGAGAGTGTGTGTGTGTGTGTGTGTGTGTGTGTGAGTGTGTGTGTGTGTGTGTGTGTGTGTGTGTGCACAAGCACGCTCACACGCACGAGCGAGCATCCGTGCGCAGACACTCATAAATGAATACACATTTATAAATGAACGTGTAAGCTATGATAAATGCCAGAAATCAAGGCCATCATCTTCATCTCAAGTCTTGGCAAACCCATAGCTCTAAATGTATTGGATGCATTGAAGGCGTGTGTTTCTCCTTATTTAAAAATGATCACTCTTTGAATAATGGCCTCATAACTATGCAGCTTGTGCATCACACAGGCTTAATGAAAGTGCTTTGAGAGGTTTTTCAACAAAATCACATTTAGAAGTAAATATTTACTTCAGTACAACTCATTTGTAGAATTGAGTCATCTTTCTGAGCCATACTCGATTATTTTGTAACTAGCCAGCAGCATAGCATCTATGAAATTATACCATGTGAGTTTCTGACTAATTATCTTACTTAGAAAACATAAATATGGACTTCTTCTAAGAGTAGCTTTAAGCAAAACAGGTTTCTTGGTACTTCTACAGTATCTAGCAGGAGTGTGTGCTGTGGCCAATGGGGTGATAGCAGCCATCTTTGAAAAGTGGAGAACTATGACCTCTTTGCTGTCCGTTTTGGTTGCAAAGCAAAATTATGAGGTTTATTCAAACAAAACCATGCAGTAGCATCAACAGCAGTAATTGATATTATTATGCACTAATATTGATTTGCTGAATGAATAAATCATTCCTATTAACCAAAGCCAATGCATTCATAACTGAAGCAATGGAATGGGAGGTAAACTGTGAAAGCTAGGGTGGGGGTGTGGCAGGCTTGACCATCATTGGCACCAGTCTTGAGCATCTCTTGAGGTGCATAAACTCCCACAATGCCAATCACTGTCAACTTGCACAGAGTCCTCTGCTTAGTCTGAGGACTGTTTGGTGAGCCAAATCTCTGTTTTCCTATCTCTCCATCTTCTCTGGTACCACCCTCATTCCAGCCTCCACATTTCACACCCTGGCTTGTTTACACTGTCTCTAACATATCAGTAGATATTTCCATCACCTGATCACATCCGAACTGATGGTTAAGAATGCAAAGCTGATGTTGGCTCACCTCTTCCTTGAAAATGCTCTCTCACTCCTCTTGAAAACAAAACAGAAACTCATTCTGCTTCTCTGCAAAGCACAGCTCCATGATTCTCACTTCTGTCTGCAGACTAGTCATCAAGGAGGCTTTCACCATCTTTTTACTCAAATCCCACTTTAGCCCAATTTTTCTGGTCCCTACCTAGAAGGACCTGGGCATATGTGTTTCTATCACACATCTTGTCAGTAATTCTTGGGTGAAGTCAGGATGAGGAACAGCAAGAGGATTTCAATGTAACACTTTCTCTCATCTCTAACTACTTTCCCTCTTAAAACAAAACAAAATCAAAAACCTCTGCTCAGACTAGAGTCTATGGTCTTGTGCTTTAGTGTTTGACAGATAGAGACCCTAGAATGCCTCACTTTGGGTATCAGTATATTTGGCTGACACACTAAGTTTCTAACTCTGTGCTCCTTTGTAAGAAGTAACTTGGTGTCCACTCTCCTCACTCTCTTTAGTTTTACCTTCTCAGAACTTGGTCATTAATCTCACTGTACCTTTATTTACTTTATTTAATTGAATAATTTATTACAGGGCCATTTTATTTGATGCTTCTCTTTCTCTATAGAATGTGGGCTCCTTGAAGGCAGACGCCATATCTGGTTGACCAGCCTCACTTTCATAACACATACCTAGAGATAGGTCATCTGTAAAACACTGGAGTCAATAAGGACTGTGATTGGCTTAAAATTTGTCTATGTCTTGCTTGCCAAATATAAATTATCTTTCATATCTAGGAAATTGTTTGTGGACTTGATGGATGCTCAAGACCCTTATACAAATGTCTTAACATTTGGATACAGCTTATACACACCCTCCTTTCCATGTTACATAATTCTGCACTTCTTAATGCAACATAAATGTAATGTGAACAGTTATTCTACATTACCTAAGAAATAATGACAATAAAACTTGTATATGTACAAAAAATTGTCATAAAAAGTTGACTCATAGCTGGTCAAATCTGCAGACTTGGAACCTTTGAATAGGGAAGACTGACTCTACTGGGAAAACTTGATCGACTTGAATGTCAGTCTAAACTATGAAAATTAATTGTTTCACTGATAACTTCAGAGCCACTCAAGATTCGATGAAGATGATCAGGAAGAACTTACCGTCATTGCTATAAAGTATTACATAAATATTATCAAATGTTATATTATTTTCTGCTCATTCGTGTAATCCTTTTGAAAATGGAGTCTTTCTTTTTTATATATCAAGGAAATAGTTCAGGGAGCAAAAATGATGTGTTTCAGGCCCCAAAGGTAACAATTTCTAAGAAGAGAGAAACTCCCTAAATAGTCTGCTTCTTATCTTTCTTGCTTCTCTTTCTCTGCTCCCTTCTCTTTCTCTTTCTTGGCTCCCCATGTCTCAACCCTCACTTCTAACTCTCCACATAATTATTTTTAACACAAATAATCCTTACTTGACTTCATTCTCAAAGAGATCATACAGGAAGGGACTGCCTCAGACATTGCCCTGCTGTAGGAAAGGATTTGAGTGCCCCATATGTGTGCCTCTCAGATCTGAGCACTTGCCCCAGAAGATGGGGGAGACCAGATACTGAAGGAATCCGCTGAATGATCTCAAATCACCCAATGACCCTGCTCTCCAACTAGAGGAACAAGGAATCACAACACATCAGAAGAGTTGATTCACAAGTGGGACTTACAGTATTGACATTTTTGATAAGGACAGGAAAGACAGAAAACAGCTTAAATTTGAGCTGGCCTTTTCTAATGCATTTTACAAAGTGATTCTTACCTGATTTGCTCAATGGCTCTATTCACCCTGCTTCATAGAGAGGAAAACTGAATTTGAAATGCTTCTGTAAATGTGTTCAAGTTACAGAGCTGTGTTAGGGTACTAGCGTGACTTAAAACCATCACGCCAAATCTTGGTGTTCTATTTGGCTGTTACTGCAAGTTACCCAATACCACCACAGCTATTGTGATCTCTACCTAAACAAACAGGTGAGAGGAATTTGACTTGGTGTTGTCCTACTTCCCAGCAGTGTCTGCCATCACTATGCCATTGTCCTCGTGACCACTTCTTGAAAGATCTCTGCTTCTCTACAGGCAGGGTCCCTGAAGAGTTCTCCTCTCCTCTTCTTCTCTGGGTGTGTTCTAAAGAAGCATTCATCATTCCTTCTGGAACTGTTCTTGTGTAAGGACAGTGGTCCTTCTGACCCAGTAGAGTCTGTGTAGTCTCATGGTGTACGCCCTCTCTCTTTTGTCTTCTATCTAACTCTGGCTTCTTGAACTATTTCTCTAGACTTTGAATGCAAAACAAAACAAAACAAAACAAAACAAAACAAAACAAAACAAAAAGTTGTAGCTCTTCAACCCTCAACCCACCCTCATTTAGCATAAAGCTTAAAAATCTTCCCCAAAACCCACATTGCTGAGTGGAACCATCCCCAACAGCTTTCAAATAAAATATAGATTCAGGTAAATTGTCTAGAGAAAGATCATTCACTGTGTACATGAAATACAAATTTAACTGAATATATTTTATTTACTTAAGAAAAAATATTTAAATCTATATTGGTTACCTGAAATTTTACATAATATATACTAATATAATATAAATATGATTACATAGATTGTTTAGCTGAAGTTATATATGATATGACATAATATAGCGTACAAACATATTGTTTACCTGAAATGCATGTTGACTTCACTATTCTCTTTAGTTTTTACTAAATCTGGCAATCTGAATCCTGGCTCAGTGAAAAGAGGCTGTGGGAAGAGCTTGTGTGGGTTGAGGAGCATAGAAATGGGCTTTGTTTTCTTCCCACTCCTCCGTATAATCACTGTGAGAGTGTCTTTTTAAGTGACTCGCTTTCCCCATCTGTCCCACGAGAAGCAGGTATTCTTCAAGGATGTCACTGGCCTTCCTGCCAGCACTGGAGACTTACCCTCTGTGTCTCACCTTCCTATCAGCCTGTGCTGTCTGTAGGGAGTACACTCATCCCCATCCTGCTGCTCCCTCTACAATGAACCTTTTGAGAATTGGTATTGTTTCTATTCACAGGCGTAGAAGAACAAGGGGAAACAAGACTTTGACAACTTGAGCTGAAGAGTTGGCAACATTTTTAAAAGGATTACATGATACATGTAACCTTCACTTTCTGCACTGATACCAATTGAAAGGTTGGTACTAGCTCTCTTCCTAGCACATAAAGACCTAGCACATAAGGCAGTAATAAGCATGATCTATTACCGCTGACTTTGCATTTCTAAAGATGCCAAGGTTAGTGGTCCAGTATTGTATCTCATACTTCATAGTATGAGATACAAAAAAAATGTTAAGTGGTGGTGAGAGAGATAAAGATCACAAGTGAACTGGCCATCAACACTGAGGAGAGTCCGGACCTATTACCTCTTTGTATGATCCTCAAGACTGAATCTACTTGGCTATTTAAGAAGGCTGTTGCCTTAATCTGTGTAAGTTCACAGTCAGCTTGTGCAAATGTGTGCATTGAAATGGATGTTGACATGTTGGTGTAGATATGGATGTGGAAAGTATCACTAAAGCTCAGCCAATCAACTCAGAGCAATTGATTCTCCATCGGGTAACTCCTTGCTGCTTTCAGAACCTGGCTCTGGGGGACACAACTCAGGATGTTTGTAGCATATCACAGACAATGAGAAGCCTCCATAACATCCATTTTCTTTAATTTTTTAAAAAATTCTTTCCACATACTATACTTTGATGATATTCTTTCCCCTTCCTTCCTCCCCTAACTTCTAACTCTTCCCAGATCCTACTGGCAACCTGATTCATGGTCTCCTGCCTTCTTTCCTCTCTCTCTCTTGCAGGGAGATAAAATTTAAAATCAAAGTAGACAAACAAAATAAGAAATCAGACAGAAAATATTTAAAATAAAAAGCACATCTAAAAACCATAGTGTACAATTTGTATTGCCCAAGTACTTCTGGGTGTGGGACTTGTCTGCCATCCAGGACATTCTTGACCACAGAGTATCATGTACATGATAAGGTAGGAGGGTCGATCTATTCTTTGGAGAAACTTGCTGGCTGATGGTATATTAACCCAGCTTTCTGATTCCAGTGTCTTCTGAAGAAAAGAGCTGTGATACTAAATCCAAGAAAGGTATAAGTGAGACCACATTCAGGAAGAAGGGTGAAGGAAATTGAAATAATGCAGCAGATTGGAACTCAAGAAGAAAACGACAGAGTTATGCTAGTACGATGATGCCTGGAGGAAGAACAGGGAAGCAACTTGAGGGGATGGAAACCCTCCTCTTTGCTGGAACCAGTTTACAGAGAACAGCCTTTAGGCCCTTGTGAAGCACTGTTTCATAATTGGTAAATGTTAATAGGCACCATTTGAGCTCTTCTTTTATGCCAGGCATTGCACTTAGAATTCTTGAATCCAGTTTTGAACATTGTTCCCTCAGGTGTTTACTAATAGCAGGGTTTATATTTAGCTAGCACAATGCTGGGAATCCTAACTCAGGTTCTCAAGATTGCACTGTAAAAGCTTTACCAACTTAGCCTTGAAGATGTGTGGTACCATTATGCTCTTGCTTTGAAGATAGACCAAGTCGACAGAATATTGGAAATGCAACTCTGAAAAATACTTTCCCCTGGAAATGGATTTTTCCCCTTGAGCTGCCAGAAGGAATATGGGACCCATGAAACCTCCATTTTAGCATAATAAAACTGAACTCCACTGGAAAACTAAGCAAATCAATTCGTGTGATCAAGTCACTGAGTTTGTGTCGATTTGTAAGACTAGCTCAAGAAAATGAAATGGTTAACTTTACCAAGAGCAGTCCAATGCGGGAAATGAGACTAGGGGAGTTACATGATATTTCTTTTTTACTTCTAAGGTGATGGTCTGAGTTTGATTTAGGCTGCCTGACTCCAGGCTGCCTATTATCAACCACAGCTGCTTTCCAGTATTGCTGCGAGCAATTTGCCACAAAAACCTACTACCAGCATTTATCCCAGAGTTTGAAGGAATCCTATGCCTTTGAGGACAGAGCTGTGTTTTCTAACACATCATTCTGATGCATTTTAAATATCATCTTCCTGTACTGTGGCCTGGACTGGACCTCAGAAGCTGTCTGGGTGTGCAGAACTCACCCCAAGTCACCTAGGGCCGAACTCCGAAGAAACAGACTCTCTCAAACATCCTTCTGTCTCAATGGCATGTTGCAAGTATCTGTTTTGGCCTGGTATTATGGCTTGTAAATGTAGGTGGAGAATCTTCCAATTAAGTTGCTGTATGGATCTATGAATACCAGGATATGAACAAAGAGGAGATTGGACAGAAGTAACTTTTGTCTCTGCCTTGTAGGTGGATTGCTGTTGTTGCTGTTGTTGGAATTCAACAGCAACCTCAGAAGTTATTGGTCTACCAAGCCCTCGAGACACCCACCATTAAGGGCACATGGGACTTTCTTGGCCAGAGTGTTGAGCTTCTGTCCTATCTAGCCCTAGATTCTGACAGAGATGTCCTAAAGCCAGATTACTGTAAAGAGCAAGGTCAAAGAATACATTTGGAATTGAGTGGGTGAAAGGCTCAGAGTGGAATCAAGGAGCCCAAATGAGCGTTCTTGAGTTACCCACTTCTCTTGCTCATTTTCTCCTGAGAACAACATTGATAGAGAAGAATAATAGACATGGAGAACAATTTTGGGGCATGTAGAAGAAGAAGTGGCTCTACCTAGTTGGGCCAACACAGATTATTCTCCAAGGATTAACATCCAAGGATGTTATTAAAAGTGAATGTAATCACTTATTGACTGAGTTGGACCTTTCACAAAGAGGCAAGCTTAAGTCTCAATGCTTTATATTTGTGTCTGTGACTATATTTGGAAGTAAAGCCTTTGCCTATGAAATAAACTGAGATGAGATCAACATAGTAGGGGGATTTTTAAAATTGTTTTAATTTATTTTTATCATTATTATCATTCATGATAATTATTGTTTGCAGTTTGGAGATAATACCTAAGGCCTCTTTCATGCTAAGCAAGTACTCCATCACCAAACTACATTCCCATTTAGTGTTTTTATTTTGAGATAGGGTTTTACTAAACTGTGTAAGTGGCCTTGAACTCACCAAGTACCCTAGACAGGCCTTTAGAACTCTCAGTCATTCTGCTTCAGTTTCAGAGTAACTGGGATCACATGCTTGTATCACTGGGGCCAGAGGTCTGTTTAATTTTTGCTGTATATATGTTTTTATTTTGAGATAGAGTCTTGCATAGGCTGGGCTGGCTTTGAACTTGCTATGTAGCCAGGCATGACTTTGAACTCTCAAGCCTCCTGTCTTTACTTCTCTGAGATCTGAGTTTACAGGTGTGTTCCACCATGCCAGATCTGCCTAGCGTTGTTATTAGAAGGCTCTCTTGCATCTTCAGAAGCTCTGAGGAAGACAGGCAGTATGCTAGGGCATGTCTAACACTATCAATATCCAGGTTTTAGACTTCTGACTGCCAGAATGTGAAGAACACATTTCCATTGTTTTTAACCTCCAAACTGTAGCTCTTTGTTCCGGTAGGCCTAGACTAATAACATGGGCACAGGGAGTTTGTGAAATAAGGTACCCTGTTCTTCTTCAAGTCTCCTTCAGACCTGGATCAAGTTCTTCACACCCTTGCTTAGGTTAAGATGAAGAAGGAAGCCTTGAGAGAAGATCTGTCTGAGCAAAGTCCTGATGGCTAGAATGTTTGGATCACATCCATGGGAAATTTGAATTTGGCTGTGGAGCAGGTAGTCATGGTGAGGAAAGATGGAGAGGCAGGAGGATGCCAGGCTGACAGCTCCATTCCTTCAGCTAAATACAATCCTCTAAGCTTTGGACTTGACTTTTCCTTTCTCAGAGGGAAAAGACACGTGATTCTCACATAAATAACACACATAGACCGCACCAGAAACAACCTCTCTCCTCTCCAAGTCTTACACAGAGATACTGCCAATTTCTGTTTTGGAAATTGCTTCGTCCCTGTTTGTTCTGAAGAGTGGATAACCTCCCTGATCCCCACCTACACTTGGAACAAATAGAAAGGCAGGTATCAGCAAGATGCTATCGAGAGATGACTTTCAATGTGATAAAATCTTGCTGGAGTGCATGGGTTTGCAAGAGATCCACATGCACCCAACACTGGCCCAGTTCAGCTAGGAGAAGGCTGCACTTCACAGAGCAGATGTACCAAGGTAGAATCACTGCCTTGCTCCACTTCAGTATCAGAGAGAATACCCCCAGGCTTGGGGTTTGGATGGGGATGTCCATGTTGAGTCACAGAATCACATCTATCCATATCATCTCGAATTCAAAGCACTTCAGAAGACAGGAGTGAGAGTAGGCAAGAGGCCAAAGTGCTTAAGGGAAGCTACCTGCTACTTGCAAATGTAACACCATTCTTGCATGTGTGCCTGAATGAAACCATCCTGGGCCAGGGAGGTCTTTAGCACATGATATGGAAAAAGGAAAGTGACAACCTTCAAAAGCCACATCAAGAAAGTAGATATTTATGGTTTGATCATTTAAACTGTAGTTTGAAGAATTAGAGCTAGAAAGAGCTTTAGGGCTAGAGTGTAGAGACAAGACATTGTTAGCTTTGCCATAAACTCTTTCTGCTTCTTAACAGCTCCTTCTCCTTCGGAACATGAACTTCTAAGTTAGGACAAAGCACTAAATATATTTGTTACATATGTTGCATATTGTATGATATATATCATAACTATTTACATGTGTCACATGCCTCATATACAGGAATATAGGTCTCATGTATTTCCTTAGCTTGGCATCTGTGGAGAAGAAAAGAAGCCCATGAGTAACAATTTGCTTGGATGTAAAGAGAGAAAGTCTGGCTGTCACAGTAGTTTCTAGCATCCTCAGCATCCTCTTTCATTCTGTGTGTGGTGTTACTCATCGACTGGCTGTGTGGTGGACTGGAGTATTACTCAGGCTGATGATGCACAGGAAAACCAATCAGGTCTCCAGTTGGGGCTATCTTATAGTAGAAACAATGTTGTCCTTAAAGCTGGGGCAGGGTAGGTTACTTCAAATCTTCAGCTATGGACTATTTTGTGTATAAGACACACTTCCCCAGGGCCCTGGGGCTTTCTGGCTTCTGTGTGTCTCTATTGGACAGTGAGTTGCCAGTGCCCTATTCTCAGCACACAGCTCTTCTCTCCTGCTCTTACACCTCCTGTACAAAACCAAAGACCCCAAGACCTGGATCTCCGGGATGATCCACGGTTACTTGCCCTACTGCCTTGGAGATATTGTTATCTAGATGTCCCCAAGAAGCCTCACAGCAGTTTGAAAATCAAAGTTCCTATTGGCTTTCCCCATACCTGAACTTGCTACAGTGCAGCCATTACAGGAACACATGGATAGGATTTTGTTTCAACAAGACTTTTCTTTCAAGAACCTATAAAGAGTGATGGCTTCCCATGTGCTTGCTGGCCCCTGCTCCACATTGGCACGGTAGTAAGTGAAATTTTATCTGATTTGTTTGTTTGTTTGTTGGAAGGCCATCAGTACTTCTCCACATTTTTCTCCAGCTCCCTGGGACCTGGCCCTGTGCCACCTCTCACACTCTGTCCCCTGTATTATCTGTACTTTGATCTTGATTTGTTTCCCAGAACACTTGGTTCTACTTGTCAATTCCATACCTTGACACACCTGTCTGCTTAGCTGGAAAACTGTTCATCTTCCCACAATCCAGCTTCTGTTGTGATGTTCCTATCTGTAAGCTGATCTCCTGTGCCCTCCTGTGTTCCCAACGTCATCCAGTTCTTCATTTGTGTCGTCACCTAAACATTTGCGCATTAGTCTTTTGGAGAGCCATTGTGATGTCTCAGGAGGTTTGTGAGGAATATGGTAAGGTATGAACTGGGCATGGAGACTGCTCAGTCTGGACATCAGATGGGTAAATTAGGACTGGAGACATGTTTTTTTCTAAGTGAGATTACCTAAAAGAAGACGAGTCATTTATTGTGCAATTTTAAATTGATGCCCTGTTGCTAGAACATACTGTCCAGGCACACTCTAACAGTTGTTTTAAAATACTAGAATTATCCTGTGACTAACAGGATAACTCCAGCAATCTGTCTTGGAGACATTGATTTGTTGCATGAAGGTACTTAAAGCATGGTTTTTGTAATCTCATCATAATATTGCATCATTTAAAAAAATTATATCAGAAGTTTAGAAAGTAAATAAAGTCCCATCTTGACATTCAAGGAACCATGGGACAGTGGTGTCATGGTAGAATAGACACTTTCAGTTGATTTTTTATGATTTCTGAAAGTCTCTCTACCAAACCTTGACCAGAAAACTGTGTGCTCATGGACACAAAAACATGGAGTTTGGTATGGACCTAGAGATATGAACATCTTCCCATTCTATTGCAGGCGGCTGTCCACAGGCAACTCTGAGATAGAAATACTAGAGGTAGCATGATGCTCCAAGCTGCCCAGAGTCAAGCTTGGCTTTGAATGGTAGACACACAACAGGAATGGGAAAAGACAAAATGTCCCCATTCCCACAGCTTCCATTACAGTATTATCCAACCAATAAATATGTTGACAGGAGCTTCAACAAAGAAGGATATTGTGCACGATAATGTGACAGAGAAGAACAGATGGTGAGGGGGGAAAGGACTGGCTACTAGGGATTTCTACTGTCTATAGGGTAACCATAGGAGTTTTCCCTTCATTGTTCTGACTCTGGCTGTGGGCTTAGAATGCTCCTGTAACTTTCTAGTTAAGACTGCCATATGCCATTTATTTGTTTACTTGTGTTTCCTGGTGAACTGCAGGCTGCTAATCAGCAGAAACCCTCACTGAAGGCTCCATGTCTCCCTTGTGCCTGGTACAAAATTACTTCTTCATTGAAAGTTGCTGACTGAGTGCATCTCCTTGCACCCTCCAAATGCTGCCTGTGTCTCAACCACCAACCAACCACAGCAATTGATTTAGGGAGAAGGAGTCCAAGTTTGGGGAGAACCTTGACATTCAGCTCACTGGATAGCCCATTTCAAAGGAAAACAACTGGAGAGACATGGCTACTACATGTGCATTCCATTTACCTTAGAAGTCAGGTTTTCCCACTCATCAAAACACCCGAAAAAAGGCTTTAAGACACTGACCCCACTTGTGTGTGTGTGTGTGCCTGCAAACACACACATATGCACCTACACAAGGGGGGAGGGGTTGTGGTGATTCCTTGATGCTTTTAGATCGAGGAATAGCCACAGTGTGGTCTTATTCCTTATGGAAAAATGTTCCATTATAATCTTCATCCTGAAACCATGAAAGAAATATACTGGCTCACTAGAGAACATTTGGAAAGTACAGAAAATTGTGAAGACCCTCACTGGGTTCCTCAGCACCCACCTTCGGCTCTCCAACCCAACCCGTGCTGACAACCCTCAGTGGACTTAGCAGGTTGAAGGAGGAAGCTTGCTGCTCTGTTTTATCCCCTGGCTCCTGAAAGCTTATCTCTGCTTTTTTTTTTTTTTGGAGTCACTTTTACTTTTATCTGCTTAGAGAAGTAATATATTCTCATTTTGGAACTAATAAGAAGGAAGTGTTTGCCATCAATTTCCCACCAAGAGATAAAAGCTAGCTATGTTCTCCTCTGACACACTTTTTCAAAGTCTGTGTTTTGGGAAAACAATACAGGTCAGAGCGCAGTGGGTGGGCAAAACTACAGCCTATGCACCTATTTTCATAGTCATTTTAAAATGTTTTCCCATCCTGAAAACTTTAAGCAGATGCTGACAACAATGGAGCAGCCAAATTTGATAGATGATCACATAGTTCATAATTTTAAAAATATAATAACCTTTCTAAATTCTTACAAATGGGTGTGTTTCCATGTGAGTATACTTGGGTGTGTGTAAATGTTGTTGTGTTGTGACCAATACTTTTAGGTAGGTTGTGTGAATCTCAGGTTGTCTCTTTAGCAAAGTGAAAATCTGTTGTCAATCTTCATTGAAAGATACTTTGCCAAGAATCTAACTGGTACAAGACTCTAGGCGTGGGCTGGGTGCACTCTTAGAAATGTCCAGTCATCATTGCAAAAGCACAGGACTAAGCACCTGTTCAGATGTTCATGATCAAAGCCAGAAAACAAGTGTAACTGAGAGTGCCTTACAGAGAACTCTTGAACTCTGATCACCATTGTCGGAAATGTAAAATGGAGCAGGTGCTCCAGGAAATAGCATTGAGATTCCTCAAAAATGGAATTACCAGGTGGTCCACCAAGCCCAGTTTTGAAAATAGATGCAAGAGATTTGAAAACAGACCCATGAAGAGACATCTGGGCACCCAAGAAAATGGTACAGTGTTGTTTGCAATAGTTCAGAATTAGGAGCATCCTGCATGCTCACTGAGGGACAGATGAGTAAGAAGGTGACCTTTGCCAGTGCCCATCTTTCTCACTGCTTCCCTGAGCTGCATCTCTTCAAACACACTCTGAAAACTGGTTTCAGCCTAAAGCAATTCTTTACATGAAAGGTTATTCCATTATCCAGATCTTTATTCTAGGCATTTATTCAATGAACACACACACACACACACACACACACACACACACACACACACACACATCTCCTTTCCTTTCAGACATTTCTCAAATATGGGACTTTAGCTTCTTAGATTTAAAGTGAATAACAGACTTTTATTTAATTTAAAAACTGTGACGCACTGGTGTGTTTGTAAGTCACAATAAAAATTGATTCTGAGAAAAATAAAAGGGAAAAATGTTTACTATAAACCCCAATTTTTTTGTTATTAGATGCATGATAGAAGTTGCTCTGACAATAGCTGTCAACATTTATGTACTTTCAACTTCTGCACTTACTTTGCAATGTAGTCATTGTGCCATTTGCAAGTCACATGTTGAAGAGCAGGAACCTAAAAGAGAGACATGCCTTGAATTTTAATGAGCCAACGTGACTGGGCATCGTTCATTTATAATACCAGGTTTCAGTTGATCTTTTTTCGTGAGACAGTTGAACCTAGAGCACATGGCACATCCCAAACACATGAAGTGTGACTTCTAGGAATTGTAAAAGAATTATAATAAGCACTGGAGCCAGACATATCTGGAATTAGACTCTAAAACCTGCTGCTCTGAACCTAGAGGTCTTGAATAATTCAGTTTTCTCATCTCTACCTCATTACCATCGTCATCCTAAAAATAAATATCAGACTAAGGGCTATGGAGACCACTCAGTAACATGTCTTCTTTGTGAACATGAAAATTTGAGCTTGATCACTCGAACTTATGTTAAGACACCGGGTATAATAGTGAATGCTGTAATCCATGCAATTTCAGTGCTCTTTTCCCAACAGGGAAAAGTCAGAGACAGGATGATGCTCTGGGCCTTGCTAGACAGCCAGTGTAGCCTAATAGTGAGCTCTGGACCAAATGAAACACTCTTCTTCGAAGAAGGTAGACTGTGTTCCTAATGACGACATTCAAGGTTGTCACCTGGCCCCACAATGCATGCAAATACAAGTACCATATACTATGTATCTGGACACACACACACACACACACACACACACACACACACACACACGAAAAAATGTGAAGAATCTCATCTCACAGGCATACTATTGAAATGTGTTATCACTAACTTTCTGCCTTTGTTGCTCAGTACCCACTCATTCAGAGTCGTTCAACAAGACATTGTTACCCCTTCACTTTATTTTTGACAGTGTTCAGAAGCTTCAGACCAAATACCAGACCACAGCATATTAAAACTGTCCCCTTCTCAGTCACCATTTTGTTTGGAGGAAGACCGACTCCTTTAAAACCTCAGCAGCAACAGGTCCTGGTCTAGACAAAGGCAACTCTGGATCACTGAGCATTCTGTGGATCTCTGAATTTTCCCAGCATGCTCTGTACTGTTGCTGCTGCAAGAGGGTCATTCAGAATCAGCAAAGTCCTAGTCTTGCAAATTGACCATTTTATTTGAAAAAGCTGCATGTTAGGAGTGCCAAATAACAACAAGTAATTTATAAAACAAAGCCAGAGCTTCCCATTGGCTCAGCTTCACTTCAAAAGAATCAAGTGCTGTCCCAAAGACTATCATTGAAAACCTGCTGAGGTCCCAAGATCCACGATGTTAACTAAGCCTAGAGGAATAATCTCAACTCCTCACTCTCCATTTGCTGCTGTTGGCAGGCAGGTTTGGACACAGGATGTGGTGGGTATGTGTCTGTTGGACCTGAATTTAGGTTCATAGGAGCAGCATCTGAATGGCCTTGAAAGAATACTGTGTACAGAAGGGTTAGTCCTATCATTCTAGTACTCCAAACAGTACAAAAATACACAAGTCCATGTGATATGATGAATTATGTTCTCACCTCTCCACTCCATTTTATTTCCAAGAGGCAAGTGATTCGGATGTCCAGTGGAACGTTCTGGAGCATGTGGCTCTGCACAGAGTACCAAGGCTGTTTTACTCCCATGCAAGATCCCAGGAGTACCTCTGGGCACGTGTCGTATAAACCACTACTGTATAGAAGGCAAACATCAAAGCCTAGAGTGACTACGTGCACACCATGTAGCTTTCCATCCTGAGATATGAGCAAAGGCAGGGAGTTTTCTATAGCAGAACAAGGAAAAGATTTGTTCATCATTCTTTAAAGGGACTCTGAACTCTCACCAAACACCAGGGTATGTTTATCTGGAATCCCTTTCTAAAACGTTTACAGCCTAGCACAAGCTTGGAGAAGAGGGATGATGAGTGATAGAGACCACATGGTTTTAGGAATGCAAATGACTTTTGGTCAAGTAACTGCATGTAAAATGTTTTATTCTTGTTTCTTCAGTGGTGAGTTGGTTTGGCAAACAAATATGCCCTATGGTGAAGCTCTTGAAGATTGTTCATGCTGCTGTGTTCAGCTGGTCTAGCTTTGGACCAGTGCTCCACTGATCTCAGGAAAGTGCTTTACCTAGTTGCCACCCAATATACACAATCCACAACATTTTGCTATTGTTTTCTTTTAAAATACATGAATCATTTTTTAAAGAATTTTATGAATACAGTTTTTACATTCTTTAGGTCCTTCTTTTATCCCCTCCAATTTCTTCCACGTTCCCTACCACAGTTTTCTCTCCTCTTTTAATTGTCCTCTTCTGTCTATAATTATTTTTGCTGACTTGTGCGGGGATGCACGTGTGCATGTGCTCATGCACACACACACACACACACACACACACACACACCCTACTAAGTCCAATAAGTATTTAAGGATGACTGAATAGATTTTGTCATCTTATCAGGGTCCTCAGCTTAATGAAAATTCAGCAGCCATTGACTACATGATAAGGACCTTTAATGAGGGCTAGGGATTTGTGAACCATGATTGCATTTTGTCATGTTGACCAGGGTAGTCTTCTGTAGTCATTTTACTATCTGCTCTCCTATTTTAAACAAATGAACTTTTAGTTCCTTAGGAAAAGCCCAGACAATGTGGCTAAATTGCCATGGACTGCTTTGTGCAACATTCCTCAGCTTCGATCTTAGCTGCAAGACTCTTCTTCTTGTGTTGCACTTAAAGCCCACATCCACATCCATCTGGTCTACCTCATTCGGGGGAATGTGACTGGGTGGAAAGTAGCATCATCTTGAAATTTAATTAATAAGCACATTTCAATTGCCTTCACAGGATGAAAAGCTGTATATGAGGGGGAAACACATTTCCTGTTTTAAAATTAACCATAGAATGAAGTGTAAGAGTCACTTGAGCTCTCTGTAGTTGGCTGATCTTTAGTGAGTGAGGGAGAGTGGTAACTGAGGACTCCAAGAAGTGCCACCTTCCCATTTTATATGCTAAGAGAAGAAGTGTGGTATAACTATAAGCCCAATGTTTGCTCCCTATAACTTTGTTTCATGGTCATAACAGTATAATAGGTAGAATTGAATCACTGAAAAGATATAACTAGTTGTGTAGGTTTCAGGGTCTTATTATCCTCCATGGGGAACTACAGGCAAACTTGCTTCCCATAATCCATGTGGCTTTTATCATCTAGGAACCCAGCTGGACCAACCAAAACAGGCAACTCGAGCAGTGAAGATGATTAAAAGTTTTTACAGAAAACCAACATTCATAGTTTCATGACAGTGTGGTCCAGGGGCAGGAGTGTCGAATTTTGGATTTTTCCCATATAACAGAACTGAAAAAGGAAACAGTTTTGAACCTGTTTGTAATCCTTCTGGGCAGTTCATTGTTAAAGGAACTAGTTGCCTGTTAACGGTTCACTGTCAGAGGAACTAGTTGCTGTATGGTGTTTAAAAACATATTCATAGAACTTTGGTTATTCAAATTATACAAGGTCCTGGGTCTTGTATAAAGAAGATATGTTAAGACAATATCTTAACATTTTTGGGAAGATTTGCTTATACACGTTGAAAGCAAAGAAAGTTCCCATTAGGGAAAAGAAGAGTCAGTGGACAAATGCAATTACCACCAAGGCTGACATCCTATGTTTAGTTAGGGGACCCACATAGTGAGAAGAGAGAAATAACTCTGTCAGACTGCCTTATGTCTTACAAATATGCACAGACACACAGACATACATTTATAAACACATAAATAAATAAATAAATAAATAAATAAATACATTTTATTTTTTAAAAGAAGAGAAATTGACTATTTTCTACATCTTTTGAAGGTAGAGAATTTGGAAACTGAGTTTCTGAATCTGGGAAACAGAGTGAAGAGGAGACTCAGGAAGAACTTGAGCATGATGGGAGTGGGTTTGCATCATGAAAACAGACAGGTGGTGGAAGCGGAAAAGGCTTAGCTGTTGCTCAGACTTATTCTTATCCCAGTGCTAGGCAACGTGCTAGCCCATTTCCACCTGTAACGCTTAATACTGAATTTTATCTTTAAATGATCTAGAATTACCCAGGAAATAAACATCTGGGTGTGCCTATGAGATATTTTCTTTATTGGATTGAATAGGCAGGAGGAATCTTCTCAAGTATTTCTGGTAGCGTTCTGTAGGCTGGGGTTCTGGACATGTGGAAGTGGAGCTGAGTGGCAGCCTTCATGTCTCCCTGCTCCCTGCTTGCAGATATAACTTGACTGTCTCAAGCTTTGTGGCTATGACTTTCTCAACACTATGGGCTGAGCCAAAATAAACCTTTTCTTCCTTAAGTTGCTTTTACCAGGCATTTTGTTGCAACTACAAGAAGAGTAACAAGTCCAAATGCATCCTTTGTACCGGATCTTAGATTATGCCTCTAGAAGAGGGGGACTAAATAGCAGAAGAAAGCAACTGAGTGAGATGAATTCATACCTTAAACTGGGTAAATTTACATAATGAAGCAATTGCAGTTGCCCTGATTTTAATTAAATTTTACTAAAGCAAAGTCACAGCTTCTTCCCTCATTAAGTCAAATGATTCTGAGACTCAGTCACATTGATAGTATCTGCTGAGGCTGCATCTAACCTTGGTGATGGCTCTGGTCCTTTGTCCCTGGGCCTTAACAAGTTAGAATGGCTGTATGCTGCCAACTGCTTGTTTCCCCATCCTAGCCTCTTCAATAGTGCCTTGCTTTTTTCTTGGGCTCCTTAGGGCAGAAACCCCAGAAAGCACTTTCATTGTTGTGCCCCAAGATCTTAACATAGTAAGCTAATATAGAATGGGTGCTAAATAATTCCTGCACATCTGCAATTCTCTCTGCATCATTGCAGACTCCCTTTTAGAATGCTCTGTCAGCACAACAGTCCTCTGTTTAAAACCCTGAAATACACCTTCTGGTTGGTATTCTAACATCTGCAACAGCATCTTCTTGATTCTGAGCTGTCTTTTAAGGTAATGGGGCTTTTTGGAGGATTCACATACAGTAGCTTGGAGAAGTATTTGAAGCTCTTTTAAAAGAATAAACCTTCCCTGAGTGGGTCAAGTTTCTCTTCCTTACGGATTCTGATACTAAAGTGACACAAATAAAAGCACTAGGAAAAAATTGCAAATGGTAGAGAAACAGCTGGTGAGCATCACAAGGCAGAGACGTGGGCAGACATGGAAACGCTGAGAGAGGGTTGTGATGAGAGCTAAAGGCACTGTTCCTGGAGGGAATTTGTCCTCCTTCCCCATCCCCTCTAGCTGGATCATCTGTGTGGCTGTCTATCTGTGAGTTAATAACTACAGAAATAATCCCACAAGAGGTGACAGCGTCAGAAGTAGCACTAGACAAATGATAGCTGGTGTTACATAAGATTCGTTCTATTTTATTCTATCCCAACCCCTTTAATTCCATTCATTCTTCCTGCTCCTTGCTCTTCAGGCTTTCCCACCTTTAGCTCAGTTCAAGTAGTGTACACGATGTTCAGAGTCGGTGCTATAATGGGGCTTCGGTGAGAAGATTCACTGGTGTAGAGTTTGGAGGAGTTGGGCACAGGGTGGCTGATGGGGTGGGGGTCCAACATGAGGCTCCTATGAAAATGGCTGCCTTCTGCTCTTGGGACAGTAAGGTGCCAGGCCGTGATACATTTGTTGATTGATATGTCTGTTCCTATTTGAACTGGGCATTGAAGTATAAATAAAGTTATCTATCAAGTTAATCAATGGAATCTAATTGAAGACTCAGAAATAAACCCACACACCTATGGGCACTTGATTTTAATAAAGAAGCCAAAACCAGACAGTGGAAAAAAGAGAGTGCCTTTATGTATTAGTCTAGGAGACAACTTCCTGAACATAACTCCAATGGCTCAGGCACTAAGATCAAAAACTAATGAATGGGACCTCATGAGACTGAAAAGCTTCTGTAAGGCAGAGGACACAGTCAGAGAAAGCTATGTCAAAGGTGACTTTTTTCCTTCAGAGAAGCATCAGAGAGGTAATTCTGTGACCATGCTGTTTTAAAACTGCAAACCAAATGGAGAAAAATGCCCCCAAGTATGGGTAAGGCATTGGAGGACTTTGCCTTCCAGCTATTAAAAAAAAAAAAAAAAAAAAAAAAAAAAAAAAAAGCTTTACCCAGGCCGTGGGACTTGTGCACATTCTCATGAAAGTCAGATGTGTGCCATACCACCAGGTGGGTGGTCCTCATGCATGGAGACACTAGGCCCACCCAGTAATACTGGGAGAGGGCTGAGCTTGGCTCCTCAAGATGCTCGTGGACTCTGCTGAGTCACCTCCATTTGTTCCAAAGCCACATTCTTAGACAGAACTTGTGTAGTACACTGCCCAGCTGCACTGGCTGTTCTGCCTAGAAAGATGTCCTACGGTACCTTCAACTTAAGTCTGGTTTTGCACATCTCTCTCTCTCTCTCTCTCTCTCTCTCTCTCTCTCTCTCTCTCTCTCACACACACACACACACACACACACACACACACACACACACACACGCAAGCTGGAGTTACATAGATGCTGGAGACCACCCAAGCATACAGTTCTTTTCTCTGCATCTATAGCATTCCTGCTTCTTCTTCCCATTTTATAAATGTGCACAACTCGTACCCAATCCTCAAAGCCCCTATCCAAACATCTTTCATTTCAGTACACTTTTTGAAAATACTACAGAGTCCAGCAGCAACAAATAAAAGAACAATTATTTTTACCCCGTTGGTTTAACTACTGTTTATGCAACTCTATGGTAGCAGTAAAACAATGTGTACTTATTAATGTTTTACCATATTTTGCAAGAGCACTGTCTCATTCAACATTTATTAAATAACCTCTATTGGGTGCTCAGGATAAAAAGTATGCATATTCCTTACCAATATTGTTCATTACAACATCTGTTTTCCTAGAAGTTGTACAAACTTGTTCTCTGGGCACACAGAATAAACAAATTCATGAATGAATGAAGGAACAAACAAATGAATGAATGAACAAATGAATGAGTGAAAGAGAAAGAGTAATTTTCCTGGTCTTCAATAGCTCCCATCTCCAACGTGGTCTGAAATAATATGAAAATGCTTTGAGTCCGTGGGTGAGATGTGACTGACACCTTTCCCAGGGATTATTCAGCTTCCTGTAATTAGATATCACCCAGAGTTTATGTTTATCTTGTTTGAAGAGCTCTATCTCTGTCTTTCTCTGTTTCTCTGTTTCACTGTTTCTCTTTCTCTATTTCTGTTTCTGTTTCTCTCTCTCTTTCTCTCTCTCTCTCTCTGTTTCTGTGTTTGTCTCTGAGTCTATATGCGTGTTTTTGTGTGTGTGTGTGCGTATGTGTGTGTTTGTCTGTCTCTCTGTGTCTGTCTTCCTCTTGCTCTCCCTCTCTCTTTCCCTCTTTTCCACCCCCCCACCTCTCCCTCTTTTCTACCCCCTCACTTGCTGGTCTCAAGGCCTTTTCTATTCTGAAACCATGTGTTCCTGTGGTTCCCGCAGTTGAAATAATGCAATTACATCATGAGTCACTGTTCCTTCAGCAGACCACGAATGGACTTCTTGGCACAAGCCCTGCCAGTGAGAAGACTGCCCATGGACCTGTCCTGATGCCTGTCTGTACCCTGCTGGAAACCTCAGCGGAGGCTGCGGCACTTTGGGGTTTTTCTAAAAGTACTCTGCAAGCCAATTTCAAATACAATTTTCAGAATGGGGTTTGAGGACTAAATAGGCAGCCATATAATCACACTCTCTGCTTCTTGGGAGAGACATAATAAGCTCCCGTTTTGATTTGATGATTGGTACGTGGTCCACGTGATTCCCAGGCCGTTGGCTATAATGAGGACATTTCTATACTGGGTAACTACAAATCAGGATGACAGATTGTTTCTCAAAAGCACACCTGAATGCAGACATCAAAATAAGCATCAGATCCCCAGACATGGTATTCGATCGAATCACTTGGTTGGGAGTAAGCATACTGGTGTCCCTTCTACACTCTGTCATTTATTGAAGGTAACTTTATGTGAGTCACCCATCTTATTTGTTAAGGAGAGAGAATGCCTGATTTGTGGATGTATTTTAAGGATCTCATGACATAATAGATGTAAGATACACATTAATGCATGTGAGTCTTTTCTGTTTCTAAGTAAATCATGTGTTCTTCCTAGTATTGGCATTTTTAGAGTCCCCCATCCCAATAATGTTATATACAGCAGGGTATTATTTGAGATAGCATCCTAGCAACTGTAGCTGGGCTAGAATTCATTATGTAGTCAAGGATGATTTTGAACACATTTATCTTCTCCTTCTACCTCCCAAATGCTGGGGTTTTAGGCATGTACCATTGCTCCCAGTTTGAGGCACTGAGTATCAAACCTAGGGGCTTAAAATGAAAAGTAAGTAATCTGTGTCCCCAGACTGAACAGTACATAAAGTAACAATCTGTCCCTTTGGGCAGAAAGATGGGCAGTGTTCTAGGACAACCCACTCTGGCTGGATGCACCAGCTTGGTGCTTTTTAAATTGATTTTTTTTCTGGTTTTTTTTTCCAGTGTGTCTTATTGTTTTGTTTTTGTTTTTATGATATCATTAGTTAATTAATTCACTTTGGTTTTTTGAGAGGTTTTGTGTAGTCCAGGCTACCTTCTAAATTATTAGCCAAAGATGGCTGTCAACTCCTAGTGCTCTTGAATCTACATTCCATGTTCTGGAATCACAGGTGTGACCCAACACCACACCTGGCTTAAGTTTAGTTCTTTAACTTAAGTCTTGAGTGTTTCTTGGCTTCACATTCTTGCAGAGGGACCATTTCAACCTACCCTTTTTCCAGATGCCAACAGCTCAGAAGACTCAGGCCCCAGCTAGTGGAATCCTCACCAAGAATATTAGACTTTAGAGCCATCTGATCTAAGAATTTTGCCTGGAGTCCTCTTAAGAACAAAGGAGTCCCTTGCCTCACATTGGATTCTCACCCACAATTCTCTGCTTTGCTTCCTCCTGGACAGTGGTTATGAAGGCTGTCCTTAGGAGGATTAGCTTGGTCCCTGCTTTAAAAACAAAGGAAAAGGTATCAAGTCTCTGGAGTGTCTAACTGTTGAGAGCAGCTATTTTCTCTGACATTCAGAATTATCACATTCCAGGAAGAAGAATCTGTATTAGCAAGACCACTGTCACCTTGTCCAGCCATGTCACAGCATGGACCCTATGGCATGACTGTTACCAGAGCGATCTTGCCCTTAACATTTTCCCTCATCTCCTAGCTGACAGACAGAGGTTCCAATTGATTTCTTGCCTTATCACATCTTTTACTGATGAATAGAAGTTTCTAGTGGATCACAACTCTTTGGGTTGTTGTTTTGACTTTTGCTAAAGCCTTAATAAAGGTATTCCAGAAGTCCTTGGTGGAGGGAAGAGATGGAAGATGAGGGCCAAAAGTAGATGCAACACTTCAGAGAATTGGAAGATGGTAAGACCAGTGATGAATGCAGATTTGGGATCTGTTCCCTAGGGAAAGGACCAAATCTGAGAGAATTTGGCTGCATGGTCCAGTGAGGAAGGTACAGTAAGGAGCATCCATTGAAAACTAAGAGTAGGACCACCATATGATCCAGAATATCATGCTTAGTATAAACCCCAAAGACTCTTAGCACAACAGAGATACTTCTGCATCTATACGTAGTGCTTCAGTGTTCCCAGCACACAAGACATGGAAGCAGCCTAGATGCCCATTAACAGATGCAATGATAGAAAAAAATGTGGTGTATATATACAATGTCCAGATATACAGAACAAGAAAATTATGACACTTGGGGAAAAAGCTTGGTAGAACTGGGGATCATTATGTTAAGCAAAACAAGTCAGAAACAGACAAATACCATGTGTGGATTTAATTTTTAACTGCATCTGTAGAATCTAGATTTAAATATATGTTTAAATGAAATGAAATGGAAGTAGAAAGGAGACTGTGAGGGAGGGGAGTTTGAGGAGATGGAGGATAGAGAGAGGAATACATGTCATGAAAGCAGAAGTGGAGGCTATTTGAGGAAGGAGGAGAACCAGCAAGGAGAAGAAAGGAAGTAAAGAATGAGGAGAAAGGACTGTGGGATTCCGGGTGCTGAAGTAGAGAGTTCTGTGTTCCCATGAATGTCATGAAAACAGCTGGAATTTGACTACTTCCGGCTTGGTGACCATGCTCATGCTGACAGTGAAGGATGGGAGATCAGAGGGGCAAGCCTCTCTGAGCAGCACACAGGAAAGCATCTGGTTCTTAATATGGTCTTGAGGAGAGAGCACACCCTTTCACTACTGAGAATGGGCATCTTGAGGGCCTGGTTGGATGACAGATCTTAGTCATCTTTAATTCTATTAAAAGAGAATACAGAAATGTGTTCTTTCTTAGAATTTGGAGAGGCACATGATGACTTACAGTGTCGTATCTGAAGTGACTGCCGAAAGAGAGTAGCTACTTATAGAAAGGCTTTGTAGCTATAGCTATACTGTTGTAGGTTGTCCTGTTAAAGATCATAAGAAATGCTATCATAAAAACATGAGTCTGGATTTTAGAGCCATCTTCAGAAGGATTTCTATGCAGCACACCACTGTATGCGGAATAGACTCCACTTGGAATTGACAACACCAAGAGAATGATATTTGGCTTCTCCCTCACGGTGACTGGCTCTTAAGTGACATTTGTGAAGTCCCATAATTCTTAGGGCAAGTGTGAGGTTGTGCCACATGTATAGGTAGATGACCCTTTCATTAGGGTCCTTCTCTATGTGGCTGTTCCTCTCTTGGTCTAATCCTTCTGTTATTTCTCATGTTTGCCTCCTGTTCTGAGGGATCGCTCTCCTGTCAGCCTCTGAAACTGCTATACTGTAGATCTGGTGCAAAGACCAACCGATGCATGCTTATCACATGACAGAAACTCACTTATTGCTCAAAAGTGGTAGGGAAAGACAATGAAACTTTTGACAAGAAAGTGAGGTGGCTTGTGTTTGTTTGTTGTTTGGTCAGTTTGGGATGTTGCCAACATAATCAGACTTTAACCCATAACAACTACTGTATCTCTCTCTCTCTCTCTCTCTCTCTCTCTCTCTCTCTCTCTCTCTCTCTCTCTCTCT
>JANHMN010000004.1:84217454-84261184 GCA_030674055.1 Rhabdomys pumilio
ACACACACACACACACACACACACACACACACACACACACACACACCTGTTTTCATTCTCTCTCCTGGTCCTCCCATCACTCTCTTCATACCTGATACCTACACCTGACCTCCTCCCCACTCCCTCTCCCAACCAATTCTCCCTCTCCATCTACCTCCCATATCTATTTTATTTCCCTTCTGAGTAAGATTCAAGCATCTTCCCTTGGGCTCTCCTTGCTACTTAGCTTATTACTTGTTAGCTTATAGCTTGTTATTTGGTGGCCCCTAGTTAATTTGGGTCTGTGGACTGTAGTGTGGGTATCCTAAACTTTATAGCTAATATCCACTAGTTAGTGAGTACATACCATGCATGTTCTTTTGGGACTGGGTTACCACTCAGGATGATATTTTCTGGTTCCATCGATTTGCCTACAAATTTCATGGTATCCTGGTTTTAATAGCCGAATAGTATTCCATTGCTTAAATGTACCACATTTTTAGTACCCATTCTTGGGTTGAGCGACTTTTGGGTTGTTTCCAGCTTCTGGCTATTACCAATAAAGTTGCTATGAGCTTAGTGGAGCAAGTGTCCTTGTGAGATGGTGAAACATCTTTGGGGTATATGCCTAGAAAAGGTATAACAGTATCTTAAGGAAGAACTAGTCTTCCATTTTCTGAGAAACCCTCCAAATTGATTTCCAAAGTGTTTGTACAAGTTTGGACTCACACCAGCAATGGAAGTGTTCTTATTCCACATCTTTTGCCAGCATGTGCTGTCACTTGAGTTTTTGATCTTAGCTATTCTGATGGGTGTAAGATGTAATCTCAGAGTTGTTTTGATTTGCAGTTCCCTGATGACTAAGAACATTGAACGTTTCTTTAAGTGCTTCTCTGCCATTAGAATTTCCTGTGTGAGAATTCTCTGTTTAGCTCTGTACTCAATTTTTAACAGGGTTATTAGGTTTGATGGTTTCTAATTTTGTGAGTTCTGTATATACTTTTGGATATTAGCTCTCTGTTGGATGTAGGGTTGGTGAAGATATTTTCCCATTCTGTAGGATGCCGTTTTGTCCTACTGATGGTGTCCTCTGCCTTACAATAACTTTTCAGTTTCTTGAGATTCCATTTATTAATTGTTGAACTTAGTGGCTGAGTTGTTGGTGTTCTGTTCAGGAAGTTGTCTCCTATACGAATGTGTTCAAGGCTATACCCTACCGTTTCTTTTATTAGATTTAGCATATTCACTTTTATATTGAGGTCTTTGATCTATTTGGATTTGAGTTTTATTTATGGTGATAAATATGGATGTAGTTGCATTCTCCTACATGCAGAAATCCAGTTAGACTAGCATCATTTATTGATGATGTTTTTCCTTTTTCATTGTATGATTTTAACTTCTTTGTCAAAAAACAAGTATCCATAGATGTGGGAGTTTATTTCTGGGTCTTCGATTCTACTCCATTGATCAGCCTGTCTGTTTTTATGACAATACCATATTTTAAAAATTGCAATTGATCTGTAGTAAACCTTGAAATCATAGATAGTAATACATCCAAAAGTTTTTTTTTGTACAAGATTTTTTTTTTTAGCTATCCTGGGTTTTTTTCCATATAAAGTTGCAAATTTCTCTTTCAAATTTGGTACAAAATTGTATTGGAATTTTAATGGGAATGGCATTGAATTTGCATTGGTTCTTTTTTTCTGGAGCCCACATTGAATATGCTGGCCTTATTTCTGGACTTGCTTGGTCTTGGTAGAGACAAAACTATTTTAAGTAGAGCAAATGGAACGTCGAAAAACAAATTAAGTGAGGGTGCAAGCTACTTCCTCTGAAATTCACTGCCCAAAGCAAATTGCATGGCCATTCTGACATGAAGAAGGTAGATGAGTCTCCCACTGGGAAGACCCAGTATATACACTGAAGAATATAATTCACCACTTGTGCTAACTTACATGATGCCAGTAGATTCTGAAGGTGGGATCTGGACTCAGGATGGCTCCAGAGTCCATTCAGTTGGCTATTCTACTTCACTGTTGACCTAGCTGGGAAATATTCTAGAATCCAAGGCCAGCCTTAGATTGACATTTTTGCCTTTGTAAAATGTCATCATAGGGGTCAAATGCTCATTTCTACATCCCAGGGCAAGCAGTTCGAAGTTCATAGTGTTCTCAAATCCTTCCTCTCTGCTGATGGCAGAGTGTGGACCACTGTTGTCTAAATAAAAGAATGAGCCACACTTCTACCCCACTGTCCCTTCTGTCATAGCTGTTTCTACAAATTCATCATAGACTCTTAGAGAATCAGGCCCTGGGAAGAAGGCAAAGCCAACTCCTATCAGTACTGATAGACTCATGATGGAATCATGCATGTGCACTAAGTTACAAATGTACATTCTGGTCACCTTAATTAAAAGGGGAATCTCTCTTCCCCTCTTCTTTTTAATGGCAAACATAATTGCCATAATAGGAATATATTCCAGATTTAGTATGGCACCGTGATCACCTCTATACAAGTTTAAATTATTTAATCTTTTTCTTAATACAAACTAAGTTATCAATATTTAGAATACTCAGAAAATTTGAAAGGTAAAGTAAGAATGGGTTCAAATCCCTAAATACATATCTCAGAAGCAATTACAGAGAGTATGCTATTTCTTATAGGTAAGATAATTTTTGTCTTGGCACATATTATTCAAATAACTTGTTTGCATTCAAATATACTATATGTGAGTCTATGTAATTTCACTTTGGCATATTCTGTTAATTACTTTTTAATTTTGGAGTAACCTTGAAAGCAGTATACTTCTTTGATTATTTCACAGTATATATAATGCATGCAGATATTTACCACCATTGTCCTCTCTAATTACCTAATCACCATTCTGCTCCTGCTTGACTCCCTTCTCCTTTGCAACATGCTCCCCTTTTACTTTCATGTCTTTTTGTTTCTCCACTGAGTTTAATTGGGAATCCCTAGAAAAACATGTGAGCATGGGCACCAACCAGTGACTACACCACTAAAAAAATGACCCTGGTTGCTTCAGCAACCAAGAACTGCCAGTAGCTACTCAGAGAAGAGTGAGGTGTCATAGACCCCTTTAACTTAGGAGTTCTTAGTAAGTTGACAAAACGAGCTCACTTTCAAAGACTACGATGTTTATAGATTTATAACTACTATGTCTTTTCTGCTACAGAAGCAGTGTGGGGAAGGATTATGAGCTTCCTTTTCATCACCGATCCCGCAGCAGTTATAGTCCATGTGCTTTATAAGTTGTAGCCTATAAGAATGTGATGGTTAATGAAAGAGAAAAGCAGAGGAGACCCACAGGATACAGCTATGTGGTACGCTTGCTTTTGGCTCTCTGAGTACAGTTATATTTGCTCAATAAACATAGAAAGTAATAGCATAAATTGATACCATTGATCTAAAGGGAATGATAGCAGAATGGAAAGAAAGAGCTTTGAGATGTACATAAGAAGCAAAAGTTTGTAAAACGTAGAGAATAATTGGAGGGTGTGATGATTATGGTATGTGTCTACAATGACTCAGGAGTTTCTAGCTAGGGTGGGAATGGCTTGTTCACAGCCCACAGGATTGATGTAATCTGTGTGTTTTTGTAAATAAAGTTTTATTGAAACACAGCCACACACATTCATTGACATATTGTCTATTTCTGCTTTTACCTCTTAAATAGTAGGGTTGGCTAGTTGTGACAAAAACCATATGGCCTTCAATGACAAAAAGAAAAACAAGAGAAGGGGAAAGGACTTCTTGTCTCATTGCCAGTTGAATCTTGCTTTGTAGACTCTAAAAATTAAGGTAGGGAGTGGAGGCAGATGACTTCAGTTCTTTAACATGCTGACTTTAGAGTGCCTGAAGAACATGCCAGGCAAAGATGTTCAGCAGAAGTGTGTAGCTACAAGGCTAGATCTCAGGTGGGAAATTATGACCAAAAACATAGATATGGTAGATTGCGGTCAAGCTGCGGCTTTGTTGGCTGTGTTGAAAGTCCATGACAGCTGAGCATCTGAAATAAAGATCTCACGGTGATAGGCAGTATACACCGCCTGGCTTAGCAGTGAGTCAGTAGTGTTTGATAATATTCCAGGTACATGGGTGTGTGTGCAGTGCATTGGCCTCTTTGAGAGTGTGTGGTGGAGGATCCCTGAAACCCAAAGCTGTGCACTTCACAAAGCAGCCACTGCCATCCTGAAACAAGAAAGTCCCTCCTCCCCAGTGTTGCTCTGAAGTTTTGTAAACCCAGACAAAGGGAAGCTTGTATCCACTGACAAAGATGAGGAAGCTAAATGTTGGTTCTAGATTTATAGAATTTTACTGTCTCCAGAGTTAAGCCTAGGTCTACAATGGATGCACTTTGTAAGCAGGCTTGGGAATTGTTCTGTACCAGACTAGGCGCAGGGGTTGCATCCAGTCATTGCAAGGACAATGTATTCTCTGAGTTTTCAGACTTGCTCTAGCATGCCTGTGAAACCTCTCATTTCCAGAATGAGTCACTTCTATTTCCTCTTTTGGCAGCTAGGGAAACTGCAATCCTTCTTTCTTTCCCACAGACCCATACCTTGGAGTAAGGAGTGGGTAAGCACATGGAAGGGACCTCCAGGAACAAAGCCTACATCTGAGCACAGGCTCTCTACAGAAGGGGCCACTTGGAATACTGAGCAAATGGGTTCTTGAGAGGTATTGACTTATGTTGTATAGGCCTTCCAATGTCCTGACTATGCATCAGACACTGACTTGTCCTAAAGAAAATGATTGAAAACTGTGTCAAGATTTTTCTATTTGGCTCTTTTCCTAGCCACTTGAAATAATAAACTTCCTCAATGAATTGCATACTTCCATTAGAGGGGCCATAAAAAGGTGACTACTTTTAGATACTCCAGATATTAGTGGATATGGAAAGCTCTTCTTATCCCTCTGAACTTATTCTGTGCACATCTATAGTTGTATTTCTAAAAAGACAGTTTCAGAGAAGATTTTTTTAGTTTAGACAAAGGCCACTGTGCTAATTATTGCAAAAACCGATAGAGCCAATGTATGGGAAAACACTTAAGACTCTGATCAGGTTTTTCCTCAAATTACATTTTTAGCTTTTGTATTAAGTGTTTAGTTCCCATAATTCCCTGCTGAGTTTCATGCGATGTGAATGTGTGGCAAGTGTGTCTACTGTCAGAATGTTCTGATGCATGGCTGAAGTAAACCTGTGTGGGTCTCTGCGTGGGTGTGTCTGTGTGAATAATCATGTGTGTATTTTTCTTGTGGATGTTCTTGTTGTGTAGAAGGAGCTCTCAGATCCCACAAGAGTCAGATGCCTAATAGGAGGGAATCTCTGCTAAGTTTTCAGCACATGCTTTTTGCAGAATTAAAGGGTACAGGCACTAAGAAACCACAAGACCCTACACAAACTATTCTGGGTCTTCCCAAAAACCTTTAATTTACTTGTATTTAAAGACACTATGGAGCCTTCAAATGTTCACCTCTTCCACAGTTTTAGAAGACGGTCGGTTCATCACCTGGTTGGGATTATGTCACTGGTTGAGCTGACCCCCACCAAACTGAGCTGACCACCACCAAACCTGAGTTGACTCACGAATTGAACCAGAGGTTTGTGTTTACCTGTTTATTTTTCCCCTGGCTCAGACACAAGATAAACGTCACTGCCTTTCTGCTTGCTGTGTTTAACTGTCTGTAGTACCTAAGATGCCAGCCCTTTTCACTTGGCTGTGGTTTGCTTTCTCTTGTCTGATTCAATGTTCAAATTTCCTTTCAGTACAGGACTCAGACATGTTTTACCCAAAAGTTTGAGGTTCATGATTTTAATTCTTTACATCATTTAAAGTCGGCTTTGAAATCAACTGTATCAGGCACGGTGATTCACCCAGGAGTCTGAAATGGAATCAAGAAGGCAGAGATGAGGAGACATCTCGTGCCAAACCACATGAGTGAAGTGCCCACATGCTTGTGTAGCAGCTGAGGAGCAGGGGTGGGAGGGGGACTTGGGAAGAAAATAAAAAGTCTACAATAAGATGGACTCTGCCTTTGAGAAGCCTAATGTATTTCACCATCCCCAAAGCCCTTTAGGAGGTAAAGACTGTCCATGTTGCCTGACATGTTTTCAGACATTGATGCTGTAGGAGGCTGGCTGTGGCTGCAGACGGTTAATAGAGATGGATCCTCCAACACTCAGAGCCGCTGAGAAGACCAACTCTCCATTGTCGCCATCACTTGCATCTCTTTGGATGTTCTCTGAGTCTCATTGACAGGTACCATTCTGCTTTTATGAACTGATGCTAAAAACACCCACTTCTACTATTTTTTCTTTGCCTCCAGCAATTCACTGTTTAACTGTTTGACTGCTTTCTGCCTACTGTGAGTACTTTTCTCCAGGGATGCATGGATGTCAGTTATGGAGTCGATTACTACAGGTAGAGAGGTTACTTTGAACTGAAACTCCCTACACCATTTTTATGTATCACACGTTCTTTGAAATTTTTCTTTAATAAATCCATGTGCTCTCTCCTAAGACAATGACTGGGGTTTTTCACATAAAGGGGATAAATGTATGTTAAATTTAGCTGTCTGACTTAAAGGTAAGGTATACAAAATTATTGTAGAGAGATCAAAACAATAAACAAAAGTGTGTCTATTCTGCCCTGAAACCACAAATAACATGACTCAATTTTGATGATTCTTTTACATTTTTGTCTATTTTGCTGTCTCACCTCATCCTCTTCTTTCCTCTGTTCCCTTCTTCTGCTCTTTCCCCCTCTTTCCTCTAACTCTCCTTTATTGCTTCTTTTCTTTCTACTGCTTAGACAAAAAGCCTAATGCAGCTATCATCTTAGCCAAGAACAACTCCTAGAACACAATCACAAAGCAAATGCATCCCCTTTCTAGCTCTATGTTTTTAAAGTACATTAGGGGATACAGCTCTTTTCTGTCTTTCAGTGAAATACTGGACAGACTCCTGACTTTCAGAATACCCCCTAAAGTGCTATGAGCTCAGAGGGTCTTTTCCCAACAAATGCGGTCTCAATTCAGAACTTGACCTCCCCAGTCCCTTATCATAATGGGAACTGTGATTTTGATCTTAAATGGCCTTTTACACTTCCTGGGTTAGGCGGGTTGCCATGGAAAGCCCGAAGAAGGCTGACGGATATGGCTGTCTTCCATCCTGTGTTTAGTCTTCTCTCTGACTTTCTATCCAATTCTGAATCCTCCCTGGTTAGAATTGAGGGAGGAGCTAGACACAGACCCTGCAGGCTTCTACTAGAGACCAGAGAGATTCATGCAATTAGTGTTTGTTCCCACTGGTTTTTGTGAATCTTTAGGACACAGTTCCTTCCTAGGAACATGCTCCGAGGGCCTCCTGACTTGGTGGATTTACTGGACTCAGCTCTTTGCTCATCTTTGTCACCTAGTGCTACCCCTTGGCTCCTCTCTGGTAGAGACCAACCACCTTCCAAGAGGCCTGTTTGACGGAAGTCAAGCCCTTCACTGATTCTCCTTCACTCTTCTTGGTACTTTGTTTGTGAGAAGCACATGACCTCCTGACCTAGAGATGTGCTTGCTGACTACCAAGGCATCTCTTGCTCAGATGCATACTGCAGGAGTAGCCTAGAGCTCCTGCTGCTGAGCTCAATATTTCCATTGGCCATAGTTTTGTGTCATTTAGTTGAAACTCTTCTCAGCAGATATGTAATGAGTTTGCTTGTACCATGACATTGAACACACATGCATGAGCATGAGTGCCTGCGCAAGCATGTGCGTGCGTGCGCGCACACACACACACACACACACACACACACACACACACACACACACTTATAACCACTTTCCCCACACACCCAGAAATTAGTATCTCTCTTATCTGATCACTCTAGGTGATGATTGAATCCTTCAGTTTAACATCTGTGCCAGATTTTATAACCATGTTTTCAAGTCATATTTACCTTGAAAATGATACCCCAATATTATTTTTGAAAATATAATTTTAGAGGTGTCTAAAACCTAGTGTATTCATTTCCACAAAACAGCATGAATTACTTATCTGACAATTCTGAGGCTTGGGAGTATCAAGTCCATATCAGTAGGCAGAAACCTTCCTCAAGACTTCATGACTCCTTTCCTTTCCTTTCCTTTCCTTTCCTTTCCTTTCCTTTCCTTTCCTTTCCTTTCCTTTCCTTTCCTTCCCTTCCCTTCCCTTCCCTTCCCTTCCCTTCCCTTTCCTTTCCTTCCCTTCCCTTCCCTTCCCTTCCCTTCCCTTCCCTTCCCTTCCCTTCCCTTCCCTTCCCCCCTCTCTGATTTATTCTTCTTTTTTATTTAGTTTTGTTTTATGATGTGGAATTTTGTTCTGTTATTCAGGCTGGCCTGAATCCCACTTTGTAGTCCAGGCTGGTTTCAGACTAGCAGTCCTCTGATCTCAACATCCTAATGGCTAAGATTGTTGGTATGCTCAACCACACTGAGTGCTTGATCTGTGTGTCTTGTCCAGCTGCCCCATATCCCTTGACTTGTGGTCCCACACAACCATCCACTAAGTATCTGTCACCATATCACTTCTAATTCTGTTGCCATATCAGCTGTTTAGACTGTGACTCTTTCACTGCATTTTATAAGAACCTCTGTGATTACGTTTGGCCCACTCTGATAATATATGATGAGTTCCCCAGATGCATGCTGTTGATTCATAATTTTACCACTTCAGCAAAGTTCTGACTATCACACAATGCAGTATATTCACAAGTCAGAGAACTCAGATGTCCTAGGTAGGGGAGGGGCAGCACAGTATTTGACCACAATAATTATAGTTACCTAATTTTATGTTCAGTTTTTTTTTCTTTCAATATGCTAATTGTAGCACATGAGTATATTTTACTGTAAAATCTGTATGGGTTTGGTAGCATCTTCTCATGGTCAATACCAAGGTATGTTATTGGCAGGAGCATTTTGAAGACTTTTCAGTCATTTTTTCCAAATACTTTTCTAGAAAGAATTTGTGAATATTTGACTCCACGATCTTTGTGGAATCCACCTATGAGCTAAGTTTCTAGGAAACTAAACAGTGCCACACTTTAATGAGGCAGAGACTTAACGTCAGAACTGGTATGCACTTCTTTGGGCCACTTTCAGACATGTGTATTTGGTTTTCACATACATATGCACATATACACATGCTTACAAGATGCATGGCATTGTGAAAATCACTACAATTACTCTCATCATTTGCATGTATGTACACCAATAACCAATTCTGCTGTGAACCTTAGCAGTGGGTTAAAATGGGCTGATGCATCATTATCTTAAGGTTAAGCTTAGTTGCTATTAAATATTTGAAGTATGCAAGTGATACACATGTGTTACACACATTTGAACTATCACACCCTGTTCAGGGCAGAAACCTGGAGGCAGCAATAAATCAGAGGCCATAGACGGTGCTTCTATTGGCTTGATCCTCATAGCCTGCTCACTCTGCTTTCTTATAGCAGTCTAAACCACATCTACAGCCTAGTAGTGACACCACCCATAATAGACTGGGCCCTCCCATATCAAGGATGAAGGAAGAAAATATACCATAGGCTTGCCCTGTGGGGGATATTTTCTCAGTTGAATTTCCTTCTTTAAAAACTTGACTCTACCTTGTGTCCAGTTGAGCAGAAAACTAGCCCACATGTCGTACATTTTTAAAAATCTAAGTTTTGTGATTAATGAGCCATTATTTTTCATCCCCCTCTTATTATATATTTAGAAGTTACAATCTACTTTCAAGGTAATTGAGACATTGACTGAATTTTGAGTCTTGTAATAATATTATGTTTGGTGTCACATAGGTCCATAAAGCATATGGAATTTGAATTTGTCAATACCTGAGATGAAGACCAAGTAAATTTTTATCTCTCTGATCATTTTAGACACATTTGCCAAGACCATTTGATCAGTGTTGAATCTTTTCCACTTTGAGCTTTCTTAAATACTTCTTTTTAATTATGTAGCTCTGTGTGTGTGTGTGTGTGTGTGTGTGTGAAAGTGTGTGTTTGTGCATATGCTCACAGTGCCCATGGAGGTCAGAAGGAACACTGGATCCCCTAGAGATGGAGTTATAGGTATTTGTGAGCCACCTGATGTGGGTTCTGGTAACTAAACTCAGATTCTCTGTAGAACGCCAAGCACTCTTATCCACCAAGATGTCTCTCCAGTCTCTACACTGAATTTTCTATTTTCAGTAATTTTGTGAAGTTCTACTGTGTTTATGGCTAACTTTAGAAGTTCTGTTTGGTTCTACTAGTGTAAGTACCCAGTTTTCTAACGATGTTATTGGTGATAACAATGTGAAATAACATTTTTTTTTGACAAATTCTTCAACATTTCCATTGTTTTAAACATTGGCTTGACTATTTACTCATTCCTTCATCATTTTCAAGATAAACAATTTTCCGAGTGGAAAAAATAATCCTATTTTGTTACTCTTACACTTACACGTTATTTTAGGAAGATCGGCGACCTTATCTGGTCATCTCATCTGGGTATTTCAAACTTCTCTTAGAATCCTCTACAGTTTTGTTTAAGTAGCTACACACTGTGGGCTCTGGGAACTGAACCCCAGTCCTCAGAAAGAGCAGCACAAGCTCTTACCTTTGGGGCCCATTTCTTCAGCCAGATTCCAATAGTGCGGACAGCTGTTACTTTTTACTTATCTAAGTAGTCATCATAAAGTAATAGTTTCCTATTGTTCCCATAGCTCTTAATTTATTTTATTTTGTGGTTTAAATTTTCAGAGAAAAAAGAAACAGTGATGTCACCTGTCCTGGGTTTTTTTGTTTTTTTTTTTTTGTTTTTTTTTTTTTTTGTTTTGTTTTGTTTTTTGTTTTGTTTTTTGGTTGAAATCCTTCTGATAGTTTGTCATGAAGTAAGGCAAGATGGTGTTTTATTTTTCTTTTAGAGGGATAAATACATGCTTTTATTACCCTCTTTAAATCTCATTAAAATTATGAGAAAAAATAAGCCAGAACTAAAACTGATGATGATGTGTGTGTGTGTGTGTGAGAGAGAGAGAGAGAGAGAGAGAGTGTGTGTGCATGCACGTGTGTGAGTATGTGAGTGCGTGCGTGTGTGTGTGTGTGTGTGTGTGTGTGTGAGTGTGTGTGTGTGTATGTGTGGTCTGAGTGGGATTTTAGTACAGTAAGCATGCTCCTGAGTGACGAGCAGGCAGACTGGATTGTGTGTTCTAGTAGGAATATCCTGTGGTATTTGTTTTTCTTCAGCTTCTGGTGACAATTCCCCAATTTAGAGATTTGTTAAAATATGGGGAAATACTCCACAAAGCCTAGTAGAAACAGACCATGGATGTGGGGATATCAGCGTGCACCCCTCCATGTTTCTTCTATAGAAATGTTATGAATGTTAATAGGCATCTCCCTTCATGACGACCTCTATAGCCTTCAATGTCCGCTTCTCTTCAGTCACAAACGACCTCACTGTCAAATAGTGAGGAAAAGTTGTAAGTATGAACAGAATGTGTAGCTAATAGTGAATGTATAACCACCCCCTCCCAAAGTCCATACCTTTAGCATTGGTTCATCTGGATGTAGAAGGTTTGGATACAGGCAAATGTTTTACTGACTTCTTTAAACTAGCTCCATGATGTTTTTATTTGTGAATTAATTAAAAAAGAGACTTTTTAAAATAAAAAATAAATTAATGCAAATAAGATTATTAGCTTCTAGCTGGAAAGTATTCTGACTCTTAATTACAGTCATAAAGTCCCCAACGCTTGGATTTTTCTGTGAGGGCCTTGTCAGAGCAGCGCTGGAAAAGCATTGCTGTTGAGGGCAGGAAGGAGCAGGGCAGGAAGCCTGAGCCACATCTTCTGGCCCCTCCCCCGAGCAACGCTGCCTGTTGTTGCAGTACTGTACTGTTCGACTGCGCAATCATAGTTAACATTCTTCTTCCAGGCACATTGAAAACGTTTGGCTTGCATTCTCCTCGAGCTGTTTTATAAGGGCAATAACCAAGGCCAGGGTGTGCTCTTGTTAGCAGGCAAAGCACGCAGTGCAGTCTGCCAAGAGTTTCCTGCTCTGGGGCCACCCATCCTTGGCCACAGGATGCAGGGCTGGAACTTAGAGCAGCTTGCGTGGAGCCTGTGCTGGGACTTTCTGTTCTCAGAGCTCATGCTTTAGATTCCATCCTTCAGTTCTGCAGCCCTGATCAGTGGAGTCTGCTGTGTTTGTGCTTGTTTGGGAGTAGCTCTGAACACATGTCAAAGCAGCCGTCCAAGGCTTAGCTGGGAAGATGGTCTTTGAAGACTAGCAAGCTGCTTTTTTTCTCCTGCTAATTCAAGCTCAGAGTTCCCACGCGTCAGCTGCTGGGGAAGTGGGCATTCCCTTCATCTCCTCCCTGTGAACTGATTTCTGGAATGGGCTGACAGTGCACATGCCAAATGGAAGGTTCTAATACTGTTGCCCCACCCCTTTTGAAGTCCACCTTGGCAATGGGCAGATGGCTTTTGTGTGTTATTTATTGCCAGGTTCTGTGAAGGGGAGAGTCCCCCAGGAGATTGCTGAAGCTGTTTTTGCAGGATTTCCTTTGATTGGAAGCTGTTGGCTGTGCTTTTCTGCAGCTGGCTTTGTCACAAAGCAGAGGGCTCAATGCATCCCCCATGAGACAATTGCCATGCCAGCACCAAGGAGGTGCTGGCTGTGAAGTGCCTTGGACAAGAAGATGAGGTGCTGTTGCTGTTAGGAGTAAGGAGGCAGCTTGGCCTTGGGAACGGAAAGAGCTTTGGCGCACATCTGAGAGGTTTACATTGGAATGTCAATTCTTCTGCTAACTCAAAGCATGGCCTTGACCTAAAGTGTTTTCATTTATAAAATAGCAATTGGTAACTAAAAGATTTGTCCTGAAACTCATGGCAGAGAACCAATGGGATAAAACATGCACTCTTTCTCTTGTTTCTTCTGAATTCCAAAGCCAGCCTGAGCACTCTAAAGCAGAAAGGATGACATCTATAAACTCTCTGTATCTTCTCCACTTATTCAACAATCATCTGGTTGGCATCCAAGAGACTGAAAAATTACGATTTAGATAGTATGTTAGCTGTGAAGGATAAAGAAATGTATGTTGAAGACGTGGTCCAATCTTTTGTCTGTCGTAAAAATAAAGAAAAAAAAAGATGTCAACAACATGAGGGATGCTGTAACAGTGGGTACAAGAAGAAAAGGACATATGCAGAAAAGGTATTTACTGTAATTTGTGGTGTAACAAAAGGCCTTCTAGAAGAGGGAATGGTTACCTGAAGAATTGTGTTAAGTTATGGAGGACAACATTAGACAGTTCCAAATTTAGAGACAGGAGTCTTGCTGACACTTGAATTTTAAGTGTTCCTCAGAAGATCCATATGCTAAAGGTTTGGTCACCAGACAAAAGTGTTACTGTGATGATCTTTAGGAGGTGGGACTTTAGTAAGGAAGTAAGGCCATTGAGAGTTTCCAGAGGGCATTATTGGGACCCTCCTCTTTCTTTCTTTGTTCTCAACCAGCTGTCATGAAGTTACCAACTTGGTTTGACCACATGGTCCTAGGCTTGAGGTTCTGCCTCTCCACTAACTCCAAAGCAAAGGATTGATCCACCCATCCATAGACTGAAACCTTTGAGGTTGTAAACTCAAATGGAACTTTCTTTCTTTCCTACACTTTGATTATTCCAGGTATTTTGTCACAGCACAGGATAGATGACTGATAAAAACCTTTAAAAAGTGAACTAAAAGGAAGCTACTATTAAAAAAAAAATCTATCATCTGGAAAAGGAAGGGTTAAAAAAGTTGTAATGTCAATGAATCTAGGTTAGGATAGTCTGTAGCTAACTTCAGCTCCACCTTTTATGACAGAATTTCTTTTGGCAGTCTAAACAGTGGTATACTCGGCCAGTGATAAGCTTCTAGAAGCTAAGAAGGGGGATATTTAGCTGAAGACCACTTTCAGTTTGTAGCATAATTACCTACCATGCACAAAGCTTTGAGTTTGATCCTTAATTCTATGTAAATCAGGTATGTTGATGCATACCTGTGATCCCAAACACCCAAATAATGAAAGCAAGAGGATAAGAAGTTCCAGGTCATTTTCAAATACATAGCCAGCTTGGGATATATGAGACCTGTCTCAAACAAAAATAAAAGAGGTATTTGATGTGAGAATCACCTGCTTTGTGTCTCAAAACTGAATTTGGCTAGATAATGATGAATCCCATTTTCTGTTCTTGCAACCACAGGAAAAGTCTGTCTCAAGATTTCTTCAGAGCCCTGTGTCTAGGGGTTAACCAAGACAATATAGACAGAGAATTGTAGGACATTTCTAGACTTGACCATTAGAAGGCTTTTATGATTTCCATGCTCTGGAAAGAAGGACACCAGGCCAGTCATTTACAAAAGAGCCACAGAACTGCAATGCTGAAATTACACAGGACAGTAATTTGATTGTATTCATCTTAGGACTTTATAAGGATTTCTTTTATGGTAGCCAATCTTACTTTACCTAATACACGTATCTAGATGCATCTACAACCTAACAGGCATTGTTGCTGGATAGAAATCAGGGTAAGAAGTTGGGAATGTTGGCTTATCTCGCTAAGGCTTTGTTTGGGTGGATCAAAGCTCTAAGGTTTGGATAAACATGTATAAGATATACTACAGTTATTCTGTATGATGACCAGTCTTATGGGTATCTGGAAAAGCAGAAATAAGATTGCAGTTCCCAGAAGGCTCTCTGTCTTTAGGCTTATTTTATGATTTTGACTATTGTATTCAATCTGTCAGTGTTTGGTTCATTTGAGGTAGGCTGATGAGATTGGAACTTTATATCTGAAGAAGTGACCTCAGAAGCCATATCAGAAGATTTTGTGGCTATTGAGGTGGGGTGAGTGATGAGTGAGCGGATGTCACCTTTGGACAGTACTGTGCCAATTCCCTGTGAAACAGTGAGAACATGATGATAGCAAGAGCTCCCTTTTCACATTCTTAGTCACTTCAAAATCTCTAGATCACTGCATTCTCCTGCTTGCCCTATGCCATATTTCTCATTGTTCCTGCTTCCAAATAAGTGATTTGACTAAGCTTCAGAAAGGTTTGCTGATTGCTTTAAGTGTATACTTCTCATTATTGGCAGATCTCAAACTAAAACTCAACTGTTCTGGGTGCCAAAGTCCAAATTACTCCTAGTATATCAAATTCTCTCTCATGAGCAACACATAGTCTAAAAAGTGAATACAGGTTATGGACTGGAATATGGGAGAGTATATTTTCTTGTTATATCTCTTACACCTGAACTTTTCATTTGAGCAATGTGTTCCAGGCTAAGGAAATACTTTGAACACTACAACGGTAGGCTATATTTGCTGATAAGATTTCTCAGAAAGTGAGTTTCATTTCTGAAGACAGGGAGAAGATGGTGATATGTAGATTTTACTTGTCTTTATTGGTGTCCTTTCTCACCTTGTCTGAGAGCATGTGTTACCTCATAACAATAGACTCATTATGTGGCAATTTACTCAGGGATAAAAAGCTTCCATCTTTTTATGGAAGAAAGCTTAAGGTACAGGCAGTGCTAAAGAGAGGTGAACATGGAAGCTTCTTAAGCTCAGGAAATAAAATATTGGAAAGCGTCAGGAAGTTCCTAAAACAGACCAGATTCACTAGGCCACTCCCTTCCCAAATATCTGTAAGTGTTGAGGACTTCTAGAAGATATTTTCAGATAAGTGGAGTGGCTTGGAAGAGACTCAGGACAATTTAACTGCCTAGAAAACATACTCCTCAATCTGTCCAGCTGCCTAAAAGTTGTATAGTGTGCTTCTAGTTACCAGCTTTCATGAGCTGTTACTCAAGTTGGAATGAGCTTTTGGCGATAGCTGACTTTGAGTCTTTCTTACATATAAGTTACGCTTCCCTAGTCCCCTATAAGAAAGCCTAGTCCCAGATGCCAGAAAAGAAAGAGTCTCTCAGGACCCCATGGGGATGACATTAGCTGAAATACTCCACAAAGGGGAGGGAGAACCTATCAAGACCATATCCAGAGGTTAGGCATGGCCCCCCCAGTTGAGGGATAGGGCCACCCACCCAACTCCAAAATTTTAACCCAGAATTAAATTATTCCTGAGAAGGCTAGATGCCCCAGTATAGAGAAATGCTAGGGCAGTGAGGCGGGAATAAGTAGATGGGTGGGGACAAACCCTCATAGAAGTAGGGCAAGGAGGGATGGGATAGGGTGTTTCAGAGAGGAAATCGAGAAAGGAGATAACATTTGAAATGTAAATAAATAAAATATCCAATTTAAAAGAAAAAAAGGCTAATAAACTAATTAGTTTCCCAAGTTGGACTTTGATGGTACTGTTACTTTTTTGTTATTGATTTCAGATTAGGAGTGAGTAGACATTTGTTCTTATCTCCACAGGAATGGTTACATTCTAGAGAAAGCATGTTGGGCAGTCACCTTTTCTATCTGACAGAATACTGGGAAGATAGTTAGCTCTATGGCTTCCTCCAACTCTGACATCTGAATGATCCTTTTGAAGTATAGATGTGATTATGTCACCTAGTTTATACTACCTAACATTCAATAATACTATTGGTATCTAACCTCCTGTTGATGTCAGCCCTGACCACTTGTCTAACCTCATACTTCCTCTAGAGGTCTTGCTCCAGTCACATCATGTTTCCTGTTGTACTTTGTATACAGCATGGTCTTTCCCAGCCCAAGATTGGCTTCTCTCTGTGTGGCTGGTCACTGCATTGAACAGGTCTACTTATGTCTCATGGAAAGTTCTTTGTTACAAAGGATTGTGTTACATCCCTCTGATTTCTTACTTTCTCCTCCAGGCCAACTCAAGCACTTCCACATCTACTATCGATTCTTTCTGGATAGACCTCCAATTCAGTAATTTCTAATAAGTAAGGGTAAGGATACTGAAAGACAAGGTAGTTTCCATCCAATATAGAAGAGAGCAGAAGATGGATTGTATCATGGCAAATGCTATCTCATAACTATTAGCATTTTATTCACACCTGTAAATAATCTTTGAGAGTCCTAGAAGTACTAAGACAGGAGATACTCCTATGTGGTTATGCATCTACAGTGGTTGGTCAAGAAGAATAAGAGCCACTGAAACATCAATGTATAATGAATGAGCATTTGGTCTATTAAATTTCCTCAGTTTATCCACTGTGGAATGAAAAATTAGACATTCATTTACTCTGTTCATTTACCTATCTGTGGCCTGAGTTTTCAGCATTTAAAGTGAATTCTTTGTGGGGTCTTCTGATCTCCCTGACATCTGAAAAGAGCCAACAAACAACAAAACAAAAATGGACAATAACAATGACAAAAAGAACTCAATCAACCAAACAAACAAACCAATAACAACAACAACTACAAAAGCAACAACACACACCCCAAAACAAAAACCAAAAACAAAACAAAAAGAACTCAAACAAACAAAAACGTAACACAATAACAACAGCAACAACAAAACACACACACATACACACACACACACACACACACACACACACACACACACACACACCAAACCAAAACAAAACAAACACCAAAAAAACAAACAAAACATCAACAACAAGAAACCAACACAATAACAACAACAACAACAACAACAACAACAAAGCCAGAAGAAGGCACTGAGCTCCTAAGTAATATGGACGCTGTAGGGCAAAGCTGAAGTCAGATCTCATTTTACATGGCTTCTTGATTTTTCAGACATTCAAACAGATGTTGACCCAGTGATTTCTTTTTAAGAATTCAATCAAGGGTTTCTAGTGTCTGGTGTCTCCTTTCAGACATTCCTATAGTGCACAGTGATGTCCACTGTGACCTGCTGGCTGCCTAGAGATGCTTTGGGCAAAAGATTACTGTGGTTTAAACTCAGTGTGTGTCTGGAGAATGCAACTCCAGTGAAGCTCGTTTGGGGGACTTTAGAGAGCTCCTGAAGGAAGCTGTTGGAATTTCAGACAAGATCAGTGGTAGTGGCTGTACCCTGAGAGTGAGAGCAAGGAAAAGCAGTGTTCAGTGTGGTTTACAATGGAGTAAATAAAGCTCTCGTGCCTTTAGAGCTAATGCTAGGTTCTCAGGGAAGCAGGGCATCAGCTCAGCTCTTGTTAGACTCCAAAAGGCGCACGTGTGAAAGATGCCCAGTCCATATTGCTCAGTCATCTGACTCTCCACAGCAGCAGCACTAAAGTCATTTTTACAAATACATTTTGCCCTCCCAGCCCCCACCAAGAACTGCTGACTCAATGAGTCTAGGCCTCTTCAGCACATATTGTGGAATTTTACATTTTTACTAAGTCATGAACTTTTAAAATAAATTTAATATATAATATATTATAAAATTTTAGCAAACAATGATCTAAATATTTTCTCTGCAATGAGCTGATTCACTCTCTGTACTGTAGAGAAACAGTCAATGACTATCTTGGCCTTAGTCATAGTAAATTACTCTTATATCTTATTCTCAGACAGTGAATTTATTAGAGATGAGTTTGTGACCTCCACTTTGTCTAATATGAAACAATCCTATTTTGAGTATGTCTTTCAAAGATTTATGGGGCAGACAGAAACATTTTTTTGAAAGTCACATGACACATTTAAAAATGTATTGAATAATGTTTTTCCTAATTAGTTGAATTCTGGTTTTAGGTATTTAACTCACTCCAGTTGTCTTACAGCAATAAAACAGCTTGGTATTAACGTGATATAAAGCATGAACTGATGAGGAGCACAGACTTTTAACTGGCCCAAAAGCCAAAATCAGTAATAGGAAAGTGCCTGGCCCTAGCTGGAATGGCTACAACATCCTCTCCAAACCTCAGATAACACTGAAGAAGGTAAGGCAAAAAAAAACCTGTAAGAACTGAGGATGAAAAAACAAAATGTCTTCAAGACATGGCATTGTACTTGTGAACACTCTGCAGTGTGGTTTTATCTACACAAGATTGGCCCCATCAACATTCCATCACGACTGAGGGTGGGCCTACGAGGCCCCTTTCCCTCTCCTACAACTACCAGCAATTCATAAGTATGAAGATGGATGGGTGTGGCAGTTAAGTTGTCCTTGCTCCACTGAATGTGAATTTTCCTATAAGACTTCTCTTCCTCTATCTTGTGTTAAGTTTCCCATAGAATGGGAGTTTGATTACTTTTTCCTCTAAGTCATCTTCTTCTTTGACCTCCAGCTTTGTGCCCGGAGAAAATAGAAACTCTATGAATACTTGTTGAATTAATGAATGCACCCCTGCCTGTAAAGGAACAACCACATCTCCAGACTACAGGTTTATGCTCTGAGAAATGTGTTAGGAGATTTCAATCACTAGGACTAAATGCACAAACGTGGATTGTCAAGCCTATGGCATGTCTAGGCTATCTGCTCAGCTTATTACCCCAAGGATTCAACCCACACAACATGCCAGTGTACTGAAGGCTATCAGCACTGACCATGAGATGGCAAGTACCTAAATACAGAAAGGGTTCAGGGAAAATATGATTTAAAACTTGAAATGAGAGCCCATTTGTCTGTAGTTGGTCTTAGAGCCAGGGCCATCAGCGTTCTGCTCAGGAAATTTTCTTCTGTGCCAATGTGTTTGAGGGTCTTTCCAACTTTCTCTTCCATTAGGCTCAGTGTATCTGGTTTTATGTGGAGGTCCTTAATCCACTTGGATTTCAGCTTTGTACAAGAAGATGAGAATGGATCAGTTTACACTCTTCTATAGGCCTTCTACCACTTGAACCAGCACCATTTGTTGAAAATGCTGTCTTTTTTTCCACTGGATGGTTTGGGCTACTTTGTCAAAGATCAGGTGACTATAGATTTGTGGGTTTAACTCTAAGTCTTCAATTTTATTTCATTGATCTACCTGCCTGTCTATGTACCAATACCATGCAGCTTTTATCGCTATTGCTCTGTGGTACAGCTTGAGGTCAGGGATGGTGATTCCCCCAGAAGTTTTCTTATTGTTGGGAATAGTTTTAGCTATCCTGGGTTTTTTGTTGTTTCAAATGAATTTATTCCAAATAGAATTTCTCTTTCTATCTCTGTGAAGAATTGAGTTGGAATTTTGATGGGGATTGCATTGAATCTGTAGATTGCTTTTGGTAAGATGGACATTTTTACTGTGTTAATTCTACCAATCCATGAGCATGGGAGATTTCCATCTTCTGAAGTCTTTTTCAATTTATCACTTCAGAGCACTTGTGGTACACATCTTTCACTTGCTTGGTTAGAGTCACTCCTCAATATTTTATATTATTTGTGACTATTGTGAAGGGTGCCATTTCCCTTCTTTTTTTGCCTGTTTATCCTTTGAGTAGAGGAAGGCTAGAAAATATCATACTGAGTGAGGTAACCCAGTCACAAAAGAACACACATGGTATGTACTCACTGACAGGTAGTATTAGGCAAAAAGCTTGGATTACCCACGGTACAACTCACAGACCATATGAACCCCAAGAAGAAGGAATAACAAAGTGTGGATGCTTCAGTACTACTTAGAAGTGGGGGAGGGGACAAAATAATCATGGGAGGTAGAGGAAGAAAGGGACTTGGGGGGAGAGAGGAGGGGGAGGGAAAAGGTGGGGTAGGATCAGGTGCAGGAGGAGACAGGGGAGATTTTCAGAGGGTTAGGAAACTAAACAGAGGTGTGTAGCAGTGGGGGATGGGGAACTAGGGGTAGCCACTAGAAAGTCACAGATGCCAGGAAAGCAACAGGCTCCCAGGACCCAACAAGAATGGCATTAGCTGAAATACCCAACAAAGGGGAGGGAGAACCCTATCCATAGGTCAGGCAAGGCCCCTGGTTGAGGGATGGGGCCACCCACCTGTCTCAAAAATTTTAACCCAGAATTGCTCCTGTCTAAAGGAAGTGCAGGGACAAAGAGTGGAACAGAGACTGAAAGAAAGGTGATCTAGAGACTGCCCCACCTGGGGATCCATCCATCTGCAGACACTAAACCCAGATACTATTGCTAATGCCAAGAAGTGCTTGCTGACAGAAGCATGGTATAGCTGTCTCCTGAGAGGCTCTGCCAGAGCCTGACCAATACAGTTGCCAATGCTTGCAGCCAACCATCAGACTGAGCATGGGGACCCCAATGGAGGAGTTAAGGGAAGAACTGAAGAAGCTGAAGGGGTTTTCAACCCCATAGAAAGAACAAAAATGTCAACCAACCAGACCCCCTAGAGCTCCCAAGGACTAGACCACCAACCAAAGAGTATACATGAAGGGACTGGTGGCTGCAGCTGCGTATGTAGAGGAAGGACTTATCTGGCATTAATGGGAAGAGAGGCCCTTGGTCCTGTGAAGGCTCAATGCCTCAGTGTAGGGAAATGCTAGGGCGATGAGTTGGGAGTGAGTGGGCGGTGGGTGGGAGAGAACTATCATAGAAGCAGGAAGGAGGAGGGACAGGATAAGGGGTTTGCATGGGGGATACCAGGAAGGGGAACAACATTTAAAATGTAAATAAATAAAATAACAAATTTTTAAAAAGTAAAAAAAGAAAACTCAAAATGGGCACAGCTGCATACCAGTTTGCAGGATCAAAAGTCACTCTGAGTATCTGAGGCAGGACATGAGTGACTGGGAAGTCCATCCCCATGAAAGGCTGGGGACTGTAAATCCTCGTTACACAGGCTATATTTTTTTTGTTTTTGTTTCTTCACTACAAGATCAACAGTAGTTTATGGTAAAATTCACCACATTTACTTAAATTCTTTTAAACTTTCTGGATTTGGTGCAGTATAAAGTCTAAACATAATGTACAAAATATACAAAAATGATCTCTGCATCCTTACGTTTCTTCTACTGATTTTTTAGTCTTTCTTTTTTAGTCTTTACTGATTTTTAGTCTTTAACTTAAAATGTACTTGTTAAAGATGAAGACACAAACATTCATTAGCCTATGCTACACAAGTTCAGGAACACGGATGTCCCCGTGTTCTATTTCTATGTCAGGAAGGTCTTGGGAGCTGTTGTCCAGAAGGAGCCACCATCTCCCTGAACAGTGTCTTCTACAGGACTTGCTAAATGATTTGCCTCAGCTGTTTAAAACAGTTTTGTTCAAAATAGCTATTAAAACTGTTTTGGGTCACTCTGAGATAACAATTAAAAGAATGTTCAGATGTGTATAATAGGGTTGGGGCCGTAACTCAGTGGACCACATACATATCTTACAGAAGACCTGAGTTCTGTTTCCAGGATCCACACCAAGAGGCTTATAACTATCTGTAATTCTAGTTTCAGGGGATCTGATGCTTCTAGCCTCCATAAACACCTGTACTCAAATGCACACATCCACACACAAACACACACACATACACTTACAATTAAAATAATAATATAAATCTTGGGGGAAATGAAAAAGAAAGAAAATAAGGAAATAAAGAGGAGGTATGGGATGTGGAAGAGTTAGAGGGTAGACTGGAAGCTGGATAAAATCTGGAGTGTAAAAAAAGATTAAATGAAAAATTTTAAAAAGTATAAACATAAAAAATAACAAAATACAGTCATTTGTTATCACTACCATTATGCAGTGCAAATTATTTAATGTGCTATAATGTATATTTGATGACAAGGTCAATACAATTGTTCAGACCAACATCAACATAAGCGCATTAACCTATAACACTCTGTACTATGACACTGTGATATTATAACATCTAAGACATCACTAATCAATAGTAACTGTTTATCTCTATTGTAATATTATGAGACCAAACACTAAAAACTGTCACTAAGCACTGAAAGACAATATGATTGGTTCCTAACTACTTGCATACAAGACCCTGTATATTTTGTCTCTGATTAGCCTAAACAAGGTCCCTTTGCAACATCGCATTTAAGTTAGTTTATACTCCAGGATTTAGTATTGCTGAAAACTCTGTGTATCTACTCTCACATTGGCTGAGGTTTGTGTATTTCTCTCTATTGGTTTGGATATGTATCAGTCCCCCTTTCTATAAATCAAAGCCCTACTCATGCTTTAAAACATGGGTTGTCTCACCACCCACAGTCTGGATAAAGGAGTTAATCTACATTTCCTGTGGTTTTCTATAGCAGTTGAGGACTGAAATCTCAGGCAATAATTCAGTGTTTTCTCATCACTAATCGCAGAGAGCTTAGCTCATAGTAAATGTACTTTAAGTGCTGGTTGCATTGACTTGCATTGTGTCTGCATGGCGGAAGAAGCCAGCTATCTCTAAATCGTGTGCAAATCACAGGATATGATTGCAATGTTGGAGAATGGTAATTATGCACGGTCCACTGAGTAGATGATATTTAAGGAAATGGGCTCCTAGAATAGCCTTCAGCTCAGCAAACATGCCTCGAGCACCTACCCAATGTTTGACGATAGAGACACGACTGTGGACAAGCCACTCTTCTCATCTTAAAAAGCTGTTATTCTAGAAGAGAAATAAATACATAAACAGAAAATTACAGTACAGTGTGCATATGATTTCTGCCAAGGGCTGAGTGTGTGGTCTTCAGCTCTATTTCTACTTGGGTGCATAGGGGGACTACATTGCCCAGAATCCTTTGCAAGGAAGTTGAAAGTCTATGCACATTTAGGGTCAAAGAAACATCAACAAAGGTAAGAGATTCTAAATCCAATTTCACATACACAGTAATTATTTGAGATCTGTTGCTTTTTCTGCATCAGAAAATTTAACAGACAACTCCAAAGCCCTAAGAAATGACAGAGCCATAAAAGGAAAGAATCTATCATTGTGAGGGTTGTTTACCCAAAAATCTACTAGACAGATACTGTAGAAATATGCAATCATGATCTTTTTGACTAATTTTAAAATACAATAAATTATACAATTCATTTAGTCAACAAATATATATATGACAATATTATTTTTATGTGAAAATCTTTATTGGATATTTTATTTACATTACAGATGCCATCCCCTTTCCCCATTTCCCCTCCCTAGAAAACCCCTATCCCACCCCCACTTCTACTTTTTGCTTTTATACTTTTTTTTAAATGTTAATCAAAGGCTTTATAAGTTTGGTAATGCTCAATATCAATCAGAAGTGTAACCCAATACCCAACCTAGATATATCAACTATTTTTGACTGCTGGGGACACGCAAACATCCACCTCCATGTCCCCCACCCTCTTGTCACCTAGCTCCTCCTCTCCTTCTCCTCCTCTCCTTCCTCCTTATTTTCGTCTCCTTACTCCTCTCACCTTAGCTCCTCCTACATATCACTGTTCCTGTTAAAATAAAACTTTTCTCTTAGAATACAATTAGAGCATAACTATACCAACTTGTGTGTCAGTAAGGTACAAGATAGACCTAATACCCAGTCCATCATTTTGTTGACTAAGCAGAACCTCTGTCGTCCCTCCTAAATAAATACTTAATTCTGAACCTGGCTTTTTTTCTTGGCTTTAGAATGAATGTTAGCTGAAAACCATCCTCTCAAACCTTTTCTCTCAAAGTAAATAGCCATGATTGGCTATGAGACTATAAGTCTTCAACCCCTTCAGAAATCCAGAATGACTGAGTTAACTGAAATTATGGGAAGCACCAAGCATAGCTTCTAAAACTTAGCCAAACTATAGAGACCACTGAGCACCTGGACAGTCCCTGTACTACAAAATGTTGGAGCATCCAATCTTCAGCCTTCTGGCCCAGGATCATCTGACAGACTAAGTGATGCAGAATTATTAAGGGCTGATTACTCTGTCTTGGCAGATATAATCAGTTGACTGTTCCACAAGTGTGTCATTTTCTGGACAGTGATTTGTCTGTGGATGAAATGAGGCAATTCTTGCCTAGTGGCTGTCTCATCCACAACTGGAGTAACTCCAAAGATGCTCAATTTCTATATGAAAATATTATTACTAAGGATCAGACACAGGAAGCAAAGATGAAAAAGAGTATTAATTATAATATGAAAGGAAAAAGAAGGAACATGTTTCTTAATGATGTCTTTTGGAGTTTAATCATAAAGGCAGGGAATAGATTTAACACCTTAAGAAGAGAATAGACATGAATATATGAAAGCTCTAAGCAGATAGTAGACCTTTGCCATTTGTCTGTGCTGTCCTGACTACAAGCATTTTCTATTTCAATCAAAGGATATTCTGAAAAAAAAAAGCATTCAGAAGGATTGGAGAGATGGCACAGGTAAAGGTACTAACTACAAGCCTGCCTCTCTGGGTTCTGTCCCTGGACACAATTTTATAAGGTGGATGTAATGGTAAGTATCCACAATCCCAGCACTCCTACAGAGGGGTAACAGATGAAGACAGAAGAGTTTACTGAGAGCTCATAGATCAACCAGCCTGGAGCTGCATGCTCCAGCAAAACAGCAGACATAAAAGAGATGCTGTTTCAACAAGGTAGATGGTGAGAACTGATTGCTGAAAGTTCTCTTGTGGCAGCCACATGTACACTATAGTAAGCACACATGAGAGCACATACTAAGCAGACAAGTCAAATGGTGAAGGCCATGCTTTGTGAATGTGAGAACACACTCAAAGAGAGAAATGAGATAAGCAAATTCTCATAGAGGTTAGGGTCTAGAACCAGAGTCTAGCTTCTCAATCGTCTTCTAGGTCATTTTCCACTAAGACCATTAGAAAGAGGAGAATTTCTCTCTTTCAAGGCTAAGAAGACTGTCAAGGCTTATTGGCTTTAAATCAAGAGAGGAAAATAAGGTCATTAAATTCCTATCATACATTATATACTTTCCATTCATTCTCACTGATCAACAGTTTCTGATAGCATAGAAAACACATCAGTTTATAGATGAAGACTTGAGATAATGGGATACTCTTTGTCTAAGAATTTATAGATTCAAGGCCATTTAGTATCAGTCTATCTCTTTATCCTTAAGTTGGGCAAAACATTGATGCTGGAAGTACTTTTGGTTTGTGTGTGTCTCACTGTTGTTTCCTCTAGTTAGAGTCCAGTAGGGACATCTAAACTCCATTTATTTTCTACTTTATGGCTTCCATGAAATAACTTTAACTCTTAAAGGCTTAGGAATCATGCCTGGTACCAGGCTTAGCAATTGGTATTTAATTCTCTGGCTAGTTGGATCCTGAAAGATGACCCTGGAGATAATACATTTAAATCTTGTACTGAGGGCATGTTCATCTGCATACATAAATGTTTTAAATTTAAATTACAAGCATAGTGTGCATATTTAAGTTGATAGTAATTATTTGAAAGGAAGTCAAGTAGCCTGAACAAGACTCTTCAACTTATTAATACATGTAAATTTTACCCACACTATTATTATTATTTCACTGTCAGCCCAAGAGAAAAAATTAAATTACAGATGTATCTGGTATGTGAGTTGTCTGGCCAGTGTTGTTCACACCAAATCAAACTCTTGTTCTTAGAACCCCCTGTGTAGGCCACAAGAAGTGATTTTGAAAATTAATTTTTGCATAATCATGATGTCAGTAATCCGTGTGAATTGTTTGTATGGATGCCACATCTTGTAAATAAAAAGTTCCTCAGAGCTGGTTACTGCAAAGAAAGTGTGAGAACCCATTTATTGCAAGCATCTGTGGGTACATGGCAATGGAGAATAGGAGAGTCAATATGTACAAGACCATGCTTATGAACCAAAGTAGCAAGTTAAATAAAAAAAAAGTTCTTCTGTACTGGGTGTCCAAGGTGAGGTCAGTATAAATATTGGCCCTGGCACTGCCAAGTCCATGTTTTCCATGATGATAGTTTAATCAAGATGTGTTGGTGACAAAAGGCTTATCAAACAAAGAATGTTTTAGTACACAGGTAGGCTTGTTTAACAAAAGCAACACCCATCTTTTTTCACAAAGCTACTGTAAAATTCATATCCGGCCTTACAAAATTTCATGTCGACAGCCAAGACTGTGATGTGAAAATCAACTGTATACTTGGTGTGTTTGTTATCCATCATAAAAATGTCTGTACTGCTTTTCTCAGGAACCAGGGATGTTTATTCTTTGTGCTGAAGAAATAAAATGTACAACAAAGATGAGAACTGAAATCTGAGAGTTCAAACACAAACTTATGAATTCCATGTTTTTGCACACTAAAGGCAGCACTGATATTGTCCCATTTTACTCATGAGAAAACTAAAACGTTATAATTTTAATGGAGCAGTTTTCTCTACTTTTCTGGTAACTATAATAAGCAAAAAAAAAAAAAACATGAAAATTATCCTGCTTTAAACTTGGAACACAGACACTCAGATCAAACATCTGGGAGGCAAATTTATCGTTTTACTTGTGTATTTTACTCAATCGTTCTATTGTCAATGGGACTTTTACTATTCCAATTTTTTCTCAGAGAAGTCAGGGGAAAGGATATCTTCTACAAAATTCTATCTATGGTCAGTTTCTTTAGGTAAGAACCATATTGATCAGTCTTTTGCTACTCAAGGCCAGAAAGGAAAAAAAAATGTAACCCTGATACTGTCTGAAAACTGTGCAGGCAGACACAGTTTCTCAAGCACTAAAATAAATGTGACATTTACTACTTTATGTACACACACATAAACACACACACACACACACACACACACAGAGAGAGAGAGAGAGAGAGAGAGAGAGAGAGAGAGAGAAGAGACAGACAGACAGACAGACAGAGACAGAGAGACAGACAAACAGAGAAAGAGACAGAGAGACAGATAAAAAGACACAGAGGTAGAGACACAGAGAGAGACACAGAGACAGAGATATACAGAGAGAGAGAGAGAGAGAGAGAGAGAGAGAGAGAGAGAGACTCAGAATGTACTAATCCAACACTCATTATTGTCAACAGAACCATAAAGCCATCCATGATACAAATATGAGCAAAATCTCTCAAATAGAAAATTTTTAAAACTCCCCTTTATGCTTCCTAAAGAAAATTTCTATTCTTGAAGATTCCTTCCTAAGTAGAACTTTCCAAATATGTTTAGGTATGTCTGGTAAAATCTGAAGCTGCTTTCTCTCCACACTCAGCATTTGGTGTGTGTATGTCCACAGTAGCTCAGTGTTCTGAGTTCTTAATCATACGGTCTGCCTTAGCAAAACTGTAGCAGTTTTTGTGTTTTTTTGAAGTTCTGCACATTTGTTGAATTTTTAAAATACTAGCCTGCTTAATTTCTTCTCATGACAGCTCTTTGGTTAGAGATAAGTGGCTTCCATAACTTTGGCTTCCATAAGTGGCTGCTCCCAAATTTCTCTCTCTCTCTCTCTCTCTGTGTGTGTGTGTGTGTGTGTGTGTGTGTGTGTGTGTGTGTGTGTGTGGTAGGGGCACTCTGATCCTTAAAGGACAAATGTTTTTTAGACACCTACCTCTATGCAGCCAGCACACTGTCCTGATCTCTACTGTGCATTTATTTGCACTAACCAGAGAAGAGGTCTTGCATTTGGCCACTCCCACTCCCAGGCATCCCATGGAAGCACTAATCTCTTCCAAAAGGATATGGGAACCTATTGGCAGTGCCTCTTGTCTCTGAGCAAACTCATTGATATACCTCCTCTCAATCTTCAGCATTCAGCTACCCAAGAGAAAGAGCTGGAGAGCTATTTCTGTCCCAAGCCTATAATAAAGGCAAGGTCCCTGTAAACCCACAAATCCATGCTGTGTTCAGGGAAGATAAATGGATCAAGGATTCAGGGACTACAGGTTAAAATTAACTCCCCCACAATTCTGACTAAGCAATTGAGATGGATAAGCTTGTAAATAGACTTATGATTTGGTGTATGTCTCTAGGACATCTTAGGTGGTATGAACAAGTTCACAAAGCCTGGGTCTGAATGGAGGATAACCCTTTTTTATTGTTGCTGACCGAAGAGAGGGCTAATTTTCTCCTTAGCAGCATGGGTGTTTTGATGTTTTTCTGAGCCTGCTGACAATTATAAGATTGAACAAATACACGGCTGCTCAGCCTTCATGCTAGGTGGCCTAATTCCAATTACATTGTTTAAATTTCCAAATATCTTCTCTGACAGAAGTACCTTGATCCGTAATCATAATATTGACAAAAACAAAAACAATAACAACCTTTTCATTTGTCTTGATTGACATTTGTTCTCCTCAACATCCTTGAAAGGGTGGTGTTAAAAGCTCTGTTTCATTGCAAACAAAGCCATGGTTTCAATAAGTGACGTGATTTGCTTTTAATTATACAGTGAATTGCTATGCTCTGGGAAAGATGCAGCTCTCCATTCAGTGGAGTGAAGGAAGGGGACATTTCAGTGTTTGGGTCACCATCTTTGAGAGCAGGCTCTTTTAAACAAAGGATAGAAAGAGTTTCAGCTCAGACTAGAAGCAGGTGATGAGGCAAGAGAAGGTAGAGAGAGGTTGCTCTCTAGAAAGTGGTTCAGTCAACTGTTCATCTCATTCTTGACTCCTGCCTTTTCTCTTTACTGCCTGCTCCTCTCCACCCAAGTTTAACAGAATTAGAAAAAGTCAGAGCACTTAATGACCTGTCCTAAGAAAGCCTAGCCCAGAAGACACACATCAATTCTGGTCTAGGCTTTGGAGAAATTTGTGCAGAGCACCTTGTTTTTCTGGGCCTGGATTTTCTACTACATTAGAAAAGTGTTGGCCAGGCATAGGGTCACAGGCCTGGCATTGCAGCCCTTGGAAGGCTGAGGGTAGAAGATTGTGAGTTCAAGATTAGATTAAGCTACATAGAAAGACCATGAAGCATGTTACATTTTAGCAATCAGGGAAGTTCAAATGAAAATGACATTGAGATTTCATCGAACCCCACTCACAATGGCTACCATCTAGAAAACAAATGACCAAAGAAAGTAGCTAGTAACAATGTAGAAGGACAAAAGAACACTTTCATACTTTGTTGATGGGATGGAAAATTCCCCAGCCATTATTTGGAAGTCGATATGAAGATTTCTCAAACTACTAAAACTAGATTCTATATGATGCATCTATATCAGTCCTGGGTATACATGTAAAGGGTTCTGTGAACCTAGAATGGAGGTACCCACAGGGCCATGCTTCCCCCTGTGCTGTTCATATTAGCTAAGAGAACCAGCCTACAGTCCATAGCAGATGAATGGCTAAAGAAAAGGTGGCATTTACATAATAAAAAAAAAGAAGAATGAAAGGGAAATTGTGGCATTCACAAGACAGGGGATGGAACTGGATATCACTATGTTAACTGATATAAAGTAGATTCAGAAAGACCAATGTTGCGTACTTTCTCACACACAAAAAAACAAATGGTATGAAAACAGAAGCAGAATTATTTGGGGAAAGAAAGTAGAAAACAGAAGAGCAAAGAGAAGACAAAGAAGTTAACAGGAGGTAAATGTGATCCAAGCACAGGTGTACATGTACCAAAATATTACAGAAGACATAATGAGATTCAGGGAGTCTGGGACCCTTATAAGCAGTGATGGGCCTATAAATGCATAGCAACAACATGAAAGGGAAGAAAGTGGAAAGTGGAAAGAAATGGAACTTCTAATTTGTAGCACTTGTGGACTTCTACGGCAGAATTTCTCTACCATGGCTCATTTCATGCTACCAAGCTGGATCTCAGTAGGCCAGTAAAATGCCTTAGAACATAGTCATTGGCTCTTACAAGCCAATGCTATCTTTTCCAGCAAACCCCCAGCTAGTCAACTGGCCAGAGGAGGGCATGCAACAGGCTGTGTCTTCAACAAGGTAATAGGCATTGTCCAATCCCTCAGCCTCCCTCACCGGGGACAGTGTAGCTATGCAGGACCAAAGCAGATGAGTTATGGAGAACACACATAGCTATGGCTTTAACTTTAGTACATTTACCTCAGGACTCCAAAAGGACCATAGAGTGACAGATCAAAATTAAACTCTAGACTATTCTAAGGATTCTAAAATGTTTCCTCCTTTAACTATGTATGTGTGTAAACTCAGTGTACTGACAAAATGTAAAGACACTCACCTAGTAAGTGCAAATGTTGATACTGTGTTCTCCGTGACTTAGAAATATAATTGGTTTTCAGCTCTTTTCCTTCACAAGTTGCTTTGACTTTTATCTTCTCTGTGAACCTTAAAAACTAGGCTGAAAGGCTCAGCTGGACACTATGCTTTAACCTTGTTCACATGTGGTAAATGAAAGGTTTTGTTTTCCTTACACCTGCTTGGGTAAATTCTCAAGCCCTGTCAGCTTCTGTCCTCCTTGTCCTTTGTGGACATTTGAGGAATATTTGCAAAGGACATGATGGCAGAGTGCTATTTATTTAGTTCCTGTTTAAATCCCAGTAGTGGGACTATTGACAAGCTTGTGCATTTTACATTTTAAATAATTTTCCCACAAGTTCAAATAATATACTTGTCACCCTTTAGAGGCCTGGGAACTGATCTTATCTGCTTTGTCACAAAATGGCACCTGCCCGAGTAAACACGAAGGCAGAATAGTGAGGCAACACTTCGCTCTGCAAGTGTAACTTAATTCGGTAAGGCAAACAGCATCATGACTGCCAGATTTAAAACAGACTTAATCTTAAGATATAAGCCTCTCAACTGCAAGAACACAAACAAACAAACAAACACAAACCCTATTGTGATATTGTCCCAGGAACTACCTTAATCCTTAACAAAGAGAGGAGTGTTGGTGAATGCCAGTATATAGAATTGAACACTTCCTAAGAAATGGTGAGTGAAGATTTCTGACTTAATTTCTGTATGATTTACAGATTAATTTGTAATTTAGTGCTTATTATCTCTGGAGTTTCTAAGTTCTGTGCTATACAAGTACTCATTTCAGGTTAGCATGCACTATGGGAGGTGAGAATTCAGATCTTACGCTCTTTGCCCCACATAATCTAGCCATACTGTTCCCCTGTTGGCATAAGATATCTGTATGTTAACTGTGGCTCACTCAGCTTTCTGTATTTGTATTAACACAATTACATAAGTGCTGGCCATCATTTATCACAAAGTGTACTTCCTTTCTGGCATAGTAACTCCGATGTCCAGAGTTTGCCTTTGTGTAAGTCTTATAGCATATATTACCAGTTTATCCCCCAATTCTTCCAAACTCTGAAAATAATCTCCTCTTTGCATATGCAATCAGAGCCAGTAATTATTGAGGAAGCACTCCAGTGCCTTCTGAAAGGATCACCTTTGGGATGTCTTTGCAATAATTTCATATTGTGTGGATCCATAGGCTTCTTGGACCCCATTTTGGTCTTAGTTTTCTCCATGATGTAGTGGATGATCTCGAATAGTTTCAAAAATCACAGTATGTAAGTAGTAACTTTCTGAGAACTGTTTTTGTTGTGTGTGTGTGTGTGTGTGTATGTGTGTGTGTGTGTGTCTGTGTGTGTCTGTGTGTGTGTTTGTGTATGTGTACACATATGTGCCATGGCTGGCATGTGCACTTCAAAGGACAACACTGGATAATAGTTTTTACTTTCCAGCTTGCTTGAGCCAGGGACTCTTGTGGTTCACTGATGTACATCAAGGTAGATAGCATAAGAATGTCAGAGGCGTCTCCTGTCTCTGTCTCAAATCTCCAACAAAATCATGTCTAGCTTTAAGTGGACTGTGCAGGTCCTAAACTTATGTCCCTTACTCAATGAGCTGGCTTCCCAAACCAGAGAACTTCTAAGTTGAAAAGTATTTATTATCTTATTTGTTTAACTGAATACAACATAGTTAAAAAAAAACAATTACAAATACATTGTTTATATTTGCTTTTCTTCTGATTTTAAGAATGTTCTTGTTTGTTTGTTTTTATTTTATTTTTACATTTTAAAGAGAAAGAAAGAATAAGGATTGGGGTGCAAGGAAAGTTGTGGGAGGAAAAACTTTAATTGAAATATATCATATAAAATTCAATTTCAATAGAAGAAAAAAGAATGTCTTGAAAAGACTATTTCCATTTGGCTTTTGAGCAATTAGACAACAAAAAGAGGTCAAAGGGATACATATTGGAAAGGAAAAAGTAAAATATCACCATTTGTAGATGATATGATAGTATATTTAAACTTCCCCAAAACTTCTACCAGAGAACTCCTAAACCTGATAAACAACTTTAGCGAAGTGGCTGGATATAAAATTAATTCAAACAAATCAGTAGCCTTCCTCTACTCAAAGAATAAACAGGCTGAGAAAAAATTAGGGAAATGACACCTTTCACAATAGTCACAAATAATCTAAAATATCTTGGTGTGACTCTAACCAAACAAGTGAAAGATCTGTTTGACAAGATCTTCAAGTCAATGAAGAAAGAAATTGAAGAAGATCTCAGAAGATGGAAAGATCTTCCATGCTCATGGATTGGCAGGATTAATATAGTTAAAAATGGTCATCTTGCCAAAAGCAATCTACACATTCAATGCAATCCCCATCAAAATTCCAACTCAATTCTTCATAAAGATAGAAAGAGCAGTTTGCAAACTCATTTGGAATGACAAAAAAAAAAAAAAAAAAGGATAGTGAAAACTATTCTCAACAATAAAAGAACTTCTGGGGGAATCACCATTCCTGATCTTAAGCTGTACTACAGAGCAATAGTGATAAAAACTGCATGGTATTGGTACAGAGAAAAGCAGGAAGATCAATGAAATAGAACTGAAGAACCCGAAATGAACCCACACACCTATAGTCACTTGATCTTTGACAAAGGAGCTAAAACCATCCAGTGGAAAAAAAGACAGCATTTTCAACAAATGGTGCTGGTTCAACTAGAGGTCAGCATGTAGAAGAATGCAAATTGATCCATTCTTATCCCCTTGTACAAAGCTCAAGTCAAAGTGGATCAAGGACCTTCACATAAAACCAGATACACTGAAACTAATAGAAGAGAAGGTGGGGAAGATCCTTGAATACTTAGGCACAGGGGAAAAGTTTCTGAACAGAACACCAATGCCTTTGATCTAAGATCAAGAATTGACAGATGGGACCTCATAAAATTGCAAAGCTTCTGTAAGGAAAAGGACACTGTCAATATGACAAAATGGCAACCAACATAATTAGGAAAATATTTTTACCAATCCTAATCTGATAGAGGGTTAATATTTAATATATACAAAGAACTCAAGAAATTAGACTCCAGACAATCAAATAACCCCATTAAAATAAATAGAGTACAGAGATAAAGAATTCTCAACTGAGGAAAATCAAATGTCCTAGAAGCACCTAAAAAAATGTTCAATATCCTGAGTCATCAGGGAAATGCAAATCAAAGCGACCCTGAGATTCCACCTTACACTAGTCAGAATGGCTAAGATCAAAAACTCAGGTGATAGCAGATGCTGGTGATGTGGGGAAAGAAGAATACTCCTCTATTGTTGGTGGGATTGCAAGCTGGTACAACCACTCTGGAAATCAGTCTGGTGGTTCCTCAAAAAATTGGACATAGTATTGCCTGAGGACCCAGCTATACCACTCCTGGGCACATACCCAAAAGATTCTCCAACATATAACAAGGACACATGCTCCACTATGTTCATATCAGCCTTATTTATAATAGCCAAAAGCTGGAAAGAACCCAGATGTCCTTCAACAAAGGAATGGAGACAAAATAGTGTGGTACATTTACACAATGGAGTGCTACTCAACTATTAAAAACCATGAATACATGAAGTTCTTAGGCAAATGGATAGAACTAGAAAATATTGTCCTGAGTGAGGTAACCCAATCACAGAAGAACATGCATTATATACACTCATTAATAAGTGGATACTAGCCCCAAAGCTTGCAATACCAAAGATACAACTCACAGACCACATGAAGCTCATGAAGAAGGAAGACCAAAGTGTGGGTGCTTAGGTCTTTCTTAGAAGGAGAAGCAAAATACTCACAGAAGCAATTATGGAGACTGCCCTACCTGGGGATCCACCCCATGTGCAGTCACCAAATGCAGAAACTGCTAATGGATGCCAGAAAGTGCACACTGACAGGAGCCTGATATAGCTGTGTCCTGAGAGGCTCTCCCAGAGCCTGACATATACAGAGGCAGATGCTTGCAGCTAACCATTGAACTGATCAAGGAGTTCCCACTGGAGGAGTTTGAGAGAAGACTGAAGGAGCTGAAGGGGTTTGCAGTCCCATGAGGAGAGTGACAATACCAACCAACCACCAGAGCTCCCAGGGTCTAAACTGCCAGCCTGGGAACACAAATAGAAGGACCTATGGCTCTAGCTGTATATGTAGTGGAGAATCGCCTTGTTGGGCATTGGTGAAAGATGAGGTCCTTAGTCCAGTGAAGGCTGGATGCCCCAGTGTGGTAAAATTTGAAGGCGGGGAGGTGGGAGTGGGTTGGTAGGTGAGGATACATCCTCATAAAAGCAGGAGGAGGGGATGGGACAGGGGGTTTCTGGGGGTGGAGATGGGGAAAAGGGGATATCGTCTGAAATGTAAATAAATAAAGTATCCAATAAAAAGGTCCATAACAAGAAAAAAAAACATATCTTTTCATTTTTTCTGAAAAAGTATAGAGCTTTCCTTAGTGTTCAGTGCTATAAAATTGTGTAATGGTATGTTTGTGACAACATCATTATGAGAATGTTATAGTGACAAGCCACAGTGTAATTGTGGCTGATAGTGATAGAATGTTAGCATGAAAATGTTATAGGACGTGCCGTAGTATAACTCTGGTAGTGATAACTACTCTTAGTTTTGTTTCAACTTAAAAGATTTTTTAAATCTCAAATTTATTTATTGAATTATTTCTTTAGTCATTCAACCTCCATTTAATATCTTTCTTTCCCAAATTTATTTTTTTCTAGATGTTATAACTTCTGAAATGGTTCCTTCGTTTACTTTTTTTAACCTTTGATATCTTCTCTTTTTTCTATATTATTTCTTCAAATCTACCTTGAAATAGTTCTATTCAGTGTTTTTATTTCAAGCTTCATCGCAAACCTTTTGTGTAATGCTTCCTCTGTATAAAATCCTGCTCTTTTTAATGAATCTAAATTCTTTTTCACCTTTTAGGGAGCGATAATGTCAGTTTTTGAAATTAACATCACATCTCAACTCCTGAATGCCTTTCTGAAGTATTTACTGGTCTTGATTTCTGTGCTCTGAACTGCTTTGCACAGATGTCTCATATTTAAGTGTAAGATACTGAAAAGCTGTGTACATGGTGGGGCTGTCCATGAGAATCTAGAGTTACCTAGACTGGCCATTACATGCCTTAGCACCACTGCTTGCACACTGTTTCCTCTTGGAATGACCACATCCCCCAGAGAACCCTTTATTTTTAAAGCCTCCTAACTCAAGATGTAGGCCTAGATACTTCATCCTGAGTGTTGTCAGAGAAGACAAGCCCGACTAGCTGATCACTCATTTTTAGTGTGTTACCCGTGTTCTAGTCTGATTGATATTTCTCAATTTCTCAATCTCCCCTTTAACCTTTTCAAGATAAACCCACCTGTTATTCCTGTCAAAGCTGCAAGGTCTCTTACTGTACTGGTTAGTTTTTGGCAACTTGATGCAAACCTAGACATATTTGAAGGAAGTTTTTAGTAAAAAATATATATATATACCTCTCTAAGAGAGTCTGTGGGGCATTGACTTGATTAATAATCTATCTGGGAGGACCCAGCCCACAAGTGGTGGTGGCTGGGATTGTTGAGAAAGCAGGATGACCAGTAAGCAACTTTCTCCATGGATTTACTTCAGTTCCTGCTTCCAGGTTCTTGGCTTGACTTCCCTCAGTGAGGGACTGTTTTCTGGCAGTATAAGTTCCTTCCCAAGTTGCTTTTGTTTGTGGTCTTTATCATAGCAGTAGAAACATAACCAGGATGTTCACTGAACCTAGAGCTCACTGATTCAGGAGACTGGCTAGCCAATAAGCCACAGAGATTGTCCTGTCTCTGCCTCACCAGTGCTGCAATCACAGGTGTGTGCCAACTTTTGACATAGGTGATGGAAATCCAAACTCAAGTCTTGGTGATTTTGCAAAAAGCACCTTAGTCAACTAAGACATTGTCTCTGTTAATAGTTTTTGTAGTTGTTGTTGCTTTAATTTAGTGCAAGAGGGTGTCTTTGGTGAGCTTTTTGTCTTACATGTGCTGAATAGCACTGGACTCAGTTCTGGGTTTGAACTCCACTTAATAATGTCTAGTCTGGACACCTTAGATGACTTTTCTCCTGCATTTAGTTTTGTCTCCAAACTCAGTGCTGTGTCTAATTTTTGGATCGTGTAAATCTTGGTATGATGTACATCCCTTTTAGTTGTAAAAGTCAGAATGAGGTGATTCATAGGCAAGCGTATGAATGGGAAATGCTTGTCCCTTCTTGCCCCCTTTCTGCTGCAGTTGTCTTCATTGTTATTCTGCATTGTTTTGTGGCTGTCTTATCCTGTGCCAAAAAAGTATGAAAGAGATGAGGTGGTTGTCTGACCTTGAAGAACTCCCATTTCAGTGGTAAATATATTAAAAACTGTGTCATGTGCAATAAGGCATGCTTCTGTCAGAAAGAAAAAGCTTGACTACCCAATCTCCCATTTTTAGTGTGCCACTTGTGTTCTACTCTGATCCATTTCTCAAATTTTCAGTCTCCTCTTTTACCTGTTTATGGAACACAGGCACTGTATATCAAAGCCTGGAACTTAATTAATTTCGTTTCTTTTGAACATTTGGAACATCCTACTGGCTGGTCTTCACGTCTTCCCAGGCCCCGGGACTCAGTGTTTCTTGGCAACCTCCACGAATCTTCACAAAGTTTGACTAAGTGGGTTTAAATACAATATAAAAGTAGCTGTTAACTCCATACCCTTGTACCTTGAAACTGTGTGACTCCAACTACAAAAGTGACATGATTCAAACAGATGGCATTAGGTGTAATCATGTGGTCTTGAAAAATGAATCATTAAAAATTAATCCTTGGGTTTCCAAGGATTGTGGAGATATGCTGTTTTTAGTATTTAACTCGATCCTGTTGCCACGGAACTTGATGAAGTATAGTGCTTATTTTCAACTCCAGTGTTACGATCTGACTCTTGCTTCAACTCTGTGTCTCAGCCCTTGTTCTTTTCTGTGCCCCAGCCGGTAGTCCTGGATGCTCACTATACCCTAGGTTCTCACCGTATACTCAGTATCTAGGTATCATTTGTTACTGCTTCCTTTTAGAGAAACTCTTGGTTCTTGACTTAGCTGTGTGTCTTACACACGTATCCAGACTGCACATTGATATTGTTATTTTTTTTTCTAACTAACTGTGAATGCCTCAAGGTCAAAAACAGTGTGAGATGCACAATTAGTCATTTTTTCTCCTCAAATTGCAAATTCAGAGAGGGAAAGTAATTTGTCTCCCAGGATCCAAATGCTGCTGTACTCTTGAGGGAAGAGGACACAAAGGCATCATTTCTACAGTACATTGTGCCTATTTGGGGCTGTTCCACTCTGTGACACTGTGATGGATTTCTTTGATTGTCCATTTCTTTTGGTGACCCAGCACCTCAAGGACAACTCTCAAACATGTCTGGCTCCCACTTCTCTATCGGCAATGGTGAGGGCAGGACTTTGGGCTTCTCATTCCCACTCCCTGAGCCTCACTTTACTCAACTGTGATGTGAGCATGTTGGACCAAATGGCATCAAGCCTCCTCCGTTGATTTCACCCGGGGTGTACATGTGGCTCACATCTCCTCAGTGACCTTGGCATCAGTGACCAAACATTGCCAAATGATCTGACTGCTCTGAGTTGTGGAAACGGGCTAGGAAAGAATGGCTCCTTCACACGGGCATCTGTGCAGGGCAAGCACTATCACCAGATGAAAGTGACTCCAAGAGATAGAAGCATTGTATCAGAGAATGTCAGGTAGGTCAGCCCTTCAGCCCTTCCTAACAGCAGCTCCACAGGACCAGAGACCTTTGTGACACACTGTGACAACAGGCTAGGTCCAGGGCAAGACACTGTGGGAAGGCAAACCAGAGTGAACCCCAGGGCTTCTGTTGGTCTGATGATCCTCAGACATGCGGGAAGCTGATGTCAGGCTCTGCCACTTCTCAGCTCTGGTGACACAGAACAGCAATATTTTCCTCAAGAGAGACTATGTCACTCACAAAGCTGGTGTTCTGTCCTGGGCAGGCCATCCGAGAACTCTATCCCTCCACCACTTGTCTTCCTTAGCCATAACTGGTCTGGGAATCCAATCACTAGACCATCTTTCTTACCATGCTCCAGAAACAGGAGAAGATATGGTCTAAGCTGAGCCAAAAGCTTCCTTTTCCCCAAGTTTCCTTTTTCCCCAAACTTTCCTAAATCTGAGCATGTAGAAGGAAAAAGAAATCCATTTTCCCTTTCACTCACCTATGCACAAATTAAACCAACACCTCAACATCTTCAAGAGCTTATTTTCTAAGAGACAAAAATAAAAATACATTAGAGAGTCAAAAGAAAAGAAGGGCCAACAAAGTGGCTCAGTGGGAAGAGGTTCTTGTGGGCAGGACTGACAAATGGAGTTTGATCCTTGGATCCTTTAAGGTGGCAGGAAAGAATGGACTCCAAAGAGCTGTCCTCTGATCTCTGTGTATATGCTATGATGAGAGAGCACCTACAAACAGACAGACAGACAGACAGACAGACAGACAGACAGACAGACAGACAGACATGAGCACGCACGCACACACACACACACACACAGAGAGAGAGAGAGAGAGAGAGAGAGAGAGAGAGAGAGAGAGAGAGAGAGGCAGAGAGAGAGGCAGAGAGAGAGATAGAAAGTCAGAGAGAGAAATGGCCCCTAGTGTCATGGCATACACAGTCTAGTAAAAGAGTTAGCCAAATCACCATCTAATATGTGAAAACTTAAAGCAAGTGACTGGAGCAGCAGCTTACTACACTCAATAGCAAGGATAGAGAATTCTTTAGAGAAATGGTAGTGGGGCCCAAGAGACAGGAGGAGGGGCAAACAAAGACAGTTAAAGAAGATCAGCTGTGCCTTACTGATGCCAGCATCACTAGCTGATTGTTGGGCCTCAGACATGGTGACAACATATTCATTCAGTTGCCTGTACCTGAAGCTGAATTTTCTCAAAGTTGACTCTGGGGTTTCTGACTATGACACAATTTGTCCATTTCCCCTGTCTAAGATGCAGTCAATATTTGCACTTCACTCTTATTATGAGAAGTGTTCTTGTTGTGCCTATGAGATGTCCTTACAAGCCCTGACCAGGCCACGCACTGCACACTTTCACATGTCTGTCAGTTAGGGTTCCCCAAACTATTCATTTATACTTTCCACCTAGAACCCTTGTTGATATTTCCCCTTCTTTATTTTTCATGCTCATGCCTGTAGCTTGCCTGGCCCACATAACTTCACCTACTTTATTGCTAGCTTGCCTATGGGGCTCTTCAGAGTGTGTTCCTTGTTCCCCGAAGTGCCTTTCCGTCCTGAGGGAACAAGCTTAGTTCTGAGATCCAGACATCCTCATTGAATGCCGCAAACCAGCCATGCCCAGTCCAGCACCCCACCCCCTCAGATGCTACCCAAGCTTTCCAAATATTGGATTTATCACAGGCGGGAACACATTTGGTTAATCAACTCTCTTTTCCCCAAACTGGAGCCACTCAGATAAAGATTTAAAATGTACCCCTATTGTAAGTGGCTACTGTTTCCAATTACATATGCTTCTCCCAGCCACCATGCAATCTGTTCACTTCATGCTGGTTTGCAAGAGCTGTTCGCACCAAACCATTGACAGCCAGTATCTAAACTGAAACCATCTGCTTAGCCATTTGCCATGCACGGCTGGGTCTTCCAGGCTTACCCAGTGGAGGGCCTGTGGAGCAGTCCATAAAACAAGCATGAATGAACGCAGCCTGTTTTTATTAAATGTCTTGCAACTGATGGGAAGATGGACAAGCTTGTCTGGCAAGGATAATAGCCAATGCTCTCAGCATATGATGTCTTGGATAAAATCCAGCAGCACCCTGCATCTCAAGACCATCCAGCGTTTTGGGAGTGTGGTCACATGCTTGCAATGAATTAATCCATGAAAGGCTTCTAAAAAGATTTTATGTTTTCTTTCCTTTCTTGAGAAAAGCTCAACCTTAACTTCTATTCCTCTTGTCTTTACAGTCAGGGAGAGATAAGAATGGCTGATAACACTGGGGATACTCTGCTCTTTACTGCTGTTGCCAAATCTAGAAGTTTGGATGCTTAGGCCTTTTCTTACTGATACATGTGATTTCCACAAGAGTCAGGCTTGGCTCTTGTGTAATCTTCTGTGTACCTTTAAAAGTAAGTCTCTCAAAGTAATGAAGCCCCAAAGAAGAGGGTATCTTTGCAGATTCACCCTGTATTCTTATCTTTGTGTCTAAAAATTTATTCTGGACATTAAAAAGGAAAATATCAGCAGTCCAACATGAGAGCACTTATCAATAATCTAGAATACTCAGCTAAGTTTGTTTACTCTGATTCCAGGGTAATCAGAAACTTTCCTATCCTTTGACATCCTAGATAGAACAAGTATCTTTGAGAACAGGTCTGTTGAGCGAACACAGCAACCTTCCCATTCGTCAGTGTGATTCATCTTGTAAAGTCTTACAGTGGTATGCTAGAGTGCCAGTCAAAGTTACTAGTATCATTTAATTTATAAAGTGATATATCTTATTTTATGTGTATGAGATTTTACCTGAACGTATGGGCTTGCACCACAAATGTCTCTGGTGTCTGCAGAGGTCAGAAAAGGGCATTGGATCTCCTGAAACTGGAGTTACTTACACATAGGTGTAAGTTGTCATGTAGTTTGCTGAGAACTAAACCCAGGTCTTCTGCAAGAGAAGCAACTGCTCTTAAATGCGGAGCTGTTTCTCTAGCCCTATTGTTTGATTTTTAATGAAAGAAATGAATGTAAGAAGCGTATGTTTACCATCCATCAACTAATTACAAAGGGCTCTAACTCAAAGAAGTGGGGTGGCTATTGTGACCTGGTGGAACTAAGAACTGGTGTCTCTTTGTCCTGCAGTCTGTTCTTTTTTCACTCAGAACTAGATGAGTCGAGAGGTTTGAACTTACCCTGGCCCTTCATCTATACACTACGAGGATGCTGAGAGTTTTATAACTGTTGCTCCTAGCATCCATTGTTTGAAATTTGCTTTTGCATTTGGTGTAAGACTGCAGTCAGTAAATCTGGGATGCACTGAGTGATTTATTCACACAGTAATGGCTTGTTGAGTTTCTATTCAGTTGCACTGTCTCTGGACTCTAGGCATTTATGAAGGATGGTGGTGTGGTCCATCTGCAACAAGATCAAACTCCAAGGGAAGGCTCTGAGGCTTTTTTGTTAATTAAGGGTTCCTTATGGATATTCCCAACTTAACATTTAATTCTAAAATGAAGCCACAAAGCAAAGGAAAAACAAAAAAATCCTGCCAAGTAGAATAAAAATCCCCACAGCAGTGGCTCTTGTACTATTCCCCCGCCCCCGAACAGAGGTTCCTATATTCATGTAGCAACCTCTAAGTTTCTACTGCTCAGATAGTAAGAACCACAGATATTCATGGCATTTCTAAAAACTCAGCCCAGTGTGATGCTCCAATTGGACCATGAGCTACATCATCCACTGGCATGCATTCCAATTTTCTCTCTCTCTCTCTCTCTCTCTCTCTCTCTCTCTCTCTCTCTCTCTCTCTCTCTCTCTTACTCTTTCTTTCTTTCTTTCTTTCTTTCTTTCTTTCTTTCTTTCTTTCTCTAGTTCCTTTATTTCCACTTTACTATTTCTGGTGAATTTCTGGTATGATTAGCCCTTAATATAAACTGACTCACATAATTTTTAAATATGAGCTAAAGTGTTATGTATATATTGTTTCTATTTTCAAATTGTGGCGTGGGGTAGGGTGGGGTGGGGTAGGGTGATTGTGGGTGGGTGCTATGGCACACAAGTTGAGGATGATGGACAACCTTGGGTGTCAGTTAGTCTTTGCCTTCCATCTTATTTACAGTAGAGTCTCTTAGTAATTTATCCACTGCATATGTCATCTAGTTGCCCTATGAGTCTCTAGGCATTCTCCTGTCTCCATCTCCTATCTCCTCTGGAACAATGGGGTTATAGATGCCCATAATATACTCAGTGTTTACATGGATCCTGGGGACTTGAACCAGAGTCCTCACATTTGGATAGACTGCTCTTCTACCCACTGAGATATCTGCCCAGTCTCCTGTAAAGTTTTTCAACAAAAATATTTGGTGACGTTTTTCATGAAATTAAGAATAAATTTCAGTTACTGTCCCTTTGAGAACTGGTAACATTCATTCATTTCTGCCTTCTTCTCTTGTCATGTCCTCTTTTTGCTATATTTTTGATGAGCTTATGAATTTATGAATGGGAAGATAAGAAGCTACTTGGGGAGCCATCCTGACCATTTCTAGGAATAGAAATTATGGCTCATAGTTTATTAGACCTCTCATACAAAGAGCCAAGTGATATATATTCCATTTCATAAATAAATTGGAGGTGGGAAGCCTTTAAGAATAAAGTTTACTGACTTTTCTATGTTCTCTTCTTCAGAGCATGACACAAAGCATCATATAGCTCATGTTTAGAAAGCAATGTTGGAAAAGTGGCTGCAGGATGAGTAGTTAGATAATTTAATGCCTACCCAGACATTTACATTTGCTCTTAAACTCTTAGCCTTTCTGAAATATGGACAATGACTAAATGTTGCCAGAGTACACAGCTGAAAAGTGAAGATAAACCACAAAGAGATGTCTTTTGATTCACACACACACACACACACACACACACACACACACACACACACACACA
>JANHMN010000004.1:84267993-84296641 GCA_030674055.1 Rhabdomys pumilio
TCTCTCTCTCTCTCTCTCTCTCTCTCTCTCTCTCTCTCTCTCTCTTTAAGAAACTAACCCTCCCATCTTTTAAAAATGATTCATTGAAGAAATCAATAGCAGTGGCCTCCATTAGTCCAGATGCTCTTGATTTTAAGAGACAGTAATCCATATCTACAGAGGTTAGGAATAAGTGTCCTGTATTTTCAAGCAAGAGGAAAAAGTGGTTTTAGGAGTCATTGTAGGCCAAGGAAAGATGTTGTCTCCCTCTCAGTATCCTCACCTTCTCTGGTGTGTTGATCTGAAACAGTTGCAGGAATGGAATAATCTAGAGGCTCCATGACTTAATCTATATTTATGAAAAGAAAAACAGAGGTGCATTTCATTCTTGGAACATTTCTGATCTGGCTCTTAGCACAACTGTTCTCATTCTTCAGGCTGATGGATCAATGCTCTCTTCTGTCTTAGCTTCCACTCCTGGTTTCAGCACCTTTCTTAGAGAGAACCCCATTCTCTTCAAGGTAGCTCAATTCATCTCCTGACGTATATGTTGGAGGTCTTTTATTGAATCCAAGAGTCCCTTTTCTTAAACCTATTCTTTCAATGACAACAGAGTATGCCCAAATTTCACATTAGAGGTCTCAATATTCCCTTTATTTTCACCTTCCTGCTTGATTGGCTCCAAGCAACATTTTCAGAACCCTTTCAGAGTACAGGAATCCTGCTTGCTTTGGAAGACACAGATAAAAGCAAGGTAATGTCTCTGCTCTCAGGGCTGTGCTACCGCTTGTGCGAGGACACAAGATTTAAACCATAGCTCCTGAAAAATAAAAGATATAAATAAAAAGTATAAAAAAGAAAGCTATTCTAGGGATTGGGAGCTTAGAAATCAATGAAATGTCCTCACTATTTTCTAGACACTCCTGGGCTGTAGAAAGTATATAATATCATGAATAACAATAAATTTATATTTTGATAGTCATGACAATAAATATTAATAGTACATTGACTCTTTAGGTATTGTTAACATTGTGTATATAATTTTGAATAATACTTGGGAGAAGGATAAGACAAAGTCTCACTGTGTATATGTGGATGGCATTGAGCTTGTAATCCTGCTGTTTCCACTTTCCAAGTGAGGGAATTATAAGCCTCACCACTATGCCCATATTTGCTATATAATATAATTAAAACAAACCACTTTTCATAATAAAATTATGGGTTACTGAGAATAGAACTATATTACTTTTATTAATATAGTCATAATTATATGGCATTCTTAATATTTATACAATTTAAAAAAAAAAAAACAATGAATATTTCAGGTCATGCAATGTTAGTCCCATACTGGCAAAGTAGAGATAAGGTTTCACAGGGGCCAGACAAGGCTGCCATATTAGAAGTTCTGCCACCTTTTGTTAAGCACCTCAGTTACCTTCCATTTTCTCTGGGGTAAGCTGCTAGCATACCCTGTAGCAACCCTGTGTGTCAATTGTATACATTTCCTCAAAGTTGTTCCTCTAGAATTCAAATTCATGGGATAACAGCCTTTCATGTAGCTAGAGGGGACCAGTTTATCCTTGAGTCCTGCTCTATGGGAGGAAGAATCATGGTTGAGGCTGCACCCAGAAAAGTAAAGACTGAGTCAGCAGTCTGCAGCATTGGCCTGGATTCTATATTTCCCAGAATTTCAGTATCTCAATACTGTGCAAAGTTGAAACTGGCTAGCAGGGCAATGTTTTTCTATATTCTTTTCATTTCCCTGGAAAAGAAGGGTTAATAGCTTTCTTAAAATATTTTCTAACTGTTTTTAACATGTTCCAAATCAGATAATTCTCTCTAAATTTTGCAGTGGCATTTGGGGTGTAATGGTACTTTGTCAGGGGGATTCTTCTTTGATTTGTAAGTATTTTTCATTTTTGACTGCCACCCAATCCAAGGAGAGCTCTCAGTAGCCAACCAAAGAAGCAGACATGCCTTGCATGTTTACAAACACCTCTCTCCAGAGGCATTATCCAATCTGCAATCAAGAACTAGTCAATGAGCTGAGCAAATCTGATTTTGGTTGGAAATGGATTGAGAATTCCATGTGTGTCTTCCTCAAAGGCTACAGAGAAAAGACATTATTGCAAGAATGAAGAAAAGATGAAGATAAGGCAGGAATATTTGCTGACTTTCCTCATATTCCTTTACTTAAAACTATGTCCTAACTATCTGCTGACCTTGTTTTGGGTGTTGTCTGTCAGACATTTTCCTGACACACAATGCAGAATAGACTGCAAGTACTCTGTTACCTCAAAGAGAAGGGGATTCTTCCCAATAGGGAATCTGGAGGTTTCCTGGAGTGAACATTCCAAGTAACACTTGCAAGGATTTCAATGGCTAGTCCTGTATGATTCCTACTAGATGCCCAAACCAGATGTAAAAAGATGTGTAAGATGGCAGATGATCTCCTATGAGCAGAGCGACAAACAGATGCATGGGAATGGTAGTGAAAAGCAAGGATAAAGAGGATTGTGACAGCATTGGCTGACAACTTGGCAGGATCTCATATCACCTAGGAGACACCCTTCTGAGAATGTCTGTGGGGAGTTGTTTGGGTGAGTTGATGTGGAGTGTATGAGGCAGTATTTTGTGGACTAGGGCCTTAGGTTGAATGAAAAGGAGAAAGCAAGCCGAGCAACAGCATCCCTGTCCCACAGCTTCTCTGTGGTGGATACAGTGTGACCACTCACTTTACTTCACTGCCTTCTCCCTTGAATTTATTTTGTCAGGTATTTGCTCGGGGCATTGAGAAAAGTAACTAATACAGAAATAGACTTGGGCACTAATTTCTTGGCCAATGAAGGGATTTGAAAGGATATGTTCATACAAGATCCAGAGGCTGCCACATACCTGAAGCTATTTCTTAGCCTTCCTTCCCTTTCTAGGTACTTGATATTCACATCTGCACACATACAAAACACACACACACACACACACACACACACACACACACACACACACGCATGTGCATGCACACATGTATACTCCTCTGCTTTCTAAGCAAACTCTGTTCATCCATTCCTTCTCATGAGGCCCATTCTCTAGTTTAAGGAGAGAAGAAGGTAGCTTGGGGCATGGTTTTGTATATTAATCTCTGTGATATGCATGGGCTGAACAGACTATCTGGATCAGGCAGGTCATCTCCAGCCTACCATAGCCTTAGTACTTCCAAACTGATACGTGTACCATTGTCTGCAGTAGAAAGGTCACTGATCAATTCAAAGCCTCTCATTGAGTAGCCTTCACACACTTTCTCTGTCTCATCTTCTGAAACAGAACTCATGAGACTGTTCCCAAAGGGTGTGGTCTATTCCATGTTTTAGCACTTTGCTCTACCTGATTCACATGGCTCCCTTTAGTACTTATAACTGACAATTCCCACATCACCCATGGATGTCCTTCTGATAATCTAACATCCAATAGCTGTCACCTTTCTACAACTCCCACATTTCCTACCATCCAGGTTGTATGTCTTTCTAAATGATTCTGTTTCACTGTCGACAGTGACTGTCAACCTGTCATCTGGCTGCACAGCCCACACAGTCACTTAAGTTTCTGTTTTCCATAGAAACACATACTTTATTCTTAATATTGGGCCACTGTACCATCTCTCTCTGCACCTGCAATACACTTCCTGGCTTCATTCCCACCACCCATCTTTTTCCTCAACTGTCTTTCATTAAAGCTCCCCTTGACTTACACCGACCAAAAGCAACTTGGGGTTGCAGCTTACAGGTTATAGTCCTTTGTCAAGAGAAGGAACTCAGGGCAGGAACTCAAGGCAGGAAATCAAGACAGGAACTGAAACAGGGACCATAGAGGGATGCTGCTTATTGGCTCAATTTTAATGGCTTGCTTAGTCTATTTTTTATACAGCCCAGAACCACCTGCTCAGGAATGGCACCACGAAGAGTAGGCTGGGCCCTCCTATAGATATTGTTAATCAAGAAAATGCCCAACAGACATGCCAAAAGGCTCATCTGATGGAGGCAACTCCCCAGTTGTAGTTCCATCTTCCCAGGTGACTCTAGTGTATCTAAATGGCACACTAAGCCATCCTGATTCTTCTTCCAGCCTTCAGTCTGGTAATTATTTCTAAGAAAGGTAGTTTCCCTGATCAATGAACTTGATATCACATGTAATCTGTTTCAGCTCAGCAGTATCTAGTCCTTTGCATTTATGTGGGTAATTCTTTGCTTCACTATGTCTGCTCCAGTAAATTGCAAGATGAAAAAAAATCAAAATATCATATTCATTTTTGTTCAACTTGTTGTTTTATTAGCATACAATAAAGTACTTATCACATAGCCATTCCCATGGTTCAGTGTCTATTTGTTACCAAATAAACACGTGATGAAAAAGCCTGGCTTCTTCTTCTGTTGAATCAAGTATCTTATAGCATGGGATGAATGTCCTCTAGCTGTAATGATTCATAAAATGCTAATAAAGACCAACTAGAAAACCATTTTACCTTTAGCACAGTCTTGGGCTATAAAGTTCTCATGAGGAAAGACCAAAGTCATTTTTTTTCAGAGTAGAAATAAAAGATGGAAGTTTTTAAAGCATGTTGTTCTCCTTCCACGTTGAGATTTACGGTGTGCATAAGACTCTGCACACAGACTTGGCTCCCTAATGGGCTATCAGTGATTCATGGGGAGAGATTTAAAAATGTGGTTTCTAATCAAATCATCTGTAGAGCTATCAGGTGCTTCCTGTGAATTCTGTGGTAATTAAGATTCTGCCTGAGATAGCAGTCATTAGGAGCTTTTCTGATAATCCTGTCAGTTCTCTTGGAGATGCTGTCTGTGAAGCTGCTAGCCAGCCACACTGATTTATCGTCCCTAATGACCTGGAGCCACAGCTCTGATTCCATACTGATAAAGTGCTTTCTGGTAATTCCTTTACTCTGGAGACCTCAGAATTAATTTACAGTCCTTAAGATCAGGTCCTAGTTGTACTTCCTTTTGGACCTGGAAACAAAGTATCTTTAAAACAAGCATTTTTTTTGAACTTCATATCCGGATTTGAGTCTCTGCAAATTTTTTTATGAGCCCTAGGCCATAGGAAGAAATAAAAAAAATATAGAAAGCCTCAGTCTAGTTTTCTTCCAAGGCTTTCCAGAAAACTCTTCCAAGTAGGTACCACTTCTAACCAAGAAAGCTAGACTGGAGCCGTGGTCTTGAACCAAGAACAGAGGGCTCTGGACAGCAGAAGGTCCATGCCTGAGGGATGGCATTTGTCTCTGTAGAGGAGCGGATATAAGAGGCTCAAGAGAGGAGTGAAGATGAAAATAAACAAACAGACTGGCCAAGTATAGTTTTGATCCTCCTCTACAAAATTCAGGACAGCATATGGGCATCTCTCTGGTTCCTTCTTCACTGTTTCTAGTCTCCTTAGGTCATTTGTTCACAGCACTAAATTTGTCTTCATTCAAGCAAATCCCACAGATCTGAAAGTTTTTATTTTCTAGAATCATTGGAGCAAACATCCTACTCAACCTTCCTGTCACCCTCAGTAATTCCCCAGCCTCTACATGTATTCGCCCCACAAAGACTTCTTCTAACAGATCAGATTTCCGAAGATTTACTCAGCCATAGCATAGTGGACCAGAACACAGGCGTGGTAGACATCTTTTACACTATAACAGACAGAAGGGCTGATTGTTACAGGAAGGTACTTGACACGGAGTGTGCCCTTCTGAGGGTGTCTAGCCATTGGCAAATAGTGATATTTCTGAAATACCTCCCCACTATGTCACCCTTCCCTGCCTCATTTAATGAGAATGTGCCCCCAAAATGACAACACTCAGATTGTTTAAGAGGCTTCCTTGACTCTTATGTCTTCTCAGGGCTACCTTTTACCATTCCCTCATCCTGCATTCCCACACATCACCTGTGTTTACAGACCACAACAGCATTGCCAGTGTCTCTGTGCTTTGCGGTGTTCTTCTGTCTGTTTTAATACATTCAAATGTCCATCTTTCCCAGAAAACACCTCAACCTCCAAGTCTTAGCTCTTGGATTCCCTGTCTTTTGCTGCTCTCTCTTCTCTCTACTTTGAGGAGTGAGTGCTCCTTTTTATATGTTACCTTAGCTTTCAATTCTGCCTTTATTTAGTTTATAAACTTCCATTTGGGATAAGGATAAGGTACAGTGTTAGAATTATTTAGAGAGGGAAACTGAAAGCCAAAATTAAATTATCAAGATGATAAGATAAAACAAAAATTTATGGCCTCAAGATGCCACTAGCCTTGTTTGAAATGAGTGTCTGAAGAACATCCAAAAATGATGTCATACTTGAAACTAAGACCAAAAATTCAATCCAAGGAGTTACAGACAGGTAGAAAACAGGTACCTTGGAACATGAAGAGAGAACTACACAAAATTCTATTGGATTCTTGAGGAAGCACAAACCCATCTCCCTTCAGAGATGTTTGGCAGAGGTCTGCTCCCCAAGGTGACAATGCTTGCTTGCATTTTGCTGCATTTGTTAGTTTTTAGTTTCAAAACTGCCAAGCCCCAATCTCTGTGGTTCGCAGTAGCCAGGAAGACCATCAGATGAGGTGAGAATAGAACTTCTTGCCATCTTCTCTAGACGTGTCATCCTTGCAATCTGAAACTTTGACAACCATGTGTAATTTTTCAGCAAATTACGTAGAGAAAATAATAGCATTATCTAGGTCTTTTCTTCAAACTGATCCATATTTATTCATACTTAAGCTCGTGGATTCAGAAAAATTTGTAAACTCCGATCATAATGTGGAACCTCTGGGTCACCCTGCTTTAATGATAGCATCAACTGTTTACATGGGGATTTTACATTATAAGAGCAACAGCTGGGACCCTTAGTAAACTTGTAAATGCTCTCCATGTGTCATCTTACTTAATCTTTTTATTAATTGTATGGCTAAGACCTATTTACATTTTACAAATTATGAAACTGAGAAAGAGAAGACCAGAGCTCACCCAAAACTATGAGGTACAAGCCTTTGGAATCAACCATGGTGTGCACAGGCTGTAATCTGTCAGTTGACTCTCTCGGGCTCTCTCGAATAAAGAGGGGAATGATTTTGTAAAGAGGGAACTGTTCTGGGTCTAAGTCATTTTCCACTCAAGACAACGATACGAACATCACTGGGACTGTTTGGAAAGCTTTGAAACAAGTTCCCCAACTTCAGTTGCTGTGGGGCTTGATGTAACCCATTCCAGGAAATCCAAGGGCTGAGACAGCAAGAGCTCTGGGACAGAGCCAGCAGAATGTGTTTGCTTTGACATCCATCTGCTTGCCCCAGTTGCTAGAACAGCAACTTCCTATTTACTATGGCTCAGTTGTGGTTCTATGACTGCGTGGGAGGAGTCAGCCTCTGTGTGTATGTGTGCGTGGGGGGGGGGATGTTAGATGTGGTTAAGTAGAATAGGTCTATTAACTTATTTGGTGGTATCATCTTGAGGTGGCGAAGGAAACTGATGGTAGATGGAGAGGCAAGGGTTGTTGGACTTCTACAATGGGGAAAGAGCTTAGAGAAACCAGTCAGTATAATGCTATATTCATCCATGTCCAAAGCCTCCAGGTTGGAAGGGCCTAGAAGCAACCTCCAAAGAACTCAAGAAGAAAAAGCTTGGCTCTAGGCATTTGCATCATCTAGAGAACATACAGCCACCTCCTGTTGTAGTTTGTTTGTCTGTTTGTTTGTTTGTTTGTTTGTTTTTTTACATGTGCCTTGTTTTCTCTCCTTCTTCTTCCTCTTCATCCAGAAACCTTGGATGGATCAAAACCAACAGGGGACTGACAGTAAGAATTTGGATAGAAGGCAGCTGGGGAAACACAAGTCAGAGAAAAGGAAACTGAACCATGCCCTTCATGCCACAGAAAGCTCCAGAGCAAAGCAACCCAGGATAGAGGAAGGGGAAGGATGAAGTAGAAACTGAATTTAGCATTGTGATCCACTTGTGGAAATGAACTCATTTACATGTCAGAGTTGAGACTGTGATTCCAAACCATAGGACCCAGTGCACTGTGACCTACCAGGAAGTAGGCAGTGAGAGGCCACTGGGGTATGAGAAAATCACTCACTCGAACTACTATCATTCAACTCTGGCTACTCTGTGTCTCCATATCCTTATCAGTCTCTTTATACTTTTCCTCCTTCCTTCGTGATACTAGTAGGAAAAACCCTGATCCTAAAGCCCTCTGAATGCTTCTCCTGCTGTTTTCAGTTCCATTTTCTCCAGCAGCTTTGCCCCATATCTCGTATCATTTAAGTATTGCATTCATTATTATTAAAATGACTGCTTCATTTTTTATTTTTACATTTTACTTGCATTGCCTATTACCAATCTCCATTGGTTCCTGAGAATGTTGACTTATATTTTAAATTCCTGTTCCATTTATAATTCTTCTTTGTATATTATAAGCATTGACTTTTATACTAGTTAATTCCCCCACTACTTACTTGGGCCTGCAAATTCATGTTACCCAAGATAATCATGCCTGAACCCATAAAACTATTTTAAAGGAGATCTGGAGACCCAGTTACCAGTGAGCATCTGTCTTGGTGTGCCAAGGCCTTAAGTGGCTGCTCTCCAGAGCAGGGTGCCCTTCCTCATTGCTTCTCGGTCACAAAGCACCTTCTTCTAGCAAGGATCTCCTCTAGATTCTTTGAAAGCAGATGTAAAAAACAGGTTCAACCGGAGAGAATTGAAAAGGACAGTTGGCTACTACAATCTAGTTTTCATCCCTCTCTTCAGTCCCTCAGTCCTTCCACACTGTCCCGTGGCTCTGACACATCACATTCTTTAAGGATTACCAGACCCCTTTCAGCTGCCATGGATGAGTTGCCATATTGGGAATACCCCCCCCCCCTTTCACTTAAGAGGAGAAGAGGCAAGCTTCAAAGAATGAACACAGACTCCAGAGGATGGCTGTGCAGAGAGTGGTAAGTGGTGGGCAGAGACTGAAGAATGGGTTCTAACCTCAGAAGGCAGTTCCTTATGGGCAAACAGTTGGAAAGTTAATTAATAGCTTAGAAATGAGTACACTGGTTACTTATGCTGTTAGACTTTGGTCACGTTGTTTACCTCTCTGAGTCACGGCGTCCTCATCTGTCAGATGGGGATAAGGCTTGCCCCTCCTGTGCCACTGCAGTAGGTTGCAGGTGAAAGCTAAGATGACAACAAGCCAGAATGTGGCAGAAGCTGGCTACAATGATGCAGGCATTGTAACTTCCCTGGTCTAGCTAGGAACCCAAGCATCCATGGTCTTGTCCCTTTCCTCCTGCAGTTAGGTGGCTGAGTGTTGGTCCCTCTTTACATGGCAACATCAAACTCTCATCATGGCTCATGAACATTGAAGGCCCAGTCCCTGGAATAAGTACCAGTTCTGTCATTATGGATTCTTGGGGCTTAGTGCTGGGTTTTCTGTTATTTCTTGCTGGCTAGAAGCCCAAAGTACTTACTTGTACAGGTCTTGCCTGCCATTTACACCATAGAGTACTAGGAATCTGTTTTCTAAGTGGTTTATCTAATTCTTTTATAAAGGGGACCAAACAGTACAGATTAGTATGGCTTGCCATGCTTTTACATTCAAATAACTTACCATTGTAGTATCAAGGCCTTCTGACTCTGTAGTGACCAGACACATTCTATGTGGTGGCAGACCATTTTTGTTGACAGTTAGATGCAAAAGAACCATGAGGAAAAGTTAGGAGATAGCTCACTGGGTAACAAGCCTCCCAGACAAACTTGAGGCCCTGAGTTTGAATTTCTAGTAGTAATGTTGGAAAGCTGGGTGTAGCAGTGAGCAATCCCCTCACTGAGGCAGTGGAGACAGGCAGATCCCTGGAATTCTGTTGGCTAGGTAGTCTAGCCAATCAGTGAGAACTAGATTCAGTGAGATAACTTAAATCAAAAATGAGTTCTAGGTCAGCCTCATCTATGAGTCAAGGTCCAGGATAAGTCTATGTAGTAAACCCTGTCTCAAAATAACAAAACAACCTCAACAAATGAGCCAGAAAACAATAGAGGAAGAATCCTTTGTTTGCTCTCTGACCTCTATACATGGATGCAATAACATGTGTATCCATACACACATGTATCCACATACATACCCCATGTGGAGAGCCAATGATGCTGGCACCTGACACTCGTGGCTAACAAGTAATATTGCGCATGTGCAGTGGCAAAGGACCGCCTATCACCGCCCAACCCGGGACATAACATGGGAATTGAGCAAGCAGCCAATCAGATATGTCCACCCCACCCTAGGGTGTATATAAAGCAGCGCCATGTTTGATCTGGTCTCTCTCCTCCTCCATACTTGGGAATAAACACGTGCTGCAGAAGGATCCTATGTGTCCGCGTGCATTCTTGCCGGCGAGACGACTGCGTGGGTCACAACCCCATATACATGTACAACAACAGGAGGACTCTGAGGAAACTGCTGTTTATGAATATAGAGGTTGCCACAAAAGACAAGAAAAATAATAACAATAATAATAATTTTTCTTATTTTAGTTAATAAAATGAGTAACTTGCCACTCTGTAGTTAAAGATAAATTTTTTTTTTTGAGACAATGTTTCTCTGTGTAGCACTGGCTGTCCTGGAACTCACTCTGTAGACCAGGCTAGCCTCAAACTCAGAAATCTAAAGATAATTTTTTAAAATGGGTTTTGAAGTCTTGAGTTGCAGGTTTGAATCTTGATTTTTATCACAGGTAAGTTTTGTGCCCTTTGACAAGTTACCTTTGTAAAGTTCACTGTCCTTATGTGGAAAGTATATATACCACGGAACTGTTGAGATTAATAAAATACACAGTAAGCTATTATTCAAACACGAAATTGAAATGAAGTGTTCTGCACATGGCTGTCCCAAGTATTGCTGGCTCAGTCTTCAGCAGGATGTGAATTTCAATAGCTATATTTATTTAGGGACAATCTTGGAATGATTGTTAAACTTTGGCTGGCAAACTATGTTCTTTAGGTCCAAAACTTGATTATCTAGTCTAGAATCCACAAAACAGATTTAGTACATTTGAGGAAAAACTGGATGTTAGGCACATAAAACCCTCATTGTACCTCAGTATGTGAGGTATTGCACCCAGTCTCAAAGATGCTCTCCAGCGAGCTTGTCCACTGGTGTTTCACAGTCTTATTTGGTCTCTTCTTCTTGCATCAGGGTTGGTAAATCAGATAGATTATCCAAAGTTTAACAACCATTCCAAAACAATTATTTATAGACTCTTCTGACCATCATCAAACATGGTTAAAGTGATCACGTGTCTCTTCTGAGATTAAGTCACAACAGATCTATGACTTTTCTCTTGAGCATCTCTCTTTATCCTCCTTTTCCCTCAGAAAAGGTAACTACCATTTTATGGCAGATTTGCTTGAGAAGGAGCTGAGAGTCATTATCAGCAATGGTATGAATAGCTTAGAAATGAACCTTCAGCCTCAGTAAAACCTTCTGAATGCAAACCGGGAAGACAACTTGACCACTGCCTGCTCCCACTCCCAACTGAACAGCCAGATCCATGCAACACAGCTATTTGAATTCAGAAACCATATGAGTTCATAGGCATGTGCTGTCTTTAGGTATTCAATTTCAAGGTGATTTGCTGTGCAACAGCCAATAACAATTTTATATGTGAGAAAAATACAAAGCCAGGTACTTCTGTCTACAAAACAAGCAAGCTATCTTGAACAGAGGGAAAAAAACATATTGTTTTCAGATAGAAATTTTCAGCTTATTTTAATGGATCACAGAACAAATTTTTATAAGAATGAGTAATACAAACTGAATGTGTTGCAGGAGCCAAAAGATAGATGTTTTTCAACACAAGTTTCTTTTCTTTGTATCATCTGAATGCTAGATTCTGGGAACAAAGCTGAATATATTAAGTGTAGTTCTTGCTCTTAAATACCTTATAGTCTGCTGTGAAAAATAACTGAAATGCCCTTATTGAATGGTGACTGAACACTCTAGAATCTACCAGAACTCAGTAAAAATTCAACACTTAGCATCCAAATGATCTTGGGCAATTGATTGGTCATAGAGTCTAGCACTGAGGCCTTCACTAAGCCCTTCATGCCCATCTTCTCCCCCAGTCTTACCACACACTAAGCTCTTTACCCATGTTACCCCACTTAATCCTCATAACAATTCTATGACTAAGTACTCTTACTTCACTTTCATGGATTAGTACCTATCTCATTGTGTTGCTAAGAGAATTAATATATTTAATCCAAACACAAAGCTTGGCCTGGCCAACAGCTCATAGTAAATGCTAACTAAATGACTACAACTTGGGGCAGGTTCCTGCTATGGAGAAGGGACGTGAAAGTTGTTTGAGAAGGATGTGTGAAGCTGTAAGAGGGGTTAGAAGGGAAAGTGGGAAAGAAACAAGTAAACTAAGGGTGTGCTCATGTCGAGAGAATTTCTATGCTCACGGAAGGCTCAGATCTACTGGAACTCCAAGACACATTGTTCATCACATCTCAGACATAAGGTAGATCCTAGGGTTAAGAAGATAAACTATTTATTGGTCAGTTCTTTTGTTTTGTTTATTGAGCTCTGCGTTTCAATGTTTCCAGCCTGCCCTAAGTAGAATCAGATAAGTCTCGAGATCAAAACCAAGGTGTAGAAATCCTAAGTACAGGAAGTTTCTTCAGAGTATATTGACCAGGAAATCTAGAGAGCTTCAATTATAAGAAGTTATTAATATAGCCACTGTCAATAACCAGCCAATCATATCACAGGATGTTTAGTAGGCAACTTATGGTTTGATTTAGAAATGTCCTCCACAGGATCATGTGTTTGAACACTGGGTCCCCTCCTGGTGACAAGGCTGGACCTTTGGGTATGAAGCTAGTAAACTAGTGGAGATGTTGCACTAGGAGTTGGTCCTTGAAGGGTGTAGTTGCCCTGGTTACCTGTAGCTCTTTACTTCCTGTCTACTGTCATAGGAAGATGCAGCAGCTAACATGCTCCCATCACCACACTCAAAGCTTCTCTGCCATATTGAAACTGTGGTCAAAATAAACATCTCCTACCCTATTCCTTGTTTATGTCAGATGTTTTGTCATGGTTATGGAAAGAGTAACTAACATAAAATAGGAAATAAATTGCCACAAAGCACACACACACACAAAAAAGAGTCATCTCCAATCATGGACAGAGAAGATGGGACTGGGTTTCTTACAGATGTGATGGCCAAAGAGAAATGAGTAACAGATTGAAGAGAAAAGGTCAGAGTAGTGTTTCATGAAGAAAGAAGCCTGTATGAAAAGCCACACCAAGAAACAGGAACAGAGGCCTACTGTACAATGAAAGAAATCTTGGCAGTTGGTCTGAACTTGGAGTTAAAAGAGCTATGAGAGAAAAGTTTAGGAAGGTCATCAGAGGTCATATTGTTTAGGTCTAGTTTTTGTCCTGAAAAGAATAGGAAATGCATAATGGAGTCTAACCAGGTTTATGTTCTGTTTGCTCAGGTCCCCATGAAGAAAGGGAATCTGGAGAAAGGAAGAGATAGGAAAGCAGCTGCCAAGATTCAGATGCCAGTGTATATGACTTGGCCAGTCTGGGGACAGTAAAGCTTAATAACGAACATGCATCTCTGTGTTGGGGGTTAGGAATCCAGGAAGAGCTTATCTGGAGGCTATGACTCAAGGTATTTCAGAGAGTCCACAACGGCTGCCTCTGAAGGCTTGACTGGGGTTGGAGGATATGCTTCTAGAATGACAGACTTGCCTGGCTGTTGGCAGGAGGTCTTCATTTGGCACCATATGGAACTCTTCCTACTGCCACCCAGTGCTCATCTGACATCACATCTGGATTTCTCCGTGTGACCAATCCCACAAAGGATCAACAAGAAAGAAATAAGTTTATTTTTTATGACCTAGAGTCACCAGTCATACTCTGTCATTTCTGTAATAGCTTACTGGTGGTCTAGGCCTGCTGGCCTGCTCTGTCTATGTGAATGCCACAGACTGAGATCATTCAGAGCTGTCTAAAAGGCTAGCTATGAGTCTGACCCCAACCCTTGATGGTTCCCATCCCTTACACATGCAAAATACACTCATGTCTAATTTAGTCAGTCAAAGTGAAGCCCAGAGTCTTGCCATTAGTGTCAAATTTAGGTGTTATTAAGTGTTACTGAATGAGTGTCCTTTAGTGTAGCCAATTGAACACAGATTCACTCAATTTCAATTCCTCTTGAGTAGGCAAATGATTCCTGGCCCTCGGGTCCCCATCCACAATGATGAGACAGGCACAGGGAAACTGCTCTAGATACTGATATCAAATAGTTGTCACCACAACCATTCTGAAATCCAGAGAAAAGAATTAGAATGTCTTTCATTAGTATTCAACTTTGCTCATGTCAAGGAGTGATGCCATGTGGTTCTCAGAGGTGACCTGCTATTCCCTTGCTCTGGACAGGGAGCACGAACAAACAAAAAGCAATGAAGTATTACTCAGCTATTTAAAAACAATGAATTCGAGAAATTCTTAGGTAAATGGATGGAACTAGAAAATATCATCCTGAGCGAGGTAACCCAATCACAAAAGAACACACATGGTATTTACTCACTGATAAGCGGATATTATCCCAAAAGCTCGAAATAGCCCAGATTCAACTCATAGACCACATGAAGCTCATGAAGAAGGAAGATCAAGTGTGGATGCCTCGGTCCTTCTTAGAAGAAGTAACAAAATACTCAAGGGAGCAAATATGGAGAAAAAGTATGGATCAGAAACTGAAAGAGGGGTCATCTGGAGACCATTCCACCTGGGTATTCATCCCATGTGCAGTCACCAAAGGTAGACGCTGGTGTGGATGTCAGGAAGTGCATGCTGACAAGAGCCTGATATAGCTGTCTCCTTAGAGGTCTGCCAGAGTCTGACATGTTCAGAGGCAGATGCTCAGAGCTAACCATTGAACTGATCATGGGGTTCCCAATGGAGGAGTTAGAGAGAAGACTGAAGGAGCTGAAAGGGTTTGTGACCCCATGATGAAAGCAACAATACCAACCAACCAGAGCTCCCAGGGTCTAAACCACCAGCCTAGGAACACATAGGGAGGGATTCATGACTCCAGCTGTATATGTAGGAGAGGATGGCTTTGTTGGGCATAGGTGGGAGAGGAGATTCTTGGTCCCATGAAGGCTAAACATCGAGTGGTGGGAGGGGAGGGGAATTTGAGGGTGAAGAGGTGGAAGTGGGGTAGTAGGTGGGGGCATATCCTCATAGAAGCAGAAGGAGTGGGGATGGGATAGGGAGTTCCTGGGTGGTGGTGGGGAATGGGGTAAGGGGATAAAATCTGAAATGTAAATATAATATCCAATAAAAAAAAAAGGAGACCCTATGAGTCTGAGGTTTCAAAGCTGGAGTCTACACAAGGTCATGTCTCACGCAGAGGAAAATGCTGAGACTTTCAATAGCTATTCATATCAGTAAAAAATTCAATGACAGCTTGAAAGTACACCTTTCCTGCATCTTGCTGCATCTAGCCAAGGGAAAAATCCAGGCAAAACTGTCAGTTTATTGGGGATGATCTCATAACAGATGGAACCCTAACAGTAAAGAAGTCGGTCAGTGGCTAGAGATAGGACCATACACACAACACACTCTACCCAAGCATCAAATGTCTTAGGTGGGATTGCTGAGGATGTTTATATGGGGTGGCTGTTGTAAGATTAGCATGTGTGCCCATGTATGTGTGCTTATGTATGTGTGCGTGTATTGGCATATGTTTTTAATATTACAGGCACATTTAAAAAAAAATAGGAAAACCGAGTCCCTGGGAAGAGATGGAAATTGGCCAAATCTCCTTGAGTGTTTAGAGGCAGAACCAGAGCATCCAGGCCTCCTGACTTCCAGGCCTGTGTCCCTGCTTCCATGGAAATGAACAGAGGCATTTCCAGCTGGGTCTTCACGTACCTGTGTGGGACTTGTTTCCAGGATGTGGTTTCTCCCTGAGGAAGTGCTGGGAACACTGTGATGCTAAAAGGTCGTGGGTATTTCTATGAGTTTTCCACAAACAGCCCATGGTTTACCTAATGCTTTTAGCTCCACTCTGTACAGGATAATGTAGACACTCCAGAGACTTACTAGATCCTCAGCAGCAAGACCAGAAGAGCTAGGTAAGACTACTGAATGCCACATCCTAGGGAAACCACCACCCAGAATCTACATTCTAAACCATGTGCATTTTGGAAGAATTGTCTGTAATAAACTTCTCACTTCCTTGGTTTATTCATCCATTCACCCATCCATCTATTTGAAGAGGGTCACCAACCAAGATAATTGGTTTATGACACAAACTGAAAGTAATCAATATCTTCTTACTAATTTATACATTTCTATTCAGTTCCTTCAAAAATACCAAAAGAAATTTGGTGGCCCTAGCTTTTAGACGTGAGCAGAAATATATATACATATACAATCATTTGACTAGAAAAGAAAAAACTAAAAACCAAACAAAGAAATCAAAAAAAAAAAAATTAGCTATCCCAGAATCACTATAATCATCAAACACAAGGTGTCAGGATAAAAGGCAACTTCTAAATTCTCTTATGGGGTTGGTTCTAGATGTTTCTGAATTCTGGGAGCTCTTTGTTATGCTGAGTCCAAAGATTTCTTTCTGCAACTTCTACCTGCTGAGACTAATCCACTTTCCTAGAATGACTCCTCAAGGCCTTCACATAATAGACAAAAGAGTCTAAGTAATGACTGTCTTACAGAAGTCTCCTCTTTCTTTGTTTAAACTGGAAATGGCTGTCTTTTCCTATCAAAGTCCTTTCTCAACTTCAAATAAAATATGTTCATGGTTTCAAAGCTTTTCATATTCCAAATGACCTAATTGCCTTACCAAAACAGAAAAGAATAGAGCAAGCAAACCCTTCCACATGCAGATATTTGGGGTAACACCTGGTACCTGGGAAGTATTAAAGCAGGTCCTGGTCACAGGAGGAAATGATTTGAATAATCGCATCTGGTGCTGGACACCATCATTCTGCTGTTTGGTGTGGACCCAGGAACCAGCCACGTCTCAGATCAAAGGAAAGGTCTGTGCTGTGGGGGAGCGGGCCTAAGAGCATTGGGAGGGGAGGCAGCTTGAAAGTGACATTGAGAAGGGGAATGGCCAAAATGCCAGCTTACAGAGAAGAACTAGCTAGATATCTGTGAGAAGAACTAGCTAGATATCTGTGATGCCCAAGTCAGAGTGAAAATACAGGGTTTCTTGTTTAAACTATTGAGAATTTACTACTGGTAATTAAACTACTAAGCTGATGGTGACTCCAAGCAACTCTGCACACATCACACCAGGGCCCTGGGTGGCACTGCTGGTCATCTTGGTTGTGTCCAGACATGCAGGGCACAGAAAGCAAAGAAGCATACTTTCCTCACCAGTTCTGATGGAAAGATACCAGGGATTCTACTGGCTTCTTATTCCATTCACACAATTTTCTCATCTAGTCATAAGGGACATTGATCTACCCAGAGTCAAAGAGATATGCATGACTTCTTACAACTGTTAAGCAGATAGTGTATACGGTAGAAGGAAACCATTTGTCATCTAATCCCAAGGACTCAGACCTACCTGCCACCTCATGTAACCAAAATTTTCTTAGTGGAAATAATTGCCAGGATTAGCTTTATATCTGTAAAAATAATACATGCAAAGTGTTGAGAGCAGACTGTGTCAAACCATCTTACTCATATCTCATTTGTATTAAAACGAAAGAGAAGAGGAGAGGGAAGATAAAGAGTGATAGAGAATAGGTAGAATCTGGTGTCCTGAAGGACCTGTGTCAACTGTCTCTCCTGCCATAACATCTGGCTCTTCTGAGAGACTGCCTCCACATCCCAGGGTTGGAGCCACAGTTCTCTTACTTCTTCTGTTCATTATTCACTGAAAGAAGGAAAGACAATGGAGAAGAGAATTGAAGAACTGAGTGATACCAGGGAGAAAAGACTTTCTGGTCAAAAGCAATTCACCATAGAGCCACCTCTCATGATGGAACCAGTCTTTAAAGGCTCCAGAATGACTCAGACACATCAAACATTTTCATTTTCTCGCCACAAGTCTTAACTTGCATATTTCTCTGACCATAAAGTCTTGTTAGCAAATATACAGATGCATAAATATAGTAAGAGGAATGGCAAAGTTTGGAAGATGTAAAGGGGGTGGACACTGTGTGCTTCTACCCACCCTTCCAGTCTGTGGCTTCTCCAGCATCCACGTAACACCAGTGATGAACTCAGAGAAAAATTCAGGAATCTCTGTCCCATGCAAACCCAGCAATGTACTGGGCAGGGGATATGGAGACAGACTGCTGAGGTGATGGTGTGCTCTGAACAGGTTGAGGCAATTGCTACCTATGCCTGTGGGGAGACTGGAGGCTGAGATCTGGAGTCAGAAGTCTACAGCTGAACAGGGAGCTTCCATAATTCCTGAGCAGAAGTGGAGAGAGATATGGCTACAGATTAGAACCTTATAACAGTTAGGGTTGATGGTTAACTTGACAGGATCTGAAATCACCTCAAAGGCAAGACTCCATGCATATAGCTGAGGGATGCTCTTGATTAGGTTAACTAAGATGGAAAGATCCCCCCTCCCAAAAAGGTGTGGTACCTTCACAAGGGCTTAACTCTTGGACATTATACAAAAGAGAAATCAAACTGAGCACAAGCAAGCATCAATCTCTGCTTCTGAGCTGCCACCGTAAAGTGACCAGGTGTCTGTTCCTGTTGCCATGACTTCACTGCTCTGCTCCACTGAACCATGGGACAATGTGCCAAAATAAATCCTTCCTTCCTTATATTGCTGGGGTTGTTCTGAATGAAATAAGTCCCCTACAGGCTCAGGCATTTGAACACTTGGTCCCAGGTAATGTTTCTATTTAGAGAGATTGTGGAGAAGTGCCCCCTTGCTGGAGCAAACATGTAAACAAGGGAGATCTTTGAAAGCTTAAAATCCCTCAGCACACACACACACAAAAAATCCCACAGCACTTTCAATTTCTGTGTACTTCCTGTTAGTGGTTCTTGTTCTGCCACCATGCCTGCTTGCTGCCATGCCTGCCTGCTACCTTGTTTGCTTGCTACCATGCTTGTCTGCTGCTATGCCTCTCTGCTTTGATGGACTCTCATCAAAAACTGTAAGCCAAAGTAAACTTTTCTTCACATGTTATTTTGGGTCACGGTGTTTTGCCCAAAGAACAAGGAAGTAACTAGTAGAGTTGCCATTATTGGGTATTTTATCACTGCAACAGGTAAAATAACTAAGACAAATATTGGGAGTACTTTTTACAGGGATATTAGATTGTGCTTTTGATGTTCCCTTGGGCACCTAGCACAACTGTCCTACCCAGTCTGAAGGCAGTCTGCTAGGTTCATGACTTCATATTATCTCCATTGTTATATCCTTCTACCTACCCGGACTGGTACCTCCTCTTGCTATCTTCATCTCAGTGAGGATGGCCTAAATCAGCTTAGGTCAGAATGCAGAGATATTCTCTGCTCTTCTCAGCTATGTCCTCTCCCCACAGCACATCGGTCTTCTCAACCATTTTCCTGTTCGGCCCCAATCTGGTTGCTTTGATATTGCACATTTGAAGTATTTCAGGGATGATTATTCCTCTTCTTCTTCCTCTTCCTCCTCTCCTTCTTTTTTTTCTTTCTTTCTTCCCCTTGACTTCCTCTCATCAGGTCTTTGGAAGACAGTAAATGGTTTTTTCCCCTCTGCAGCCTATACCACAATGCACCTCTACACAATCAACCCCTCGGCCTGGCTTTTGTGATGTTATAAGTTCTGCCTGGGGCCTGCATTTCTGACCTCATCTTTCCACACTGTGTCTATAATGCCCAGCTGCCAACTATGTAACAAATACTTCATTGCTTTTTACACCTCAGTTCCTTTGCTCAGGCTCTGTTTTGCTCTGCAGCGATGTAGTTATGCTGCCCCACAAATTCATGTTACTGCCTGAATATGCCCAGCTAGACATCAAGCCTCCAGTATAACTCCAACTTCCCAACCACAGTCTGTTCTATAAAATAGATTTACCCCCTACCAGTCAAAAGAAGACACAAAGTGGGTAAGTAGGGAAGAGTTGGAGTCTGGGAGGAGTTGGGCGAGGATATACAATATGACCAAAATGTGTTCTAAAAGAAAAAAAAACTCTCAAAAAAACTAATTAAAAAATTAATGTGCAGTTTTTAAACATAAGATGTAATAGTATTGAAAACACAATGAAGCCAACTTTTGCAAAGTAAAAAAATACACAGATCGCCTTATGTGCTGATTAGCAGTTCCCTGCCTGTCACATCTCTTCCTTTAAAGCTGAGGGCCCCTTGAAAGTCAAGACTCCCTCATTTCTGTCTGAATAGACACCAGCGGATGATTATTGGGTCCTAATGCTTCACAACAGCTTTGGCACCTGGTGCTCATCATGACCAGGATGCCACTAACTAATTAAACACACTACAGACACTCTGTCTCTCCTTTCGTCAAAGCCACCCTGGCAGCTCCCTCTGGGAGAAGAGAAAATATTAGCATGGAATAAGTATATTACCGTAATTGGCACATCAGAAACTTGTAATTAGGAGATAAACATCTGGAACGCGTGTGATGTCGCAGTTGCTATACATGCAGAAAACCTGCAGGCAAGTCACAGAGAATAGGTTTCAGGTCACATTGCCCAAGTAAGGTGGCTAGTCATCCATGCAGTTATATAATCTAGGCATGTGTACTAGGGACCATGGGTAAACAAGCAGTGGAATCTCCTTGCTGAAGCCTGAAATGTAAGTTTCAGACAGGTAGCGTGACCTAGTCAAGATGTAATCCAGATGCCAATTTGGCAAGACCTGTGGGATACATTGAGCCTATTTTACAAAGTCTAGAGAGGAGAGTTGGTGGCTGCTGAGTGCTCACACTTCAGTAGTGGATAACAAACAGGTTCCACAGCCGTTTCTTCTGCTTACCATATGTTCCTTTATTCTGGAAAACCTATCTGCAATGGATTGAATAGTGCCCTGTTCCAAACTCATGTTCACCAGAACTTTAGAATGTATGTAAGCTTTCACGTTCTCTGCAGACAGATTTAAGACAAGAGTCCAGTCATGAGGTCATCATCTTAGATGAGAGTAGACCTTAAATCCAAGAACAGTTATCTCGGATACACAAGAAAAACTGATATGTAGAGGTAGGCAAAAGTCAGAGTGATGAGAATTCGAGCTAAAGAGGGCCAGAAGGAAATGGGATTAGGAGAAGGGTAGAAAACTTATTTTCTCTCTGAGCCTCTAAAAGGAACCAAAGGCAACCTTCACCTGACCTTTGGACTTCTAGCCTCCAAGACTGTGACTAAACTCACTTGGATTATTTCAAGACACCCAGCTGATGACGATAATTTTGTTCACCTGCCTTAAGTAAGCACTGTGACACACTGTTTACTCTCTAAGTTAGAAAATTACTGTCTAATTGTTGATTACACGAGGAAGTCGAAAACCCCTAATATAACATGCTGTTAACAATTACTATTGGGCTCATCTTTACCAGGAAATAAAGTCCTATTGATACTTTCTTTATATCATTACCAAGAACATATTTTAATAAGGAGGTGGTGAATAGAAAAAAAAGTTTGTATGGGCCACTGTGTGTCACCAGTGAGAATGCCTTATCATACTATTTAATTGCTAAATAATTTAGTATAATCAGTAGCATTTTGGACCTTGCTTTACAAATGAAGCAGGTGAGACTCCAGAGTGGCTGACCACGACTGAGCAATTCATACTGCTTGGCTTCTTCAGTTTTGTGTCTTCCCCCAGAGTTTTCCAGACAAGGATCCACAATGATGCTCTGCTTTCAAAAGACTGAAGCCTGAATCCTCAGAGAGCCCACGGCTGCCCACTTGTGCCTTATTCTTGTTTGCCTTATTCTCCAGTGGTAGCTGGTGGAGTCTGGGAAAACTTCCCCTTAGTATGAGGACAAAAGAAAACCCAGACTCTTGTAAACTTGACTATGGATTTTGAGCCTTGAAATCAGCTTGATGACAATGGTCTGACTCCAGAGGAAATCATCTACATTCAGCACCTATCCTGTTCGGAGGGCTGGGCTGGACTCTCTGCAAAGAGAAGGACACATCCCACAGGACTTCTACCTGCCTGTATTTCCCCTTATATAAGTTGGAAAAGAAGAAATGCTACTTAATTTGGACTGGACTCAAATTCTGATTCTGCTAGCTACCATTAATGACACCTTCCTTTCTGAGTCTCACACATCCTTGATATATGAGCAGTATGAGAGGCCAAAAGAGACCATGAAAAATGTTGTCCAGAAGTCTCAAACCTAATTATATTTGATTTGGACCATTTCTTTGGCTGCCAAAATGTTTTTGACAGCCCAACATAGCACAGAAAGGTGTGAATCCAGAGCCAGGTAGCCCGGGTTGAACCCCAGTTCTTCTATTTCACAGCAGCATGATCCCAGGTAATGGCTTAATTGGTGTTGTTATCACTCTCCTCCTCTGCTTTAAGTACTTCATGGTTAGTACCTCACAGGGCTATTGTGAGGATTACGTAAATTAGTACACATGAAATGCTGAAAACCGGAGAAGGAGCCAGGAAGCACTTACTGGATCTTGACTGTACAACTGTGAATATTTTTCAAAACTATTTTATGTGACTTCGCAGACATAGAAAATGGTCTAGTCTAGGCTTGGCTGCTGAGCCGAAATCACCTAGACTGGAAGGAAGTATATCCCTGTAGAATGTGTGGGTTAGAAACTATGACCTCTTGGCTTCATTAGAAATGAAAACAGAAAGGGATTTTGTTAGGATGCAGCTTCCACCCTCAGTTGTACCTTTGTCACAGTGCACCATGTACTTGGAGCAAGTATGAGAGGAGTCAGATGTTAGGGAAATCTAATCTAACCTGTAAAATATGTGCAAAGGTGTGTGTTCACTGCTGCAGGGCAGGACGGGTAGGAAGACAACAGTTGCAGCAGTTGGCAGGGCAATGGTCTAGACACTATATCTTAGCCCCTCACGGAGATGCATGTCACACAGAAGAGTCTAAACATCAACACAGCCTCTCCATTGTCCAACCTGAAACCTGTGACAGGAACTGTGGCGAGACTGTTCGGTTTAAAAATATTCCAAGGCGAGGGTCGGGCAGTGATGTTTTTCAGTTGAGCAAAGCAAAGAGAAGACAGATCTGGTAAAGTCTATAAGGCCATGTAAGCTGCTGGCACATAGCCTGGGCATACGAGGATCGACATGGTGGAAGTCAATCAGCAAGGAAACTTCCAGAAGGGGTAATCCCAAAACCATTCTCTGGTCAGAAGCCTGACAGCTTGCTGACTGGGAGCCTCAAGGAAGTCCAGATCTCGTGCTAACACAATGGTGTTGAAGCCCAAGGCGTTTTTCTGGTTTATCTTCATTCAAACTTCCAGACAGCTGGGTTTTCATGTCATAGCCCCAAAGGAGTACTTCTCTGTGCAGACAAAACATTTCTGGTCCCCAGTCCTCTGAGAACGGCATTGAGAACTGCTGTAAGCCTTTGATGGCCTTACCATGTCAGCTGGAGGAAACAGGTGCTGTGAGACCTTCCATCGAGCACTCCATCTCCTACCTGTGTCATCACCTGTCACATCACAAGGATGAATCGGCCTCTGCTGCTCTCCTGGATGCAGAATGCTACAGTGAAGTTTCATGTATAATCTTAATTCTTCACCAAGCCCCATTTTACACCAAACATGATTTCTTATATTCTCTTTATTGATCTGATGGAAAAGTCAAAGCTTTGACTTCCTGGCTGTCTCAAAATACAAGGCTCTTTTCTTCATAAAGACACCTTTAGAAATACTCTTTTACCTAAAAAATATGAGTTTTTAGGATGGGACAATCTGGGCTTGAAAAGCCTACTGTCCTTGCTTTAGATTCTGTTTATGTTTTGTAAAAAGTGTTTTGATAGACACATATTCATGAAGTATAAAGAGATATTTTGATTGAGTAATGATAAAATCAAATTAGCATAACCATCACCTTACACTACCAACCTAGCTTTCTAAGGCCCTGTGCACCTCATCTAAGAAGCAGACATGAGTCAGCTTCATTCTATCAAGTATTTCTTATGCTGTATTCCCAAAGATCTTTTAATTTGTCTCCTTCTACGATTTTAATGTCTGTATCTGCTTTCTGTTTTCTTGGTTTAGAGCCTTATCTCACACAGATATTCCGAATCACAGCCTTGACTTTTAATTCTTGGATCAAAACACCAGGGGCTGCTCTGATTCCTCTGTCAGCCACTCTACACTCAAGGTGCTGACCTCAGAGGCTCCCGTCACCATACCACCTGTGTCCCTCTTCCTTCCCTTCCTACGTCCTTGCAACAAAGGCCTTCCCCTCTACATTGGCCATGATATTAATACTGTTATACTCAGCAAATGTGGAGGATAGAGGGCTCAGTAAATGAAAAGCTGCCTGCTGGATTTTTATTTGAATAGTTGTCCAGTCCCTTGGAGAATGGAGTTGATGGGCTGGCTACCACTGTTGACATGTGTGGGCCTGAGGGCAGCGACCATTCTCCTGTTGTGGTTCTTACTTTTCGAAAGGACAAGTTTTAGTTTGTCATCTCTGCCTCAGTGGGGGTCACAATGCAGTTCTTCTTCATACAATGAGAATTTTGAAACATACGGCATACATGAAGTATCGGCTCATCCAGCCTCTGAGTATTGCTGCGTGTTAGACAGGGGGGTTCTGGGAGGGGTATAATTTGTGTGGAGGAATGGCAGATGTGGCTGATCCATTTTGGATTTATCTGCCCATCTGGATTTTCAAAAGAAAAGAAAGTGGTGTGGTAACAATTTCATAGCAAAGGCCGCAGGCTGGTTAATCTTTGGGGGATTTTTTTGAGTTAACTTCTGAAAATGTCGATTTGGCCTATTGATTTCATATGAATTGCCTCTGACTAGCTGGAGCGCCGCCAGAGCAATCCCAGCTAGCTGTGGGTTGCAGTTGTCAATCTGTCTCCTCTGGAGCGCCCAGGGTTGCCGTGCAGCTGGGTGGCTCCTGCAGTGGCACGTGGGCCTGTTTCTAGGAAGTGTTTTTTGGCGAGACTCGGGGATTCTGAGATGGAAGGAATTCTGCCATGGAAGGCAAGTTGGTAGGGATGAGGGAAAACCAACCCTCGGTTTGCAAAATTAGCTGTCCTGCAAACTGATCAGATCTCATTTGAGACCTGGGCAAAGTTGCCAGGCTTAAGAAAAAACCCCACCAGATTACAGGGGTAGGAAAGAAAAGTTGTGGGGTGGGGGTGGTAAGCAAGCAGAAAAAGAAAGAGAAATGAGAACCCTGGAGGTAAAAAGAGATAGACTGTTTCAGGGGACTGGGTATGGCTGTTCTGTATCTGTAACCACAGTGCTGGGGAGACAACCAGGTGAATCCCTGCACCTTGCTGATCAACCATCTAGCCAACAGTGGGATCAAGGTTCAGTGAAACTGTATCTCAAAATATAAGGTGGAAATCGATTAAGGAAGACACTGAATATTGTATTCTGGCTTCCACACACACATGAGCACAAATGTCCATGTATATCAGTACATATACACACAACAGATACATGTGTACACCCACACATGAGTGAATTAAAGTAAAAAGAAACTTCCACAGACAGAATAACACACGAGGATGCATCCTCGGGCATAAAGAGAAGCAGAGAGAGAAAACAAAAAAAAAATAATAACTGGAACAGATACAGAAAAAGAGACATAGAGAGATAGATGTACAGAGATGAAGAGAAAGCACAGTCTGAGAGGCATGTTCAGAGACTGACTCCATGGGAGGACGCTTCTCTTAATACAACGGAATTTTAAAACATACAGTGGGACATAGAATTTACATATTGGGGTTGACTGGTTGGGCCTCTTCTTCCTAGAGGAAAGGGTAGAGGCAAACCCTGAGAGCTGGCAAGGCTGCAGATGTGAGGGGGAAGGTCCGTGGCAGGGGCATAACAAAACGGAGAAACAAAAACAGTCACTTCCAGAGAAACCAGGGTTTCTAAGAGTTTCCACCGGACTGCCCAAGGAGCCTGCGCCTCTGTGGCTCACCCCGGCAGGATGCAGGGGGGGGGGGGGGGGGGGGGGGGGGGGAGGGGGGAAGCTTTGCGTGTAATCCTCAGGCTCCCAGGCAGCCCTAGCCCTATCCCAATTGAGATCCTGGGGCTTGCAGAACCGGTTAGTGGCTGTGGGATGGAACAATGAATGAATCACGAAGGACTGGAAACAAAACAGGAGAACAAGAGCAGGGAAGGGGATGCAGGGGGTGCGGGGGGGGGGGGGTGCACAGGAATCATTTGAAATCTTAGTTTCCTACGTGCAGTTGCTAAGCAGTTTCCTGCGGTGTGTGTCCTGGTCTTGAGAAGTAACACGGGCTATGAGAAAAGCAGGTGCCAGGGAGGTCCGCTGTGTGGTCTTGGGTTCTCACGTGCTGGGGGCTGTTCTTCTTGGGAGGCCAGGAGAAGTGTAGCTCTCCTGAAACACAAAAGGAGAGGGGCTGATTTTTTGAGCAACTCTCCCTCAGACTAGCTACTGAACAGGGGAAAGTGGCTGCCTTTTAGTATCTCAGGGAATCAGTTTCTCCTCAGGCAGCCTGGCTCTCAGTTCTCACCTAAGTCTCTGCCTTTGAATCCACAGCTGTATGGCTTGCTTATTCCAATCAGACAGTGGCATAGATGGAGGTTGTAAGCACCAGGGCACACAGGCTTTTGACATTTAACCGGGGAAGAACGAGCCCTGTGAGTATTCCCACTCATGCTTATGGTTCTTGTGAGCGAAACTGAGTCATAGTACTAGGGTCTGGTGTCTCTCTTAGATAAACATATCACCAAAGAGTGACTCAAAGCCTTACAAAGACAGGCCGGCTGATAGAACAGAACTTCCCTAGAAAGTGACTTGAGGGGTGTTATGCCCAAGATGGATGGTGTAGCAAAGGGCATTTGTGGCTGTTGTGTGAACTCCCTGCTTCTAGCTGTGTCCCGCAGAAGAGTAATAGGGAAGTTATCATATAATTTGTTCAGTCATCTGTGCTTCCTTTTCAAAGCGTCTGGCGGCAAGAATGTAAAGTAGTGATTCAGAAAACGCTCAAGGGTACCTAGGACAGAAAAGGGGACGTGATCTTGGGTTTTTGTCTGTGGAAAGCCCTTACTGGACAACAAAGCAATGTGTGTTCAGAATCCACTGAGCCTGGGCAGAAGTAGAGAAGATGGGGATTGCACTGTCTGTAGAGTCCCTGCAGAATCCATGATCAATGCTTGGCTCATGCAGAAGAATAAAGAAGATATAATTGACATTCTGTTTGTTTTCCTTTGCTGACTTTAAGCTCCAGTTTTATGCAGGCCAATGTTCCTTCCTGTGTTGAATTACAAAAGAATATGAAAAAAGATTTTCAAAATTGGACAGTCCCAGATACTCAGTCAGATGAACCATATTTGTAAACCAACTTCGCAAGCTGAGATGGGTCATTGTGTTTTAACATCCCAGAGAACACAGACTACCCACTAGGACACGTCCCCAACTCTTTCTCATAAAAGAAATCCACCATGAATGACTTGTTTCTATTGTGATTTCCTTTTATAATATTCCAAAAGCTGAATTTGAAAAAAAAAAAAAAAAAAAAAACACAACAAAACATTGTGTTTTGAAACACATACTCACCTCCCATTTGCAAGCATCAAGCCTGCAACTTGGCCGGTCTTCAGGCTGAACACCTGGGCTACTCTGGCTGCTGCCAGTGGCTCAAGGAATGCTCATCTATTTCAGTACAACCCACACAATAATTAAAAGGACAATTTGCTTCTACATAAAGAATCATAGAATGTAGCCTCAAACCACATAAAAGCCCTTTCTGTTCTCCCTGGAGTTCAGCAACTCCAGGCTGGCTACAGTCTGCCCTGGCTGTTTTGTCTGGTGGTGGTTCTGTGACTTTCAGAGCAGCAAGATGGTAGGGGAGGGCCCTGAGTCCTACTCCTTTCCTAGCTCCATCTTTCACACAGAGCCACTCTGAACTACTTCTCCAGTCTACAAACTGGAAAGCAGAGTAGTAACTCAGTAACATGGGCCAGAGCAAAACAAAGTAAGGGTTCTGCACAAACCATAGCTTATTGGTTTGCTCTCTGACGACACAGCAGGAGGCTCTCTCCAGAAGCACACAACCCTCACAGAAGAAGGGTCGAGGAGAAGCAGTGAAAAGCACATTGGGGGAGGAAGGGAAAGAGTATCTAGAAAACACAAACAAATCAAGGATCCCACGTGAATGCACTGAATGCTGTCTTAAGTCAGTGTAGAGCTGATAGATAAGTAACAGCCGCCTATCAATGGGAAAAGGAGAGAAGCTTGTGGTGATTACCAGTTTTGCTAGAGGGATAACTGCCAATGGTGGCCAATTGCAATGTAAGAGCAAGATGTCAACTGGTGAGTAAAGTCCCTAAGAGATTAACCTGTGTGTGTGTGTGTGTGTGTGTGTGTGTGTGTGTGTGTGCCTTTGTCTCTGTCTCTCTCTCTCTTCATGTGTGTATATCTGCCTCTCTCTCCCTATCTCTCTGTATCTTTGTCTCTGTCTCTTACTCTTATT
>JANHMN010000004.1:84296651-84320435 GCA_030674055.1 Rhabdomys pumilio
CTCTCCCTATCTCTCTGTATCTTTGTCTCTGTCTCTTACTCTTATTTGTGTGTGTGTGTGTGTGTGTGTGTGTGAGAGAGAGAGAGAGAGAGAGAGAGAGAGAGAGAGAGAGCACTTATTCTAAACTATAACCAAAGATACCCTCTGTTAGGTATGAAGCAAAAATGCTTTCTCACTGACTCATGTGCCCCCAGCTTGTGACATTGTTGTTGGAGGCCATAGAGCCTTTAAGAAGCAAGTCCTGGCTGAAGAATGCCAGTAAAGTCTGATCTTTGAAAGATATGTACTCTCTAGTTCCCTCCTGCCCTCTCCGTCTCTATCACATACATGTTCCTGCCACCACAGATGAGCCACCCCTCCATGCCTCCCTTGACATCACGGATGGATATTTTTGAAACCAGGAGCCCAGATTAAGCACTCCCAGCTATCTGGTATTTTGTTCATTTTCTCCTCTCATGAATTTTAGAGTCCCAATATTGACTGGGAAAACAGAAGTGGTGACTCTGCAGGACACCCTCTTCTAACACCATTTGCCTGGGGGAACTAAAAAGGGCACAGCCATTTATCCATTTATCATGAGGAGAGCTAGAAGGCTGACCTAGTGCCTTCTCCAGGAAAGGGCTATTAGATCCTTGCTTACCAGTGTGGAGGTTCACACCGATTCATTTGACTGTCTCATATCAGACATGGAGAGTCTCTTTGTGTTTGTATTCCCAGTTTTCTCATCCCTCCAGTCTAGCTTTATCTCCTACTTCTCTTCATCTTTCACCATCTCCTGGCACCACGCTTTAGCAATCGGTACTTTTCATTATTTCTTCCCCACCCAGGGCTCTGGTAGAGAAAATCCTTAAAAGCATTCTAACATAAAATATGCTTGCCCAGGCTAGGAGCCTCAGAGAAAACACTCCAGTATTATAAGACAGGAACATAGTGTCTGCTAACCAGTAAGTAGCCTGTGGAGATCCTCATGGATGCACCATCACACCCATCGGCTCACTGACACATACGACTGTCTCAAATGACAGTTCATTAAGAATGCTTATGATTTTCTCCTACTGTGTGCTTCCTCCTGGGCACGTGGGCATGGAAACAATCTAGAATCAGCAAAAAGGTGTTATGGTCAAGTTGTACTGTGCATGCTTTACCAACTGATGGCAGAGATGACAGTGTGCTCTCCAAGAAAGTTTTGCTTTAACCATCACTGCTTTCTAAAGGGGAAGAGGGATTGTTGACTGGTTTTGAACTGGTCTTGAGTAGCTCCAAGGCTCCCACAGGATGCCTTTACCTCTGGACTCAGAGCACAGTAGTACTAAATAAGTAGTCTCTCATCATTCCTGGTAATGAAAGCCAAGTGGATTCCTCTTACCTGCTATCTGCTACTGCAGGAGTGAAACTGGATTCATTCCAGTGCTTCAGAAGCCTGTGGTGGATTTTAGACATGCAGAGCTACATGTGGGGCTGTGTGAGGCTGTGCACAAGTGTATCCTCTGATTTTCTGACTTTGCCTCTGTTTGTGAGATGAGAAAACCATGGCCTCCTTCAGAGACTGCTGTGGAGTCATGTGACCTCAGGGGTGGCTTCCGAGTGCCTATGTAGTTAGCAATGGTCCTCACTCTGCCGTTCAGCTTCCTCTTGTACCTGGTTCTGCTGCATCTGTTGGGGTTATGGGTGACTATCTAGTGACATTGTCAAGCTACTGTCTTCCTCATCAGCAATCAGCTAGCACATGCTGTCCTCAGAAATCATTTCATCATGTCTAAAGTGTGTCAGTTCTCATACTCCCTGGACCTAGGTAGCTGTTCCACTGGGAGACAGAAAAGCTGAGAGCCCATGGGGGCCTTGAAAGTTCTGTTGATCTGTGACTATCACCAGGAGATGAATAAGGCAGTTTAATGCTTCCAGAAGCAATGAGTCTCTGTCTCTGTCTCTCTCTCTCTCTCTCTCTCTCTCTCTCTCTCTCTCTCTTCTCTCTCTCCCTCTTCCTCTCTCTGTCTCTCTCTCTCTCTCTCCCCCTGTGTGTGTTTGCATGTGTATGTGATTTTGTGTGTGATTGTGTGTGTGATTGTGTGTGTTTGTGTGATTGTGTGTGTGTGTGTGTGTGTGTGTGTGTGTGTTCCCCAGTTCTAACCTAAACTCATCAGTTGTCAGAGCCAGGGAAGTTGTGTGATTTTCAGCACCTCAGGGATTGTTACTCATCTGAGTTACTTAAAAAAGTGTGTGGTTTCAGGCTGAGGCTGAAGCTCCAGGAAAGAGTCTTGATTTAGTTCCTGCCAAACAGGGACACATTCCAAGAAAGTACTGGGCATCTCCAAATGGGGAGTGATTTTCATCCACAAATCCAAGCCAGAGGAGAAATAGCTGAGGAGGAGAAATTTCGTCTATCAGCCAACAAAGGAATGATGGCATTTATCAGTCCTCTAGATCCTGTCAGCAAAGCCCACACCTAGAACGTCTGTGTTGTGATTGTGTTTTGAGCGAGAGGGTGTGGCCAGCTTCACTTCAGTCACTGTCCAGTTGGATTGGACTAGGTTGTGGCATTGATTACTTTTCAAAAGCAACAATGACACTTGTCCCAACTGAACCATTTAGCAATAACAGCCTGTATATTATAAATCCAGTCTGTTCCCTAACACTAGAGGTATATTTCTGCGATTTTGTGTGTTTTGCTGAGAGAAAACTTGTTTTGGAGTCTGCCTCTGAGATTCACAGATGTTTTGTTGTGTTGTGTTTGTTTGGGTTTGGGTCTGGGTTTTTGTGTGTTGGTTTGGTTTCGTCTGGTTTGGTTTGGTTTGGTTTGGTTTGGTTTGGTTTGGTTTGGTTTGGTTTGGTTTGGTTTGGTGGTGAAATAAAAAGATTGTAACAATTCTTGCTCCATTTTCCCAAGTGTGTTTTGGGATGAGAATCACAGGAAGTTGGCCTGTGAAAGTCCAAACATCTCTAAACTATAACATGTGTGAACGCCACAGGCAAGCTAGTGTGAGAGTGTCCCAGTGTGGTGTGATATGTCTAAGTCATGGGAGGAGCAGTGCTCATGCTTTGTCCTCCTCTGGTGGCACAGGGGTACTTGCAAACCGTTCTTCATGCAGGTCAATTGGGAGACTATCCAGGTGTGATCTCCTGAGGGCGGTGGGGTAACGAGAGCAGCCAGGGGGTTGGTTGTTCCTTAGAACTTTTGCTTGTAGCAGATGCAGGGGAATGGTGGCTTCTGGTTAGATCTTGAGAAAATTGTGGCAGGTAAGAGGTTTATTCAGCTACCAGCTAGTATTCCTGGATACAAGGCTGCTGCTCCCTGGTAGCAGGGCAGCAGGCTGAGTTGAGCACACTGCAGAACTAACTTATAGAAGAGGAACCATGCTACCTCCTCCCTTAGTAAAGAGCAAGAGGGAGGAGCTCTGTCCTATGTGCTTGGAGGCAGTGAGGGTGAGTTTGGGCATCAGCTGTCCAGCACAGGTGCCAGCCAATGCTGGGAACAGCAAGTGGCACCTGGACCAAAGCCATGGTTATCATCTAGCAGGAAGGAGGCCCTGAGATAATGAGGGGACAACTAGTTTTTTTGTTTTGTTTTGTTTTGTTTTGTTTTTAAACAGTGCCAACCCTCTGTGGATTTATGAAGAGGTAGGAGGGAAAAGGAGACACTAATTACAACTTACCAAATCGCAACTTGGGTCAAGCTAGGCCAGCTAACTGCTTCACATATTTAATGTAATTTAACCCTCTCGCTCCCCCACCCCCACTCCCCCCCCCAAAAAAAAACCTCTTAAGTGTGTGCAGGAAATGATGGCCCATCCAGTAACCTCATCAACTCAGAGGTGGAGACAGGAAGCCAGGGGCTTGGGACTAACCTTGGCTAGACCCTGTCTCAGACGGAAATCAAAAGCAAACAAAACAACCCCCATATTCTGTGAGCAAAGAACAGAAAGATGAGACAATCTTCAGAAACAAGTAAAAGAAAAGAAAAAATCTGTTTGTATTTCTGACACCATCTCCATGATGGTGAAAAAGGATTTACAGGTTAGAGTGGTCTCTTCCAATTGGAAAGAGCACTCCATTCCTCTGAAGGGCAGAGCATTTTTAAAAGCCACACATAAGAAACCCCACCCCTTGTGATCTTGTCCTCTTAGCTGTGGGACAAGTTTTATGCCAGGTGTAGTGTGAAATCCCCCAGATGATTCTCTAAGATGCCACCTGTTTTCCTGTGTTTAGTTTCACACAAACACAGAAGTCAAAGGAATTCTCCACTGGTCCTGAGCTGACATAAACTCCACTACAGCAGAACTCATTCATCCTCTCATTCACCCTTCCCTACGAACACAGGAGCGGAGAGCCGGGAGAGCTTCGACTGTGGAGTGAGATGTGGCTGTATCCAGGAAAGGACCCGCAGATTTGCTTCCATAAGGGAACCCAGTAGGCCTGCTGTTTGTACCTGAACACATTCTATCCTTTATGAACATTTAGGTGCGTGCGTGCGTGCGTGCGTGCGTATGTGAGCAAAAACAATTTTAAGTTCTCCTGCTCACTTTAGCTTTAATTGTTTTTGCCGTCTTTCAAGACTTACTTCAAATATTGTTTCTTTTGAATATGTTATGAATCTCTCATATTTGAAAATGCCATAATGACGCCTATTCTGTTATTGTGCTAATTTTTAAAAAGTTTAAAGAAATACTCTCTCTCTGTATCTGTCTCTCTCTCTCTCTTTCTCTCTCTCTCTCTCTCTCTCTCTCACACACACACACACACACACACACACACACACACAAGTGGTGCAGAGAATATGGACAGACTGTGAGACTGTGGACAAGGAAGTAATTCTAAATTCTCACTCACTGGGAGGAAGGGCAGCAGTGACAGAAGTTGTGAAACAGAAGCAGCTCAGCTAGAAAGATCTTGACATTATCTCTCTGACTGTTAATTTCATTCTCCCAATACCACTGCCCCATGTCGCTCCTAGTCATTCATCTGTTCACGTACCCACTTCTTCAACTTGAGAGTCATTATAGCATGCCCTTGAGTTACAGTCAGTGTTTGTGAAATGCTCTTATGTATGAATGTATTCAGTGGGAGGAAATTCGGCTGCCATTGCCCTTGCTACTGTTCCTAAGGGTCTGACTGTCTATCTGCAGCCCTCTCTCTGTGTCTTTCCTTCAAGAATGATTTGCATTTCAGAAACATGGAGTTGCGTGACATCACCAGGTGCCATCATTCTCTCTCATGCCTCTGGCCTTTTCTTGTGTTTCCATTTGCTGTAAGTCTTCCTCATGTTGAGCCTACTCTTGATACTGTGGCACACTAACACAAACTGACTATCCTGCAGCTCTGGAATGTGGAAGTCCAACGCTGGTCTCAGTTGAAATCCCAGTGATGAGGGCTGTCCCTCTTTCTGGTGCTCTAGGAGAGGAACTATTTCCTAGCCTTGCCCAACTCCCATAGGCAGCCTATGTTCCTTAGCTCATAGCTCTTTCCTCCATGTTCAATGTTAGAGACAATTGTTTGAATCCTCACATTGTTTCTTTCTTACGACCATTCTCTCGTTAAAGGTAAGCAACTGGTTGGGGGAAGGTCTGCTTTGTTGAGGACTCAGTTGAGATCAGTCACATGGTTTGCTCACAGCACTCTCTTTTTTGAAGTTCTTTTTGTTTTATTTTATGTGTATGATTGTTTACCTGTACGCATGTATGTATACCCTATGTGTATCTGCTGCCTGTAGAGGTCAGAAGAGGGTGTCAGATCCACAAAAACTGGGGTGATAGACATGTGTGAACTGCCATTGGGACCTCTGGAAGAGCAGCAAGTGCTCTAAAATGCTGAGCCATCACTCTCTTCCCCAAGGTCATTATTCTTGATCTCATCTGGGAAGTACCAACCATAATCACGAGTTGCAGGGAGCAGAGGAGACATTACTGGGGAGCGTGTTCTGCATTTTTCACTTGCTTTTGCTGTCCTCTAAGGCTCTTCTCAAATATTATTTTTCTTGAGTCTTTTCCGGTTCCTCAGAAGAACAAAGAACTTTTTTCCCCTGTCTTCTTTGTGTTTTGAAAACACTCCACTTATTGTTGGCTTTGCCACACTGTTTTGGAGTTATTGGCTTAGGTAATTGATCATTCCATGGAGGCCTTAAGCTGAGACTGAGTTTCATTCATAAAAACAAACAAACAAACAAACAAATGAACAAACACCTATTGCATGGTATGAATCTTATTCTTCATATTAAATAAATGAAACATGAAACTCCAATCACATCGATGAAAATTCCTGGTTGCAGGGTTTCCGTACCATGAAAATACTATGTTGAGAAATAGTTTGGGAGTAGAGCACTGGCCTTGCCTGTTCCAGGCTCTGAGTTTCATCCCCAAGCTCAAACGCATGTATGCACACATACACACAAGCATACACTGAAATAAAATGCACCCCAAACTTGAGGTAGATATCTGCTTTAATATCTAGTAGTAACTAAGTTTTCTTCTAACTCTCTGCACATTCCTATCCATTGCTTTTATTTTTATCACAGTCAGACTGTAATAAGTCACTGGTTATCAGTTGAGAAAGTGGAATCTCACCACAGTGAAAGCTCCAGTTACAGTCATTCACTTAGCTGTCATTAACCAAGGAAAGGGAGGGCCTTCCTTGAAGATTCTCAATTATAAAATAAGGCATATCAAATTAGGAAGAATAGCAATGTTATGAAGATGAGATATTTAACCAGGGACACAGTGTCAATGTGAAAACCTTCACACTTAAACCAGCGTTAATGTGGAGCAATTGCATATGCTGGTCATTTAGTCTGTGAATTACAAACACTTGTTCAGAGAAGAAGTTCAAATGTGCTGGAGTGTCCGAAGTACAAGACCCTGTGACAGGCCATCAAGAGGCAAAGTATGACACAGTGGACTGGCATTATAATGAATATCTGTTTCCAAGTACCCCAAACTGCCTTTCCAGGGAATGGATGGGCTTGAATTAGATGAGCATGCATAAATCTGTATGTCATTATCTGGACATTTCAAAATGGTTTTGTTTGGAAGCTGACCCTTTCTCAGGTCATTCAAAATATCTCATCTCGTAAGTACCACCTTAGCAAGTGCTCTTGTTCATCTGCTTATCGTTTGAATGTCTTTAGTCACTGTCTATGACGTAAAATTTCAAGTCAGTGGTCCTCAGATAACTGAGGTTTCATAAGCATGGTCTAGCAACCAGCCTTCCCCAACACAGAGAAGCTCGAGGTTCACCTGGGCGTGCAGTACATAAAGTCGTAACTGGGCCCCAGACAGTGTAAAGAATTATATGTTGTGACATACACAGAGCAGACTCAATAAAAGGATAGTTTTTGCAAGGCACACGTTCATAGGCATTGCCAAGTGAGGGTGTGGCGTGCTAAGGGAAAGAGGGAAACACTGGAATCCTCTCAATGTTGCTCCCAGGGCTGACCACAAGATGAATCCTAAATAAAGGACAATGCAATGGGAAGCCCTCACTGTGCCCCTCCCCTTCCCTCTCTGCACAAGCCTGTTTAGTGTGCTAGGTTATCTCATTCAAATCCTTATAAATGAGTGGGGATTTTTTGCTTTTAATCTGCTTCATCTACACTGTTTGCACTGTTCCATGTAGCCTAGGTTGGTCTCCAGCTAGATCTGGAGCCAGAGATGACCTTGAACTTCTGGTCTTTCTTCTTCTCATTCTGGGTGCTGGGATTACAGGCATGCATCATCATGCCTAGTTTACGCCACACTAGGGATAGAACCTGTGGCTTCCTGTGGACTATGCAAGTACTCTGCCAGTCAAATAGCACCCCAACTCCCTTAAAGACTCTTCTCAAGATATTCTTCCTCTATGAAGCCACCCTGGCAGGCTCAGTACAATGTTAATGTTATTGTTATATTCTCCTAGTCATGAGCTCAACTCATCACCTTAACTCTCTTGAATCTACCCTTCCTCATTGGACTTCGAGTTTGGCAAAGGCAGAAATGTCTTTTCTATCCTTTCACACCGGGTTCCAGCCATACAATGAGATAAAGAACACTTAATACATACTTGCTGAATTAAAGCACATCCTAGTCTAACATCCTTCTGCTCCCAGTCTACCAGGCATGCTACCTGCTGTTAATGAGTGTCTGTGTAAATACCAGAACTCTCTCATGCATCCCCTACTATTTCATGAGATTTCAGGAGCTAAAAGTCCTAATTAATGAGGCTGACAGATACAGACAGCATTAACTATGAAGACAAGGAGATAATTCACTCCTCTCCACCCCACCAAGACAAACCTCCTCCTCTGATGCATTTAGGTCCTATCTAGTTTTTACCAGTGTGCTTTATGTTTTATGATTCAATTATCTTTGTAATAAAAATGTATGCAATTACAGTGACTTTTGTATCACTAAGTTAGGATTGGGCTGGATTCCAGGGCTTTATTCCTGAACACACACACACACACACACACACACACACACACACACACACACACGCTCGTAAGTATATGGAAAGGAAGGGTTTTAAGAGACTTACAAACCCTGGTCACAGTTCCATATGAAGGACGTCAGGGCAGGAATTCAAGGCAGGAACCTGAAGGCAGAAACTGAAGCAGAGGCCATAGAGAAATGCTGCTTCCTCTATTGTTCCTCATGGCTTTGCACAGCCTGATTTCTTATACAACCCTAGACTCCCTGGCTCAGTAGTGACACTATCCACGGTAGGCTGGGCCATCACATATCAATCATTAATCAAGAAAATGCTCCCACAATCTTGCCTATGGGCCAACGTGATGGATGGCCAATGTGATGGAGGCATTTTCTCAACTGAGGTTTCCTCTTCACAGATGATTCTTGCTTGTATCAAGTTGACAAACCAAAACAAAAAAACCTAATCAGCACATTTGTCTTCCTGAAACCAACTGGATCCATTTAATATGATTATTTCCAATCGCATCCACTGCCTGCAATGAGTAGTTTTTATGGATGGAAATCTTTTATGGTGTACATACATCGTTATTTTATTTACTCATTCATCTGTTGAAGACACATAGATTAGTTCCATAACTTAGCTATTTTGAATAGTGCTGTAATAAAAAGGGAAGTGCAACTGTTGGCTACTACCAAGATATGAGTGTGACTATTACATATTTGGTATAATCTTGCCATACTGTCATTATTGGGACCTTTAATTCATTATCCAATAAAAAATGGTCAGCCCTGAAGCCATGTACAAACAAACCACACAAACAGATTTAGCTGTTGTGTGTGTATGTGTGTGTGTGTGTGAGAGAGAGAGAGAGAGAGAGAGAGAGAGAGAGAGAGAGAGAGAGAATAATGATTAAAGTAGAAAGAGGAAAAAAGATATCTATTTGAGAAGAAGTGAAGGAGAAATATGGAAGGAGTTGGAGGGAGGAAGGGGAAGAAGAAAATGATATGATTATATTTTAATGAAAAATCATTCAATCAAAAAAGTGAGGTCCAAATATTTCTGATCTGTTGACTTAGAATCCTATGAGTGAGCAGCCAGGATTGCTCTGGCCTGGTCATGTGGTAAATCTAACTTTAGACTTTTGAGGAACCTCCATATTGGTTATCATAGTGGCTAGACTAGTTTACCCCTCCTCCAGCCATGTGTGACCATTCTCTTTTGTCTATATCCTCACAAGTATTTATTAGTATTTGTGTTCTTCCTGACTGCTATTCTGGCTGGGGTGCTGGTCTGCTTCTTGACCATAGAGTATCGTCTGTTCTAGAAGCATTCCTCCTGCTCCCACTCTTGTGATGGAGTGGAGATGTCATTGCTTCACCAGCTTCCAATGACATAATTTTTGTTTTGATGGTGGGATTTATGGATTCTGGATTTCTATGCAGAGAGATTCAGACATATCTAAGTAAGGAAATGAATAATAAAAACCCAGCCAACACTGACATACATTTTCTGTACCAACCCCATTCTTTATAGAGAAGCTAAGAGAGCAAGCATGGCATCTTTGTTGCAATTAAATTTTTATGATGTTTTCTAACCTAAGTTTTTAACATATAATAAATCTTTATGATAATTTTTATAGAGTTTAATTTCATTAGTTTTCAAAATTATCAAGGTTGCACTTGTATCTCATTTTGTAAAAGTTAAGAACTAAGGATGAAAACTCTAAATAAAAAATAAAGTCTGTCATCTGTCAAGCTCATGTCCCTTTTCAAACTAACCTCTGATGTTCCCTCATCCAGAAAACACTTGTCTGTTTGTACATCGATTACATATTGTTGCCTTTTCTTCAGTATAAAATAATAATGGAACAAATTTTCAGGTCAATGTTTGTGCTTATGTTCCATGCCTTTTAGTGACTGCATAAATTTATATCACACACGCACACACACACACACACACACACACACACACACACACACACCTATGTGCTACCATTTAGTAGACCTTTTGTCACCACAATAGGCGTGTGTTTAGATGATTTTTTCTATGTTGTACATGTAGAAATATTTAAGAAAAGTCCTGACAAAAAGTGGAATTTCTAGTTCAAACAATTAGAACATTTCACACTTTAGAAAATCTCAAGAAATCATTTTTGATAGAATCTGTAATCAATTGTATTCATATCCACAGTATATAAAAGTAGCCACTTTTTTATTTGCAGCCATGATGTGATTTTATTTTCCTATTTAATATAAACTGCATAACTCAAAGTAACATATGGCATCACACTTTGCTAATTATTAATTAAGCCCACTATCTCTTTGGTAAAAAACTCATGTTTGTATTTTTTAGTTGTTAGAGCTATGAGCTTTCTTATATCAATTATTTATTGTGGAACTGGTCCACTTTTTACTTATTAAATTATTGGAGCTCCTAACATATTTTTCATAACAATCCTACCCTAACATATTTTTCATAACAATCCTTTGAATTCTACAGCACAAATAGTTTTATTGTTTGTCTCATCTTTAAATCTTATTTTGTTTAGTTTTGTTCAAATAATGTTCCTAAAACACTAAATCATATGTATTTTTTTTTTAATTTTTCTATGTGCATCATTTAAGGATTAGCTATGGTCAAGAATACATATTCTTATACTATTTTAATAAATCTTTTTATATTCTGGATTTTAGTGTAGCTACATTTACTTTTTAAAAAGTTTTGTATGTGTTTAATGGATAGACAGTTGCTTATTTTAAAATGCTCCTTTTATTATATACTAAACTCATGCCAGTATATAGACTCATAGACTCATATCCATCTGTAGAGTCTCTATGCTCTTGTCCTCAGATAACCACCCTTTCCTGAATCAATACAAAATACTATTCTATTTCCTATAGCAATATGATACACTATAATATTCTATAACAATGTGATACATTGTATAAGATTTTATATGAACTACTTTTTATATATTTCAAGTCTAATCTGCAAGCACATGCATTCACCCAAATTTGGAGGTACTGAGAAGGTCTGTGAGATTTTACCATCAGAAGGGTTTCTTTGTAATTTGGGAAGTCAGAGAACTCAGTGATGAGGAGATATTGGGCTGTTATTTGGGGAAGGATTTAGTCATGAGTTGACAATCAAAAGGCATTCCAAGTAAACATTATTGTTTTAGTAACAGAGATAAGACAGTGCTAGATTTGAATCTGTCCAGTACCTTCCTGAGAATATAAGGAGTGTTGGGAAAGAAGCCTGCTGGATATAAAGCAGGGAACATGATAATGGGTGAAGATCACAGGAGGCCTGGGAATGATGAAGCATCTCCATAGAAGGGGTGGGAAGGACTTCTGGGAAGTTTATCAGTGATGCGGTTTTAGCTTCACAGTCAGCCTTCTGTACGTGTATGTTTTCATAATTCAAACAACCACAGTTTGAAAATGTTCAGAGAAAAATTGATCTATGCTGGACTAGTACAAACATTATTTAGTTATTATTATCTAAACAATATGGTATAGGAAGCATTTAGAATTTTCATAGTATTTACATTGTATCTGTATCATGGGAGATTCGAAGATTAATTGAAGAATATGAGAAAGGAGATACGGAGATAGCTCAGCCAGTAAGTATTTGTCAATGAGTGTTTGTCAATAAGTGTTTGTTAGCCAATAAGTGTGAAGAACTCAGGTTGTTCTCTAGCAGCCTTACAAAAAAGAGTGCAGTGCACATACCTGTAATCCCAGCACTGGGGGATCTTGGGACACACTCACCAGCCAGTCTAGATAAGTCAGTCAACTTTGAATCAGTAAGAGAACTCATCTCAACATATAAAGCAGAAAGTGATACAGAAAGACATGTGATATCAAGTCCTCTGCTGCATCCCTGTACACAAAGTATATGAAGTACATGTATGCCACATGCAAACACCATGGCATTGTGTACAAGGAACTCGGCTTCTGCAGACCTTGGTATATGGGAGCCAGTTCTTTTTGGAGTCTGATGAATACTCCTAAGTATTGAAAACGTGACAGTGACAGTGAACTTAAAGCCAAATCAGAAAAATGGAGAGAGGACAATCCAGTCAGCATGCCAGGGTTTTAGGTAATAGACAAACATGCCTAAAAATGGCAGGAAAAATCCAAACCAAACCAAACAAACAAAAACACTAAATCATGACCAGCCTTTTCTATTTCTTCCAAATCTACCATATTAAAAGGAACTGACTGGAATTTACAAAGCTTAAAGTCTGTATTTAGACAACAAATAGAACAAAAAAGCTGCCTCCCTTCCTTCTCCCAGGAGACCTCTATGCACCCAACATATTAAAATGTGTGTCACCAGGCTAGGGTGAGTGTCCTGGTAATAATCAGTCAGAACAGGTCTTCTATCACAAGCAGGATTTCTTAACATGATTAAACTTCTGGGCCCAGAAAGTTCCTTATTAGGAGGGTTCTCTTGTGCCTGGATATTTAAAAGGGTCGCTGGTATCTATCAACTCGGTGCCAGTAGCATCCCTTAGCCAGTTGTGACAACCAAAACTATCTCCAGGCATTACTAACGTTCTGAGAGCATCCCATCAAGTTTGGTGGGCATTTTGCCCAAGTTCTTTGTCCTCATTGGTTAGTAGCAAGCAGATAGAAGGACGGCCGTGATGGAAAAACCCTGAAGCTGCACACTAATAAACACTATCTCTAGTAGGTAAGGGTCTTGAATAAACGACTTATAAAACCAAACTCCAGTCTCCCTGCTAAGAAATGTCAAAAGTAATAACACCTCTCAGGATTGTTTTGAAGAGCAGGAGAGACAAAGAGAGATAAGGACGGTGCAAGGTAGTTGCTCAATAAATATTTGTTGACCCTAATTTATTTATTTTTTTAGTACAAGGGGAGATATACATCTTTGCTCTAAACTGTCTTTGAATGCCCAGGATTTTGCTTCTTTTTCAGGGAAAGCACATACAGGGTTCTGACCTGAAAACCAGTGATTCTGAATGCATGTCCATCACCTATCAACAACTGGCCCTTGGTTTGTAAAACCCTTGGAACGATGTTGCTCCTGGGAACGCTATGTCCATGCAAAATAAGCCCTTCCCTGTGGGATTGGCGGTAGCCATCCTACTAACATCAGTCTCTGAAACATGAAATCTGAGTGGGAAGATAGGAAACACGGAGCCCACAAAGATTTGGGGAGTACATTTTTTAGATGTGCTTTTCCCTTCTAATATTTTCTCCTTTCTTATTCTTCCTTTTCTTCTGAGAGTTGATTCATTCTTCTCTGTCTCCCCCACCCCTACCCACACCATTGCTCTCTATGGAAACAGTCATTTCTCTTTTATCTCTTCTCCAAATCATTGTCTCCACTTCTCAAGATCTTCCTCTTAACTTCCTGTTACATGTTCAGAGTTTACATACTTTAAAAATCTGTGTGCTCCCTCATCTTCAAGCCTAAGACATAGCATCAAATCTCTTTTCCCATTTTAAACATATACAAAATTGTAAATGCTCTCAGCCCTTAAGTGAGGAGTGTACCCACACTCCTGCGCCCTCCCTCTCCTTATCTCTCCTGTGTCCCTGCTCTAAAGGAGAAACTAATCACAACTGCTCTCAGTGTCTCTTCCATTTTAAAGATTTATTTATTTTTGTTTTACGTGTATGAGTGTTGGCCTGCATGTGTGTAGTATACCATGTGTGTGCCTAGTGCTTGCTGAGTTCAGAAGACAGCATCCAATCCCCTGGAACTGGACTTACAGGCTGTTGTAATTTGCCATGTGGGTTCTGGGAACTGAACGTGCATCCCCTGTAAGGTCAATAAACACTATAGTCATGAATCATCTCTCCAGTCCCTCTCTGGGTGTTTCTTAACAAATGATTTAGGAAGAGCTTGGGGTAAAACATACTGATGTATGGATCATCCTATGAGCTTTGATAGCACAGTTGTTTCAGTAATTATTGGAGAGCCTCACCACTCTTAACAAGAATGGAATCAGAATCATCGTTGCACAGGCTAGCTGGACTCCTGCTAAAAGGCAAAGCCCATCACCACCAAGTAATCCTTCTTTCCTCTTTTTTACTTCATCTGCATCTAAGTGTCCTAAGAAAGATCTTTCTCTTCTTGACAATAACCCTGCAGCTCCTGTGGGGGTGGTGTTTGAAAAGGAGGGCTGATAATTATCTTGGAAAGCAGCCCAGAAAAACTGCCTTTTGCACACAGTAGGCATTCCTTATGGGATTTAATGGAGGCATCGGTTGCCCCACAGCCCAGAGCTGTGGGTGGAATTTGTATCTTGAAACAACTCCCTGAGATTTCATCTTTAGTGCCTTGTATGACATGTATGCACACACCAAATAAACTCAACACAGAGAGACTTCAAAGAAGAACCGTGTTTGCTGCCTTAGCACAGTGATCAAACAAGGCTGCTAAATAAGCCACAGTGATGATTTGGTAATGTCTGCCCTGGAAAGTGCCTACAAGTTTCTTGGGAAACTTTACTGCTCTGTGTGAAGCCAAGATTTGGGAGTTTCCATGGAGACATGCCTAAGTCATCTGAGAGAAGAAACACTACAGACTATAGACACATATAGATTACGTTCTGCTTAATTATAGGAACTCAGGCTAGTATCTGTCTACTTACAAGGCTGCCCCATTGTCTGATGCACATCAACTGGCTTCCTCCTCTCTGGTGCCCCAGCACATGGCATGCATCATGCAGACTTCTCCGTAACAATTTTCAAATCTCTCAGGTGACGGAGGACAAAGACAAAAACTCCAACAACAGATATTTGGAGTCCAGATGAGAACTGATAAAAGAACCCACCTTGTAGTGGGGGAAGTCCCATCCTTGCTGTGTTTGTGCCAAATGAACGTTATTGGAATGGGGAGGCATGTTAGTTTGCGTCTTGTCTCTGTCTGATTTGGTTCTCCAAGGGCAGAGAGTTGAATAGTTGCCACAGACATCATAATTCTGGCAAAGCCTGAACAACATACTGCCAGTCAAGACTTGCCAGCCCTACAGAGGGACTCACAGTGGGTTTAAAGGCCAACAAAATGATGCCATTGAAAAGCTAACTGGTACTGGGGAGGCCGGGGTATCATTGGCATAAGATAGTTCATATCATCTTCTCTCACAGGACTCCTCCTGTCTCCATTCCTTTCTTTTAAATTTTAATTTCACCTCTTGCATGCTTCTTAACTATTTTTTCTTTTATTCCCATACTAGGAATGTTTCTATCCAGCAAATATCATTTTAAAGGAATAATTAATATCACGGTATATAATGTCATTGCAATATAATTATCTTAAGTAATTCTTTGAGAATACCACGCATACATATAATGAATTCTGATGCCAGTCACCTGTAAATAACACCATGACGACCAATTGTGAAGGCAGAATAGACATATTTACAGGGTCTAATTCTAGAAGAATATTTTTAAGTCATGTCCAAGGACAAGAAAAAAGAGAAACACTACATCGTTATGAATAGCTGCTTCTAGAGTAAGCCAGGCTTACTACTTACTCTTCTCTTTCTGCCCTCTTACACAATCGTAATGAATCCATCCTATCTGCCAAGCGTCTGTGATTTAAGCAGCCTGGTTTCAGCGCTCCTGTCATTACATAGACATTGTCTGTAATAGGGCCTCCCACACTGCTGCATGTTGGACACACTCGTAAATCCTACCTGTGATTCATCTCCGTCGAATTTGTGAAACTGCTCTGGAGAAGAGTCACTGAGTATATGGAAAATATTACTGCCATTTTTTTTTTTGCAATGTTGAAAAAAAAAAGTCCTGCCACCCCAGAAGTCTAATTTGTGATCTTAATTCTGCCCACCAAGGTTTATTTGTGAAGACTGATTCTACTTTTTGAGCTGCCATTTTGAAAGATTATTTCTGATGGAGCCCAACCTTCTGAAGCTAGCATACACAGTGTGGTGGAAGGAAGCAAAGGCATCATACCTTTTAAAATGAGCTCTCCAGCTTTGCTGGCTCTCAGCCATTTTATTTCAGCTTCCAGTGCCTCAGTTTCCCCATCTGCAGCATGGGCTTACCAATAACACACCAGGTTAAGAAAGATTGAAGAGGGTAATGTAAATGCGAGCAACCACATCATCCTGGCAGCAAACAGGTGCTTGAAAATGGCCTTCTATGAAGGAGATGAACTGAGTGAGAGTCCTTATTAAGGGAAGAAATGCAATGGTGGCATGGAAGAATCCAAGAGGAAGCCACACTTCCTGTCTCTGACTCAGCCAGAAGCAGGAAGACTCTGCTGCACACACGTGCCCTGCCAGTTAGTTGTACACTGTCATCTAGTTGAAGGCACGGAAGGATGAGTCAGGGGACCTGGGATCTGGTCTACTGTAAATTTCCTCTGTGCTTCTTACATAAGCCATGGTGAAATTCTTGCCATATATCTATATGTCTTAATATCTGGCCATATATCTGTCTGTACACTTATAACGTGAAGGCTGGTTTCAGATAAGAATTTCTCTGAGTTTTTACAAGATTTGATACAAAGATGGTATGGAATTGAAACACTAGGAAATAATGTCTATTGACAAAAAACCAGTGATATTTATTTTTATTTTATTAACGATTAACATACAGCGTTCTTTTTTGTGGATGAAGAAAATGGATTGTGTATATACACTGTAGTTTTTGTTGTTGTTGTTGTTTTGTTTTGTTTTTTGCTCTTTCCTCTGTTAGCAGATACCTAGGTGGGCTCTGCTAACTTAAGTGTTGTGAATTATCCTCCAACAACCACTGATGGTGCAACCAATGATTTTGTTTTAAAGATCACCTTGAAAAATGAAAGCATATAGTGTAATTGTAGTATTTTCTAAGCCACCACACACCTCTTTATACTCAGTTTTCAAACAATCCTAGGATTTGGAAAGACAAGTGCCCCATCCCATTATCAGGAGGAAAGCAGGCTTGTGATCACACAGCTTGTAAATGAATGTACCCAGATCTCAAACCAAACCTGACTGAAATGAATTTTACAAACTCTCTTCTTTTGGGGAGAGTCCATCTGAGTGATTTGGGTAGTTACCAACTTCAGGTGCCAGTGGCTCACATTCATTGCCCATGCATGTTCTTTCTGTCTGACTGGAGGTTTTCTTGCTCTGCTCTAGGACTTTCAAGCATGAAGAATTCATTTGCCTAAAGCTGTCTTTATAATGCTTATGCTAGATTTTATTGAAGGAGAGTCCTCAATCAAGAAATGTTTCAAAAGAGGGCTGGCAGTGACATCAGAAGCACATGGCAAGCTCTGAGTTTCCTGAGATGCGCTGATTGGTGGCCATAGCCTCCTGTTTGATGGTCTCTAGAGAAAGATGCATAATAGCTGGGTTCACCACACACGTGATCTAGAGAGTATTCCTTCAAATAGGAAGGAGAGCCACTTTGTGATGTTGTTGCCAGTAAACTCAGAACAAATCCATATCCTTGGAGTCTCGATGTACCCACAGGAAAATTTATAAAATAAATGCCTGATGAATGTGCCCTTCACCATAATCCATAGGCCTCCTGTCTTCCTTTCTGGAACCTCCCCTGTTTCTTGGAACAGGATGATGGATTCTCCTCTGAGTCCGTCCTTAGCCACCATCTTTGTCTATTGAAGCATCTGCTTGTCACAGGACAATCCTGATTATATGTTTATTTACCCATCTCTCCCACTGGGCTGTGCAACTCGTCAAGGCAAAACTGTATGAACACACACCACACAGTCGGGCACGCATGTGCTCACACACATGCTCACACAGGCACGCACACACTGCGGGTATGTTTTCAGATCTATTCAAGTCTTAAGATTTCAGACTCAGGGATTCCCACATGTGACTCTAGGGAAGTCATAGTGGCTCCAAGATCCCACCAGCTCCCCTCATCATCCTGACATTTCTGTCCTTAGATCTCATTTCTCACATTTTCATAGCCCCACTTCCTGTCTCTTTCTGACACTCATGGTGTGCATACCTGAAAGAATATTCTTCCTTGTTCTGGAATGCTCTTTTCCTAAAAACACACAGGCTGGTAGCATCCCCCTACTTCTTGCTTACTTTTGTTATTTTATTTTTACTCAGTCTGGTTTTGGGGATTCCATCATCTAAATGAGGCTAAATTTGTCCTATTTAAATTCTACCAGCTCCTCCCTAAGGACCCCGGACCTCCCAACATTTCTTCCCATGGTTTGCATTTTCACTTCCAGGGCACTAAGCACCTTTTAACTTTCAGCTTCTTATTGGTATTAACTTTCATTTAATATCTGACTCTCACTTCTAGAATGCAAGTTCTGTGACAGACAGACTCTGTGATTCACTGGTACAGTTGTTAGTGTCTCTTGTGTCTATGGTAAGAGACCAACAAAAGTATCTTACGGAATATGGAGTTTATTTGGATTCATAGTTTGAAGAGATACACTCCATCATGGTGATTAGGCATGGCAGCAGGAAGGAAACTAACTGGTCTTACTGTAGTTATTCACAGTCAAGAAGAAGAAAGAGGGATGTTTGTGCTCAATAGGATTTCCTATATCTTTCTCTCTCTCTTTGAGCACAGGACCCCAGCCCATGATCTGCATATAGCCTCACAGATATTTGCAAAGGTGATTCTAAATCTAGTAACAGCAAATGTAATCACTATAAAAAAATGTGTCCTATTAAGATGGCTCATCAGGTCAAAAGTGCTTATGAAAAAGGCCTGATGACCTGATTTTGATCCCCAGAAAGCTGTCACCATGGCATTCACCAGCCTTTACAGATATGCATCACAGACAAGGCTGAAAGTGAGTGCTAGCCATCATAAACAGCACCCCGTGTTCCTAAAAGAGTACTGGGTAGGTAGTGAGTGTTCACAAACTGTTGTTAGTTTGCATTGCATCTATTGACTATGCTTTATTGAATAAAGGATTAAATTCTCCCAAATAGTCTGGCTGAGTGCTTCCAATATCCTGTTGCTAAACACTTGAACTACATACTCTGGGATCTTTGTATAGACAGATCTCTAAGGAGGCAGAATCCAGACAGAATTTGCCACAGAAAAGTGATGCAAGCATTTTGTTACTTTTATAAATATTTGTTTTCTTTATGAAATGTCTCCAAAATTGAACTTATAATGAGTTCATCCCCATCCTTGGAAAGTGGGATGGGTTGGTTGTCTTCCTTGGAGATTCTGGGTTGGAGCAGATACCCCTTCCTTGGTCTTGTCCTCCCCATTTCCACTCCATTTGCTTCTTCAAGTTCTTGAGTTATTAATATATTAATCAGAATGAACACAAAAGCCAACAACTGTTTCTCAGTTTATTGTATGGCCATGTGGTACATTGCCACAGTCCTCTGAGAATCAGCCCCTCACTCTGCTTGGGAGTGATTTCTCGGGGATTTTAGTCCATCTTTGAGCTGAAATGTTTATCGTTTTTCTTTTAATTGTTTCTGGCTCCTCCTTCACCTTTGAAGTATCTGAAATCTTTAAGTCCTTGGCAGTTCTCTCTGCACTCTGCAGGTCTTCTGCCTGTAAGAGGGTCCTTGGCCAAGAGAAAGGAAATGGAGCTCCTCTCTTGGCCAGGTCCATAAAACAATCAGTTTTTCTCCACAGGTCTGTCATCTGAAACGTGAAGCCATGCTAAACATGCAGAAATTGCAGTGCACTCCAAGGAGATTAGAATCTCCCAGTGGACTTCAAGTAAATGGTAAGTCCTCTGCATACAGTAATCCTCTCTTCTCCAGAATGACTGGTTGTCTCTGAGGGTAAGCAAAGGAATGACCTACAGCTGGGTGTTTTCCATGAAATGCCTTTATCTCACTGCTGAGCTGATTGGTGATGCCCATTGGTCGTTTTTCTCTTTGGGACTTGACAGTCTCAGATCTTATGACTTCTTCTCAGAGAAGGTAGACTCTCCTGTCTTTGTTTATCTCCTCAGAGAGAAGGCAGACCCTCAGGCTCCTGCCCCTTCTCTCCCAGGAAAGGTACACTCTTGTGCTTCTGCTTTCCGAGTCACAAAGGAGGTAGACCCTCCTCATGTCTCTGTTTCTCCCCTGATATGTGAGGTAGACCTTTGTGTCCCTGTTTTTCTCCCCACAAGAAAGGCAGACCCTCACATTCCGATTTTTCCTTCCCCCAGAAAGCCCAAAGAGATTGTTTATCCCACTTCTTAGTCTTTCCAAAACTTTTAGCTCTTTTGGTAATTTCTAAGGGAAGTGACCTTCATGCCATGAGGGGGTCCATGGATGCCCATCTCAAAGCCAGATGTAAACATTTACAGCAAAGAGAAGGCATAACACAGGCTTGAAGTTGAGCTCACATGAATGAGCTCTGGGCTTAGCTAGCTTTCTGTCTTCAAAGATGCAAGAAAATCAAGACATTAAGACATTGAGATGATGAAACTCACCAAATCCAGTGTCAGTTTTGCTTTGTAAACCTTGTCCTCTTACTTTCTCTGTATGTTCACTAACTTTTCTATACCCTCCAAAGAGCACACGCTCAGCTTCCCAGAATCCCCATGGTGAAATGAGTGCAAAGGGCAGGAAAAGGGGAGGCACACCTGCTCAAGTCAGCCAGGTTAGGTGAGCAGTAGCAGAGTTCAGTGTGCCATCATGACATGCAATTGTAAAGAGTAGAGGAATGGACAGAGTGACAAATAGCTGCCTCGTGTGAACACGAGGTAGAATCAAACCTGCCTGTGAATCAAACCCATAAGAACACTCAGCTCTGTGCAATAAAAGCTGTGTTAGAAGTTGGGTGGATCAGGTAAATGATGAAACCCTATCTGCTGACGAAAGAGGGAGTCACTTTCCTGCCTGCCTGGTCAGTCAAAGAATTCTGGACTTTTGTCTGGCCCAACTTCAATTCCTGTGACTGTGCAGAGGAATTCAACAGAGTAGTTAGAAGGAATATTTCAAAGAATTACAAATGTCCCAGGAGTTGAAAGAATCACCAGTGAATTCCTTATCAGTCCTCAGTGGAAATCCAGAAACCAGGTACCACATTGTATGCCTCCCATCTCTTTTATGGATATTCCTGTTAGCGGTGGGCTCGCAATACCCACAGGCAACCTAGGCTATAAGCCTACATCATATTCTTAGGCTGTTTGGATTATTAAAATTGTGCAACGGGGAGTTCTAAGTGCCTACTTAATTGGAAGTCTTCTCTTGAAAATATAGAGTTCCCATGATGCTGTTATAGTCCCCCACTTACTGGCAGATTCCATATCTACACATTTTTTATTTTTGCTTTTATTTTTTTGTTTGTTTAGAGAAATGTTGTTTAATGGTAAAGGTCAGGGCACTCCAGCACCAGGACTGACATGGAGTCAAAGCAGCAGAGACGGCTGGGTGACTCCATGGAGCCTCACATGGCAAAGAGGATGAGGAAGGCATCCCATGGCCTCAGACATGGCAAAGCCCAGAATGGAAAAGGGAAGAGGTGCTGCTTGAGAGACAGGTTCCTGGCATAGCCAATAATCAAGCTACCAAACACTGTGCCAGTGCCAGCCCCTGATCCAGCCACACCAACTGTGGCAGCCCCAGCACTAATGAACTTGGCTACTGTGTCAATGTCCTGGGAAATGACACTGGTCTGGAACTCCTGTCTGGCCACCTAGAGAGGGGAGCAGCTGCAGGAAGACTGTTTAGATGGGGCCTTCGATCTACTCAGGAGGGAAGCAGACACAGGCCTGATTAGACCCCTGGATCTAACTGGATCCAGGACTGGAGGATCAGAACTGGAGAAATGAGCAGTACCTTGGTGGTCTGCATTTTTCAATCTGTACTCCCACTCTCCTGCAGCCCCTGCTTGGCCGAGAACACACTCCTGCTTAAGACCACCGTGGATCAATAATATCCTGGAAAATTGCATATGCGCTGGACATGAACAGTTTTTCTTTCACTTGGCCATTGCTCCCTTAAAGTAGAGCCCATGACTATGAATAACCCCTTCACATTGCATCAGGCATTGTAAGTAGCCTGGAGCTTATGTGGAGGGTATAAGAGGATATTAATGGAACATTTTCAAGTGCCCTGCCATTTAATGTAAGAGAGTGACCATCTGTGGATTTTGTTATCTGTAGGGGTTCCTGCAATTAATCTCTTGTTGAAACCAAGTATACATTGGATTTCTCAAGAATCCTCAAATGGTAAAGAAACCCCTCTTCTTATTTGCAAGGTAGCTAGTTGTATTCACATCCAGGAGTCAAAACTCAAAATGACTGATACTGCTATTTTACAGTACCTCAACTCTAAGTGATATTAGATCTGACTGGTGTGCCTTCTCACTCTATCCTGTCACTGTAGGTCCATACATCCTCTTCACAGTGTGGCAGACCTGATAACCTTGACATTCAATCTGAGGCCATATAAAGGACCCCTGCCTTATTCCTAATTCACATAGAAAGAATTACTTTATTTCTCCAAGGAGGTCTACAAATCCAACTATCACACCTGCTCTCCCCAGACCCTTAGAGCGAGATTGCAGAAGTGAAAACTGCCCATGCATGCGCGTGCGCGCACACACACACACACACACACACACACACACACACACACACACACGGAGAGAGAGAGAGACAGATAGACAGAAACACACACAATGCATTCATACATGTATACAAACAGGCAAGCACAATTTCATATGAAACATTTGGAATAATTGGTTGACTTGGGTAAGTTTCTTAGAAGCAACTTTGGAGGTGACAATTCAAGAGCAAGTGATGTATGAGGACATGTTTCTATGAGAATGAAAGGACTGGGGAAACCAGGAGAGCAAAGGGGAAGAAGCCAAGTCAGGGTGTAACTTCAGACAGTATGAAACTTCAGCCTGACCCCAAAGGGAGGCTTTGGATAAGAAATTACAGCCTAGAATTGATCCAGACTTGAGTATATGGAGCCAAGGACTCTGTTTTCTACTCCTGCCAGTACTTAGACAAGGCAACACAAACAAAAAAAAAAATTCCTGGGCTTTAGAATTATTTGAAGAGTTGGGTACAGGGTTCACAATAGTCTCATAATCCAATCTGCTAGAGACAGAGACCTCCTGTAAGCGGAGAAGAAATATGTAGAAATGTAAATAGACATCTAAGACAATCTGTACAGGACATCACCATGTCTATTCATTCTGACATGTCACTTCCAAATAACGACTATTATTAGCTTTGGAATTTATGTGCTTCTACCTCATAACTTGGTCTCTGTATGGTAAGAAACAGACTACCACTATTCAATCATATTTAACCAATCCCTGGGATTGGTGGGATCAGGAAGGTCCTGTCACATCTCAGGTTCCACTGAGTAGGTAGATAAACATAGCATTGATATTTTGATCAGTATTATCATCAAAGACATCTTTTATTTTTGTTTTTGTTTTTGTTTTTGTTTTTGTTTTTGTTTTTGTTTTTGTTTTT
>JANHMN010000004.1:84320445-84445460 GCA_030674055.1 Rhabdomys pumilio
TTTTTGTTTTTGTTTTTGTTTTTGTTTTTGTTTTTGTTTTTGTTTTTCGAGACAGGGTTTCTCTGTATAGCCTTGGCTGTCCTGGAACTCACTCTGTAGACCAGGCTAGCCTCGAACTCAGAAATCCGCCTGCCTCTGCCTCCCAAGTGCTGGGATTAAAGGCATGCGCCACCACCGCCAGGCCTGAAAGATATCTTTTAAAAAGCATTTTATAGAGGCTGCTGTGAAGTCCTGTTTGGTGAGTCTCCTTGTGAATGTGAGCTTGGTCACATCCCTTCCTTTACTGGAAATTTTTATTCAGCTGACCATCAAATTCAGTCAAATCCCCTCCCAGAAGAAGACAGATTTCTATGAGTAACCCTGGAATCCAGCACTCTGCTCTGCAGAATGGCCTACATCTCAGAAGGCAGATTCATGTTAAGTAAAATCACACACAGGCAACTCCTCTGATAAGACAAATAGAAATCTGAATAAAACTGCTCCTAACTTCTTTACAGTAAACAACCCGAAATGCAGCAGAGCACTAAATCATGTCTTTATCTATATGGGTATGTTTCTGTTTAATTTTCAATAATAACTTCTAGACTCCCCGTGCTCCATCATTTTATGTCCAGGAACAACTGGCATGATAAGGAAATCTCAGGATGCTGCTGTTTTAATTTTATCAGATTTTTAGTGGTCAATGTGAAGCTGTTTGTCCGCTCCCTACCTCTTCTCTTTCATAAAAGCATCTGTTCCTTTCTTCTCAAATCACAAACAAAGCAAGAACGAACAAACAGAAGAGAGGACTGGGAACTTGGGTCAACCAGTAAAGTGTCCCAGGACCTAAATCTGATTCTCAGAACTTATAAAAAACTAAGCTGGGCATGATGTCACACTGAAGTCTCGGTAGAGAGGACATCTATTCAACTAACCATCTGATTCGACAAATCCCCTCCCAAAAAAGACAGAGATTTCTATAAGCAAACAAGCAGATAATTGAGACTTGCTGTCCAACAACTAGCTTTCTCCATGAGCTGCAGGCTGATGAGAGAAATAATAATAATAATAATAATAATAATAATAATAATAATAATATTAATAATAATAATGCCTGAGGAATGACATTTTAAATTGTCCCTCTGGCTTGTGCATGTGCATACATATGTTGTATACATATGCACACAAAAATACACACACACAAACACATACACACACACATACACACACACACACACACACACACACACACACGAAAAACTCTAGAGAACACACACACACACACACATGAAAAACCCTTGAGAACAGGACTCTTAAGCTACAGCCAGCACGAACATGTTAGCCTTGTATAAGTAGCTATAAGATCTGGTCCTGCTTCCCTTGTCCCCTGATCTCAGGTAAAGGCAAAATTACTGATTTGGTAAGTGTGGTCTCCTAAGCTATTTGTCCCCTTCTTTTTTTAACAGGTCTTATTCTGTCGAATTTATTCCTCTGTCCTATCATTTCAGGCCCCTTCACAATTTGTTTTATTGTTTATCTGGTTGTACACTGTTCCCATGAATGCACATGCATACATATACACAAAAGATGGAAACATATTTTTGTGTTTTCACAATGTACCAATCACCATCTATGTGTCATCTTACCTGACTCTCTACAGAGTTCTCTTCAGAAGTGTAATCATGTCCCCAAGAAAACTGAGGCACAGAGTTAGTCAACATCTCTTACAAGGTGGCCCAGCCATAAGCGCATCACAAGGTAGCGCTGAGTTCATACTGAGTTGTAGCTAAGTCTGATGACTTCTACCCAGTTTCTATTCCCAAGACCACCCTTTGGGTCTTCAACTCCCACAGCAGTACCATATGATGTCAAGTAGTTTTGAGGGACCTGAGAGATGGCTTAGTAGTAGTTCTATGTTTCTTTGTAGAGGAAATGAGTTTGATTCCCAGCACCTACATGGTGACTCTGTAACTTTACTTTCCTCTGTGGATACGAGGCACATATATGATACATATAGGCAAAACACCTATAGCCACAAAATGAGACAAGTAAATCTAATATTTTAAAAATGATTTTAAGCCTCTAAAATAGATGATATAATTTTGAGGGATAGAAAAACCCTCTTGATATACTTACCTAACCCCATCAGCTAGCAAACACTTGGACAGAGAGACACACCTCTTCCTATATTTAAAAATATTTGTAAGAAACCAACTGGCATTATTGTCAGTCGTGAGTTAGACTGAAAGAACGAAAGAACTCTTGTTTATGATTTCTAAAGGATTATTTTGTAATCCAAGGGCATGAAAACATGTTTAATACATTGTTCCACCAAATGACAGTTCTTGTAGCTTGAAACTCAAAATGTCCTGGTGGCGAAATTCTCATTAGTCACCTGCTATAACTCCACTGGAATGTGTTGAGACACGGAGTCTATAAAAGCAGATATAGCCTTGTTAAGCTGTTTGGTCACAATGTAGAGCCTCATGCACGAACACTGTCAGGAGGAGAAAGGCTTAAACCATGTGCATTAAGCATATTGAGAAACTAGTTTCTAGAAACCCAACTTTTCATTGAGCGCTCTTTAAAGCCACACTAGTGTATTTCCGACAGCTATAACAATGACAGGTGAGTCACACACATGGTTTCGAGATTCCTAAGCTGGCTTTGTGAGGCTGCTGATGTAATATCAGAACTCACCTCCGGGTCTCTGAGGTAAGAATCTGTTCAGGGGATGCGATTGCTAATTTTCGTGATTGCGAGCACCAGCACTTCAGTCCTCCCAGGCTCGAGGTCCGAGAGAAACCAAACATTCAAATCTTCTTCCTATTTAAAATGGGTCTCCACTACCAAGGAAAGATATTTCTGAGATTCAGCCTGCAGAGGTGCCTTGATGAGCGCACTGTGGTGTTAACATCCAAAACAGCAAAGGGAACTTCGGGGTTGAGAGCCTAGCAGGTTTGCACTGGAAATCCAGCTCTGCTGCTTACTGAGTGATTTCAGATGACGGTTGCTTCGTCTCCATGAGCCCTTATTATCTAACCTGGAAAACCAGGAAGCCATCTCAATCTCATTGGGCTGGGAAAGTATAAAGTTAGTCACAGAATGGCATCTGGCCCAACAAGGGGGTCTGGACACTGGTGTTTGAGAACAGCCTTGCCTCTGGAGAGTCTGGTGACTAGTCTTGATTTTAAGCACAAACAATGACCAAGACGATAATCTGCTCTGGTTCTAGGCATTCTTTCTACTTTATCTTTAATCTCCATATATTAAAACACACAGATAACAAGAGAAATGACAAACGGGAGATGTAAAGCCAGACATTGCAAGTACCCCCTTTCCTATGAGATGCCAGTTGCTTGTCACAAGATTGTGAGAAAGGAGGATGTGACTGAAATATGACTTTGAATCTAGCAAAGAGGGACATGGGCTGTGGCTCAAGAAGAGAGTGGAAATACTGCAATTTAAAACAGGCAGATAAGAAAAGCTCGATGTCATCATCAGCTTTCTGAGCAGCACAGGTGAGCCCCTAGGCTGGACAGAGGAGGATCCTGACGGGACCAGAAGAGCTGTGCTCAGAGGGACACTTCCTAGTACTAGCATTGCTGGCCATCTTCAACCTCTTGCTGACAGTGAGTCAGAAATCAAGTGATAAACTTGATACTCAGAAGGCCTGGATAATCTGAGAACTCTGTACTCATTTATGAACACACACACACACACACACACACACACACACACACACACACATATGTGTATGTATACGTATATCATATCAAGACCTGCATAGCAGAGAAAACATATGGCTATTGGCTTTCTGAGTTTGGGTCACTTTATTTAACTTAATATGTTCCAGCTCCATCCATTTTCCTGTGAACCTTTATAAATGAGGACACAGGAGACTGAGAGATATTAAGCTCAAGGACACTCAACTTCTAAAGCACTGCTTCAGGACCGAACACACCCTGGTGCTAGAATGGTCCTCACTCTCAGCTGCAACTTCCAGATAAAACACATGGCAGATCATGTTTTTACACTGAATTATGAAAAAGGTCACCTGAGGTATGGGTTATCACCTAGATTCTCAGGGAAGGAGCCTGACATCATCATGTGACTTCTCCATGGCCATACAAAAGATAACCTACAGAGTCAACTAACCTGGGCCCATGGGGGCTCACAGAGAATGAACCACCAACTAAAAATCATTAGGTCTCCTACATATTTGTAACAGATGTGCAGCTTGGTCTTCATGTGGGTCCCCTAACAACTGGAGCAGGAGCTGTTTCTGACTCTGTTCCTTGACTCTGGATTCCTTCCCCTAGCTGGACTGCCTGGTTGGGCCTCAGTGGGAAAGGATGTGCTTAGACCTACTGGGACTTGATGCTCCAGGATGGGACCATACCTAAGTAGGGCTTCCCCTTCTCTGAGAAGAATGTACTTGGGGGTAGGTATTGTGAAATTGGGACTGGGAAGAGAGGAGAGAGGGGGCTGTGATCAGGATGTAAAGTGAGTCAGTAAATAAATTAATGAAAAAAATATAAAGGAAACAGCAAGATTCAAAACTCACAGTTCAGAACTAGCCAAGAGCTGAGCCTCCAAACCTCCTAAACACAGAGTAGGACAGGGTGACTTCTGCCTTTATATCTGACACCATAATACTTGAGGAAATATGGAGGTTAGCACAAACTTTGCTTCCCAGCAAGTAAAGCATAAAATATCCTAGCAATGTTCAACAACTGGGATATTGTGAGTATGTATGAGTGTGCTAGAGAGCCACGTGTACAAGATAAGAAGAGGTAAAGGCAAGTCTCCACTCCCATATTCCTTGCAAAGCCCTCAAACACCTCCTTTCCAAGACATACTTCCATTGCTTACAGGGAAAGAATCCATCTTTAAACTTGTAATGGCTTCCTACTACCTTTCTTCTGAAAATGTCATTGTCTTGGATTTACTCTGGTTTTTTGTTTGTTTGTTTTTCTTTTTCTTTTCTTTTTCTTTTCTTTTCTTTTTCTTTTTTTTTTAAGGTTTTATAGCTGCAACCTAAATGAGGCTGGACTGACGTGACACTTTGACTCATACTTGATCTCCCTCCTTTACTAGCATGGGTTAACATTTTATCCCAAGCTAATACCACAGTGTGACCTCAGAGCACTGGCAGGTGTCTGATGTCATCTCAAATACAGAAACCTTCACAAGTCTCTTTGGAGAAATGAAGGAATGGCATGCTTCCCATTGATCCCATGAAAGACTCAGCATTTCTACTGCCTACAAAACCCAACAAATGTGAAGTCCTCAAAGAGCTGACTAAAGCACATCTTGTTCTCCTGAATGCACAAAAATATCGGAGAGAAGCAATTGGGTGAGATGGCTGGTTTTCAACAGTTGTCAGTTGATGCTGCCAGATCCAGGAGGAGTATGATCTAATTTCCACTTCAAGAAAGCCACAAACAAATGTCAACAATCAGTTTCCAAGGCCACTGTCCAAGTCCTGGTGTCCCCAGTCCATCTGCACTATAATGTATGCCTCAGTATCCTGGCAACTGCTGGAAAGAGGCTTTCATTTGAGGTGACCGGTACAGATTGCAATCTCAATAGCAGGGCAGGAATAAGCACATCATTTTACAGTTAGCAAGATTTTACTATTTCCAGAACCTTGCTTAGTACCCATGATTATGGCAAAAGACAAATTAATATTAAAAGGAAAATACTCGTGATACAGAGAAATACACTAAGGTATATCATTGCAAGGCTGGAGTTCATCTACAACTACTAGAATAAATTTCCATCTTCTTCTTTATAATAAGATGAGGTAATTAATATAATAAGAAGACCCTTACTTGAAAGTTATTTGTAAGGGTCGGGCTACACACACACATACACTCATACCCCCACCCACACACCAACATACACACAGACACACACACACACACACACACACACACACACACTAACTTTTTAGATCTATATTCACACAGAGACATATATATGTCCATACACATGGCATCTAATCCCATGTATGACATAAAATAGTCCCTCTGTATGAAATATACTTCTTTTCCATGTAAAGTAGCATTGTGTATCTGTGGACTCAAAAACTAGATTAGCTAACTTGAGATAGTATCTTAACCTTGTACCAAGTACTTACCTTCTCTGGGCATCAGTTTCTTTATGTGAAAACTGGAACAATGCTTAAACCTTTTCTTAAAGTACTATAAGAGTTAAACTCATATACAACAGGAAAATGCAAGAAACAAACGACTACCTTTGAAAGGTGGGATTCAGGGGACTTGCCCTACCTTTTCACCTTCATACAAGAGCTTCTAGGACACATGAGAGGTGGAAGATATGACTTCATCCTGAAACTCAGAGCTAGTGACAAAAACACAACATAAAAATGTTGCACTCACAGGGAACTGTTGCCACTATGCTAAGCGTGAAGACTGGGCTATTTTGCAAAGGTCTCCAGGCTTTCGATGTTCGGATCTGCAACGCCCTATACCACCACATCAAAGATCTCGGCACCTTTCAGGATACTCTATGGGACCTGCCACAACATGCCCTTCACCCTAGGCTCTAGAACAGAGTGACAAATGTCTCTTGCCTTGTAGGGCCAGTTTTGCCTCCTTCTCCACCCAAATACCAGCCTCTCTCAAGAAGTTCCTCTAACAGAGGTTTCAGGATGGAGTGTTTCCTAGTTGCCTCTTCTTTTCAGGGAGCTATCACAAAAGCCATTAATAGTCCCTCAAGGGAAGGAAACATATGCTCTAGATCTATTTTTCAAACTCTTGACATAGGGGAAACACAAATTACAATCCCAATACATTTTCTCTTGCCAAGAATAAGAAATGGCAATATAAGGTTAGTAGTCTCAAACTAATAGTACCACAAGAGAACAATGCACTCTGGCTACACAGGCTTCATGCCAGAAAGGCAAGGATGATTAGATACACAAACATGTTGATATCTAGACTATATCATGTGGTTTAAGAAAAAAGAAATAGAAGATCATCACAGTTAAACTTACCATGGTGTCCTCATGAAATAATAAATAGTCCAAAAGGATAGTTCTTACGTGGTACTGAATATCAAAAATAAAATTCAAGTAAGCACCAGGTGTATGACCATCAAACTCAAGAACACACAAATGCCCCCTACCAGCTGTTACCATTAAATATTCTTCTACAAATTTAAGCCAATGAAATGATGTGCAAATGGATAGAGCTGCTAAAGGGGGCTCACTACTTTCTGTTTCTTAAGAAGGAAAACTTGTTAGACTTCAGAAATGTCACACATCACAATAAAGATGTAAAAATCAGTGACTTCCTCACATAGTTACACTAGGTAATTGGAATGTTAATAAGAAAGTAAATCCATTATGCAGGTCAAGTGTTCTGAGTTTTATAAAAGCAAGTTTTATAGCATCACATAAAAAAAAACCCTTCTAAATTTACAAAGACCTAGATGTAACTGCAATAGCTAAATAACTCTTAGAGGAACACACAGGAGTAATTATTCATGACTTTGGGTCACACAAAATTTTGTTATATGTCACAAAAGGGTAAAAATATGAGAATATGGATAAGCCAGATTGCCGTGTCACTGTGTCACACTTGGTCATCAATGTTAGACCTTCTATGTGTGGAGGCAAAGCTGTGAGGATCAGTAGAGCAAGTTCCTGAGAATATTACTTTGGCTCTCTCATTGGATAATGGAGACTCTCTGAAGGTGAGAAGAGCTGAGGCTGTGAGATTAGTCTGTATCTGGAAGCAAGGGAGTCAACCACGTGGAGAGAGAGACTAGTACAATGTCTTGCTTTGGAGATAATTAAGAAAAACTCAGTCTTTTCATAAAGTCAGAGATTGAGCATATAGTCTGTTATGGCACATACCAAACTAAGTAGTGGCGTGCAACAGGAATCTAGAATATTCTCACCACTCTCTTAAAGTTCACCTCTTCTGCTTCACTGACTTTTGTTAGTATAAGCAGTTACATGAAAATGCAATTTATGAACCCCAAAGGCTCCTGGGTAGTGTAATAGAGTAGATGGTATGTTTTGGACAATTGCTAGCATCATGGTATGGGAGGGTTATTTCTCAATCCTGAATATATTCCACTGAAGAAGAGGGAGGAACATCTACCATTTAGAGCTACTGCATGACTGTAGAGAGCGAGAATTGACTGCAGTCAGCCAACATGACTCTTCTTCCCTTCTCTCCTCACTGCTGCGTGAGCCTGTAGACATCAAGCAGTCCTCCATGTGAGCCTCTGTGTGTTCTACAGCTGCTGTCTGATGTCAGTATTCTCAGGGAAGATACACAGTGATCTGTCATTGGCCTATGCATGATCTATCTCTATCCACCATCTCTGCCTTAGTTAATGTATAGTTGGCAAACCTAAATCTACATTTCTACTTCAAGTGAAACTTGCATAAGCTTAAAGCCCTGGCTAACTAAAAGTCCCTTACTGATGGAAGTGTTAGGCAACCAACACTCTTGACTCCCTCCCTCTATGAATGCCTCTCTTTCTGAAGTGCCTTCAGTGTCAGATTCACATACTTGGTATTCTGCTGCTAGAGTTTGTCACTGTCTCCTAAAAAGACGAAGTGGATGATCATGGGTAGCTTCCTCTCTGATCCAAGCTAGTCTTGCGAGTGTTCATCTTAGTTTGAGAAAGAGCCATGCTGAGCCCAGAATGGTTCTTGGTAGACAAGAGGTACATGAGTCAAGGAAAAGGGCAGAACAGAGAGACACAGTGACCGTTCACTATAATGGCTTTCGTTATTGCTCTTCTGATCTAAGCCCAGGTCTCCAAGAAAGAACTTGCTACTCCCATGTCACTACTACCTCAGTTGAGATGTGATACATGTGAATTAATTCTTCCCATAATTACCTGATAAGGTGCAATGTATTTTAGGGCAAGGTCCCTTCCCAATTCATGTATGAATGTTCCCCAGCTGTGATATTTATTCCTGAGTTCCTCAGTCAAAGGTTGAAAACAGGTCTCATGAGCAAGCTCCAATGCTGTATTGTGAAATCTATTCTTCATGGGAGATAAAGACTGATATGTGGCCATTGCCAAGGCCATATATTGGAGTGTGGCAGAGAATGCGTATAACTAGTGTTTGCACAAAAATGCAAAAAATACAAAATGTGCAAAAAAAAAAAGTAGTAGGCACCTACTTCTGCTTTCCCCAGACCCAAATATCTCAAAAGCTTCATTTCATAAGTCCACCCAACATCACAGAAGCAGCAGTGAAGATTGTATTACAGGAGTATGATTTGACATCAGCCTGTTTTAGAGAACAATAATCCAGTACTAATCACTTCTCTCAGTGACTGGTCTGCTGAGGCTAGATACATCCATAGACAGATCTGTACCTCTTTGCTCAAAGCATACCCTCTTCTGGGATAAGGGGTACCAACTGATAGTATAAGTTTTCCCCACACTCCTGACACAAGTTTCATCATTGGCCCGCACAACTGCCTTGTCTGATACCGTTCCTTGGGTATATTCTAAGAGTATATCTTTTTAAATAACCTTCTAGAGAACTGAGTTCTCCTCCAGCTCCAAACCATTTGGTAATGCATGGAGTATTTCCTAAACCAGATAAGCCCAGAATCAACTATGTTTCTTGAAGTAGAAGAGATACTGTTTTGGGCTCATTACTGAAGAACAAGTTCTAACAGATCTTTACAGCATATGATAAAATAGTATATCCCTTAGAATAGATTCTTAAACTACACTGTATAGTAAAATGCTACCAGTTACCTATGCCAAGTTACCAGGAAGAATGTGAATACCTCATACAGTCATCTGTCACCAGAGCAAGCGGTCAGAGGGCACAGACAACCTGTGAGGCCCTCTCACCTGGTAGTTACCTTCCATTCATATATAGAAGTCCATGGAGAAGCAGCATCATCTTACCATCTTGTCAGGCATGCATCCAGGCAGCGTTGTAGTCCAGCTGAGTGACCATACACTACAAGCCTGTTTATTTTGAGACCCAATGCTAAGGCACAGAAGAAATAACTTAGACTCTTTTGTTTGTATCTGTTGGTCCTTCTTCCTGGTTCATCAAGCCCTTCATTTATTTAACAGCATATTTTTATCTATCTCTTTAAATAAAACACATCTCATTTCTCATGAGCTTATCCTTGGCTTTAATTGCTTTCCCAATAACTCATTCCACATGTCTACTCATCTTGCCAGATCCAATTCTTCTAGAGGGTCTGACTTTATTTGTTCCTAAGAAGCATCACTTAGGCTGACCTAAGAGTAAGGTCTTGAGCAGCGATCTGGAAAGCATCTCTTACCTGTCTGTCAACATCGTTATCATCACCAGCATCACTTACAGTTACTTGACATCTACTTGGGTCAGAAACCAAGACCTGTGTCTTCTAAATCTGCATAATCCATAATCAGTACAATCACTCAGAGTGGGAATCACCATGACATCTCCATTTACACTTGAGAAAAATGAGCCTCAGCTGGGAGAATTGAAGAAGTTAAGGTCAACTTGAGCCTTTTGGAATTTTCTGGTGACCCACTGAACAGAAATGGCAGACTGCCTCCTGGCTTGAAATGTTCTGTGAATACTGAAAATGATCTGAATGTGTTCCTATGCCAAACCCTAGTTAGAATTTGAACACCGTTCCTTCCATAAAGAAAATGAAGATGTTCCTTCATCCCTTTCAAGGTGGTTTTATAAACTTGTGTGAATATTCCATAATCACTTAGAACCTCTTACTGTGACTCTTTTACACATATTGTGTATCTATATTATAGTAACTCTTCAAAGTGATTAAAAACAGGTATCGCTGGCCTTTTGCGTCAATTCAAAGTTTTATGTGCTGAGTGGTAGTCAGTCTCTATGTGAATTCACAGAGAACGTGAGGTGAATAACGCCTGTGTGACTCTGAGGAAGCTTGGTCTAAATTGTGTACAATTAAATTAAATTGTGTACAATTAAATTAAATTGTGTAAATTGTCTCCAATATGGCAATAGGCATGCTCAACACGACAATGAATCCACTCACTAAGAAGCCATAGCTGTCAAGACACGGAACTCTTCCCAGCATAGCCAGTGTAGTTTCTGGAAGCATGTGGAACCAGAAGAGCCAAGATTCACACAAAGGGCTTGATTCCAGGCTAAAGAACTAAGTGCTGTGATGGTAGGCACCCTCCTTGCGACAGCCCTCTTTATATGACTTTGCCATATCTTTCTGTCTTATATAGTGCATTTATTTATTTAGCTTTCAGGAAAACTGAGGATTCTTTTTCCCTCCACCTGGAAAAGAAAAGTATTTCTATTCAAGCCAAGGAAAAATTAAATTCCCAGACAATTTCTGAAGTCCCTGTTTGAACAGCACTATAAACATGTAGCTAGTGTAGAAGGGAACTCACTCCAGTAATTGTTTCTCCCTCTGCAAGCATTTCCCAAATTCTGATGATTTTTTTTCCTAGCAACCCTTAAAAATGGCTTTATTCCTCGAGTGTTCATTTTTTTTTCCATCATGACATTCCTGGTCTATCTCAATGACTTCTAATATCCTCTCTCTTCAACATGTCCATAATGTCAAGGAAATCTTGTTTGATCTCGTTTGCCTGATTGTGTCCTTCCCTCGTTCCTAATTGTTTTATTCTAGCTGCCACTGAGAACATCTGAGACTACTTGGCTGCAGTTACTCAGTCTCCTCCAACACCCTCGCTGTGGACGCTTGGGAAGCTGCTCAGCATCTGCTTGGGCAAAACTGAAAATGGAGAAAGCCCATGGGCTAGGGGCTCCATTTCCTCTCTCCAGAGAGATATACATTAGAGTTTTCTAGAGAAAGAGAACCGACAACCTGAATATGTATAATAAAAGAGAATGTATTCAATTAGCTTATATGATAGGGGCTAGGTAGTTCACCAATTACTATCTGTGCAGTGTAAAGACTGGGAGCTTAGTAGCTATTTAGTGTAGGAAGCTAGATGTAGGAGTTCCAATTAGGCACTGAAGAACTGGAAAACTACGGGTCTTTAATCTACACTCGGGGCCAGAAAAGTTGGATTCCAGTATCAGGCAAGGATGGTGGCAACAGCAGCAAAAATGGATAGATGTGCTAACCATCCAGAAGGGAATGTGAGCAGGCAGAGCAGCACTGGTTTGCCCTCTGAGCTATTAAATATAAAGGTACTGCCCACTGTGGAGAAGGGTGTTCTTTCCTCAGCTATGTTCCTTCCTGGAGGTTTCCTCACAGGTCCATGCAGTGGCACGTCTTAGTTGATTCCAGAACCATTAAGATTGACAAGCAACATTAACCATCACCCAACCTCTACTGAGTGGTATTGTGTTTCTGCTCCCAGGGAGGTGTGAACAAATGTCCACACTCTCCAAGAAGACCAAAGAAATAGTTCCAAGACAAGCTTGGTGATCCAGTGAATTTTCTAGTCTTGCAAGAATATTAGGTGAGGGAGAATGGGGTCCCAGAACAGCTGCATCTTATCTTGAGTGATGATCTCACCAAAGCACAGAGACGAGGTCCTTCCTTCAGTTAACCTCCACCTTCTATGTAATGTAGCAAATGCACAGACATGGGCAGACGATCAGGATATATGTGAGCTGTGAAGGGAGTAGCCACTGATTATGATTTTAGAAGATGAGCATCTTATGATTTTCTCCCCCAATTCCTAGTATGAGAAAATATTCATAGACTTTCTGTTCCCAGTGTTTACTGTGGATATTCACAGCTAGCCTGATTTCAGGTGGTAGCATGTTATGTCTGGAGGACAATATCCCATAGCAAGAGTTCATAGTGATGATAAGCTAATGTATGGCACCCTATATAATGTCCTTTATCCTTTCCTATAACCTAGCCCTCCAGCTATTATTCATAGGATTATTATTATTATTATTATTATTATTATTATTATTATTCATAAAGGTTATGTCCCCTCAAACAAGTGTGTGCTTATATACTCATCTCAGGTCGTGCTTCCGAGGGTAACCTAGGTCTGGTTTAAAGAGCCCCATGGCTGTCTTTTGAATGGAGACACTCACCTCTGTCTGTTGTTTATATTGAAGACTGTTTGTATTTATGTTGCTTTCAAACAAATGGACTCACTAACAAAAGGGTTACAATGGAAGGAGAGGAAAGAAAAGGCAAGGAAGGAAGAGAGGCGGACTCTAGACGTCTGGACAATATCTGTGGTCGTCATCCTGGTATTCAAGGTTCTTTAAGTCCATGAAGAATACCTTTACCCTTCTAATCTCCTATAGATGCTTTAGAAGAAACTCAGACTCCACTCAGATTTTCTTTAGGTTATTTCTAAGCAAGACCATCATGTATTTTCTTGTCAACGCCTTTCCACACAGTCTTTCCTGCCTGTGGCCTCTTACTCAGCTACTGTATCCCAACATGAACACCTCCTTCCACATAGTACCTCCATAAGGTCCTCTAACCTCACCTCAGCTGCCCCCTACTTTCGTTACTTATGGCAATATCACGTCAGCCATCACTTATCCTCACACTAACACTTACAGAGTCCTTGCAGAAGGCAAGGACTTGGCTAGCTGCTTCACATGGCCTATTTCATCAGCTTCCCAAGACCGTGTGTAGGTATATCAGTGATACAGCGCCAGACAAGGACAATGAGTCTGTGAGAGGCTCAGGAGCCTATGATGTTAAATGTTCATGCAAGAGTAACTCAATTGTGGAATTCTGCTTATCTCCTAATAAGAAGATCTAGGGGCATTTGGATTCAATGGTTGAGTCCTACACCTCTCCGTAATTTCCATAGAACAATATTGAGGATGAATTCTAGCACAGAATAATAGGCAAGGAAAATTCTGTAACATGTAACGTGGACATATAAGCCTGTAGGGGGAAGGGCCCATCTCAGTCTACATATCTCCCCACCTCTAATGCCTCAACCATTAAATCTGGGCTTAAAGAATCCTTGATGCTTTCAAAGTATGGACGTTTTCTGCTTGAGAAGAATAAGAACTTTTCTTGAAGACTTGGTGCAATGAGTTTAGTTCTAGGCGTGCCTGTGATTGCTGTTATTGTGACTTGATAACATTGTTTCTTTTTCAGAGCTCCTGTGATCTCAAGGGCAGGTACTTGACAGCCTTGCTAGTCTTTGGGCCAAATCCATGCTGAAAGCAGTAACATTGTAACAGTCAAGGCAGGGCAGAGCAGTGGAAAAAGGCCCATTTGGGGGTGGCAGCCTAGTATTTTCCCCAGCTGGAAAGAAGCCCCATGGTACTGTGGTCAGCCTCAGAGCCTACCTTCATGTCTCACAACTACGTTTGGAACTGGCTTCTCCCAGGAGCCCTGTTTTATAAACAAAAAACAATCGGAGCAAATAAACACATTATCTCATTGCTGCTTGACTCATACTCCAGAGGTCTGGGGGCAGGAGGAGCCAAAGAAAGGAGAGGAGGATGGAGTGGGAGTGACCCAGTGCCAACAAAAGCACAGCCCAGCCTGTAATAGGATTATAACAGGAATACACAAGTAGAGAAAATGACATTTTGTCTTTAAATGTCTGGAGTTAATAGGGCCACCTTCACTGATATCTTAACCCCATTCCAGGATTTGCAATTCTCACGGATACCCACTGTTTCCTGAGTGCGTGTGGCTAGCACAGGATAACTACCTCATTTGGGAAATGAAGCCATGGAATGTGCCCCTTTGTATCCAGTATCTCATTGACCTCCCCCTCGGGTTTGTGAGGGCCATTCCACAGGTGAGAGATAGACATAGGAAAGAAATTCTAAGGGAGACTGCGCTTCTCTGAGGAGAAGTAGGAAGGGGCAGTGGCAGTGACAGCAAGGGATTTGTAAGGGTGGGGCTTGGAGGAGAGGAAGGTCTGTGATGTACGGTATGTTACATGAATCTGTTTTTTAAAAAGTAATGTGCCTTTCACCAGGAGAAGACCAAAAATAGAATCAGAACTTGACTCAAAGTCGCCTGTCATTAAGATCTTGGTTCCTTCTGCTTCTACCCTATCAAGAAGACTGGAGGCCCCAGAGCCCATCACCAGATTCTCTGCCCTCTTTCTTGCCAAAGGAAGCATAGAGAATGACAGAATGGGGAGTTGAATGTTGCTAAGCTGTAGCAGAGCCCAGGCTAGGAAGATATGGAGACTGTCTCCAGGTGAGACTTCATTACAACAATAATGTTTTGTGTGCTCAAGAATGCTTCTACCCCTCTCTGGACCTCAGTGTTTCAGACTAAGAGTAATTGCATTACAGTGACTTTCTCAGGCGATTCACTTTGCTGTAGTTTCCTGTCCAGCCTTTGGTACCCCACATTTAAAGCTGTCTGTCTTCACTCCTTCTGCTTCTATAGACATTCTATGGATAATGACTTTTGTTAATACAGTATAACCATTGAATATCTACAAAGCTTAACCCAGACCAAGTCATCCAGGGTTGCCCATCAGAGTGGACTTTCTCATCTTGCTTTTCCAGAGATGCAGAGCCTTCGTGGAGAACTGTACTCCATTCTTCTCTTTTTCTCATGTGTTTCAAGACTTGGCTCTCTGCGGGGTTTCATTTTTCCAGACGTGATTCAGAGACATTTCATTACAACTTGACATTTTCCACCCAGACTGAGAGTCCTGCATGAGGCCTATCCTGAGGCTCTCTTGCTGTTTATTTAATAGCTAATTAGGGCTGATAGAACAAGTGTAGCCTCAAGATCTCTGCCAAGACCAGCAGCATCCAATTACCTACTGGAGTAGGAGGTGGTGGGATAGAGTCCAAAGTTTCCAGAGCCCGGTGCCACAGGACCACATTGGAGGAAGGTTGGAGAGAGGAGAGAAAGAGAAGAGATGCACTATCAAGTGGTTGGAGAACCTTTGTAGGATGAAGGTTACTGGACTAAGAAGCGAATTCAGATGTAAGCCATGAGTGATAAGCCCTCCTCTCTTCCCTTTGTTTTGCTGTGGTCCTTTATCTCCCCTTTAACTCCAAATTAAAATACACCTGAGATTCTGAGGGAAGTGTCTTGTGGGTCAAGCCAGGTGAATGGAAGAACTCTTGTCCAGGAGAAATTTGATGTAGTCATTCTGTTTGCATTTGTTAAATGAGCATCCGCACTACTAAGAGCACCAGGGACACATGAAAAAGTGTTGGAGAAGGTTGGAAAGCAGATAGGAGAAGAGACGATATATTGTAGAGTCTCGGGATGATGCTCAGGAAGCATCCATCTCTGGCAGGGCTCAGCAGGTCCCCCAGTAGAAAATGCATTAAGATAGAGCTTTCTAGACAGCACAGAAGAAAGCTATGGAGAGTGAGGGACTTGTTGTATGCACTGGCTTTGCCACTTCATTTGTCTCCTGAAAGTTGGCAATGCGTACAAAAGCAAAGAAGCATGATGTAGGCCAGCTGCATCAAAGCTGCACCCAGCTGCAGGTTCAGACGAGCAAGCATGGTCAATACACTGTAAGCTGGATATGACAAGTATCATCATCAGGGAGATCTGTCCACCAGCTTTCAAAGGTCCAATACTGTAGCTGATGGCCACAGGAGGCATTTAAATGATGAAAGTCAAGATCTACAACAGCACAAGTAACAGTTTGAATGTTAGAAGCTGGGCTTGTATGTTGTCTGTCCTATTCGGCAGAGTAGATGCAGGCCATTTCATACATCTCTGAGATTCCATGGAACAGCACTGATCTAGAGAGCTGAATGTTTACAACAAGAAAAGTGAAAGAAGCAGACTTCCATTTACAGTGGCAGTATAAAATGTGGGCTATGGAGGTGGGAAGAAAACAGTGACAAGGGACTTTTTGGGAGTCCATTCTGTGGGTGTTGAATACTCTTGAATATAATAAAGAAGAGAGGGGAGGTGGGTGCTTTCTTCTGTTATTCTGTCATCCTTTGATGAGAATGAGGAGGAAGTGGGATAAGTATAGCCCCCCCCCCTTTAATCTATGTGAATCTTGTTGAGGATAGAGAAGGGGATAGTAAGGGATACAGTTCTGTCAATCACTCCAGGAGAAGCTTGGTAAAGCTGGACAACAGGATAGGATGGATACAGTCATTCTCCCACTCCAGGTGAGACCTGATGAGGATGAACATGAGAACAGAATTTGATAGTGTCCATGGTAAGGTTAGAGAAGTAGTAGGGTGAATACATTTCCTCTTTACTCAAGACAAGGCTTGATAATGTTGGAGAAGGAAGCAGAGGTTATCTACAGTATTTGTGCCACTCTGGGTAAGCCTTGGAGAGGATAGAAAAGAGGTGAAGGTGGGTACTGTCCTCCTGTTATTTCAGTTGTTATGCTCAGTACAGAAATTGGGTATATAAATTCCATCTACAGACTAGTCTCAAGGGTTTCCTAGAGCTGTTACCTTCTGGTACTAGTGGGTAGTCAGTGGGCTCCTCATTCATTCATCAGAGCCCAGTGGCTACCTCCTACATATTTTTTTCTGGTGCACAGAATCCTGAGGCTCAGCTTCATTACCAGGTGCTTAGACTCACACTTCTTGGACTCAAATCTTGTGTTGTTTCTGGCTAGTTGTATGACTTTTTGAACTCTATAGAATTTTTTTTTTTACTGTTTCTTGACATGTAAAGTAGGAAAAATAATAATGCTACACTCTGAGTTTTTTTTATCTAAATAAGATACTTGTTTTTTGTTTAGAGGTGCTGATGATTTAACTAAGGTGCATGCCAGGACACTTTCACTCTTAACCCCTTATTTATAAAGCATCTTAAATGGGACCTGACACATCTTACTTCCAATAGGTGTAAACTCATACTGTGACCAAGAAGCAATGGGTCTTGATGCTTAAATCAGGGATTCTAGATCATTCTTCATGTAGTAGAAATCCACTGTAGTGGCTTTCTTTGACTAAGCTGAAAAGCAATTGGAGATTGATAGCTGCTAGTGGAAGGAAAGTCAATTTTCTTTAGGAATCCGGGACATGAAAGGCTATCATGCCCAACAGATGGACTTAAACTCATATGCGTACAGACAGCACTATGTGGACTTGGGACTTTAAAAATGCAACAGCAAAGCACATGATGCTAGGACTGAGAGGTGGAGGGTCAGAGGAGAGGACTTGTGGAGCAGAGAGTGGGGCAAGAATTAAACCAAAACACATTATATGCCTGGAAGAAGTTCTCAAACAATGAGGATAGAAAGAAGAAAAGAAAGAAAACCTTAATTATTTTCATGATCAAAACTGGCTTCTGATACTTTTGGGTTGCAGTCTCCAGGCAGAGATGTCAAAGCTTGAGCATAGAGGCTGGACTCCTCTGTGACTTTCTGCTTGCTTTTTAAAAATTCATTCCCAGAGGAATGGAGCCTCCTGGCTAACTAGAAGAAAAAGGGTCTGTCTATACAGAGAAATGTGAAAATGGAGTAAGACTAAGGCATTTCACAAGCATGTGACTCCGTGACCTACGTGTCTGCTGAGTTTGTACTCAGGGCCTGGGGTTCCAGGTCTACAGTCTGGAGCTGCAATCTGTCAGTTTGACCCCTTTGCTTCTCATAGATTTGCAGTAGGTCATTTTTTACAAAGGGCTTTTCAGTGATCAGGATTTCTTCCTGGACCTTTTCTAAAAAGAGCTTCAACTAGCTGCCAAGTATATGTTAGAATCCCCTGGCAGAGAGCCCACTTGCCTGGAAACTGCTGAGTGATAGAAGCGACACCCATGTTTTAAAGCTACTTAATTCCTTCGCTAATTCCCACCACATTCTTCCATGCATGGCCATGTATATAAATCAGGCATGATTATGCCATTCACCACTCTGTTTCCTTTTGTTCCTTGACTTTCATGCCAACATGCCTATCTGCTATTTTGCCCCTCCAACACGAGCCTAGAGAAACCTGTGGGATTAAGTTGAGCAAAAGAGTTATCAGTATTAAGTTATTGACTTGAGTACACACTCCTAAATATTCGTCATACTCTTTGCGAAAGGAGAAAGGACTGGCCATTGGCTTCTGCCTATCAGCCACGAGGCTTGATCTTGTCACTTTGCAAAAGTGAACCCTAGTTCTTGCTTCTGAGTGAAGTGAGCACATAGTTCTTCGTGTAGGAGAAGGCACCAAAGCCTGCAGAACTGGTCGATAGGCAGCTTTTCAGAGATGAAAGCCCTACCTTTTCCCCACATTTAAAGTGAACACATAATTTAAAATGAACACATAATTTATTGTAAAGAATATGCTGTACCTTTGTCTCATCCCTTAAGGGTTAATCCAGTGGGTCAGGTTCCACCCTGTCCTGATTAGGTTTTTATTGCTGTGATAAAGCAGTGACCAAACTCAATTTGGGGGACATGGTAAGATCAGTGAATTTCGTGAGTAGGCACCAATGCCATACTTCTTTCGCTAGAAGGTGGGTTCCCTGGTCTTCCTATGTGGAATTGCATGTTGGCAAGTCCCGGGATGGTAGTTTTAGTAAAAGCATTATGTGCAGAGAAGACCCATAACCAGAGTAAGTATCATTCCAGTAATAATGTATTGCCAACCCCTCCAAGATGGAGGTAGTCCCATACCCCAGGGTTTACTTTAAGACAATGTACTTCTTCCCAGAATTCCCACCCCCTAATGCAGTCCCTAGAACTGAGACTCCATGTTCAGCTGGGTCTGCCCATTGTTTTGAAGCCTCTTTTTCTTCTCTGTTGACATTTTTTTCTCTCAGATGCTGGCAAAACCTAAGTATGCTTTTAAACTGCCTAACTAGTACTTTGAGCTTTCTTACACCTTGTCCATGGTAGGCTTTTCCTTCTAAATAAACTGCCCTGGAGGCTTCTAATTCAGTGTTTTCACGGTGGTATCCATACATAAATTCTTTTATTAATGAGACTAATGACCCAAGATGGGACTCTAATTTCTCAGATATCATGTAATGGCCCAAGTAGGATTCCCCAAGAGTTCCAATAATGTCTCTTTCCTGCCTTTCAATTCTTTAATTGGCAGAGAAAATAAATCTGTAATGGCACTTCCACATGCCATCATAGCCACATACAGCAGAGACGTGTGAAAGAGAATGAACAGGTGTTAATAAACATGCATGGATATTGGGAGGAAACTAGGGCATATGTCACCCAACCACAGTGAGCCTGGAAGGCAAGTGACTGTGCCTGCCCTACTCTGTTGTTCTTAGTCCAAATCTTGTGTTAAGCAAAGGCTGAAGCTGACATGGGAGTGTGTGTGTATTCGTGTGTGTGTGTGTGTGTGTGTGTGTGTGTGTGTGTGTGTGTGTGTTTAGAGGCAGTTACAATCAAGGAACCAGAAGTCTGACAAGAGTGAGGCTTTTCCTACAGAGCATCTCCTGCTTACAAAACCTTCTCATGAAAGAAGACATGAAAGAGGAAAAGAATAAAGGAACAAAAAAAAAAACAATTAGAAATACATGCATATAATCAAAATGGTATAAAAGCATAAAGAAAGAGGGGGTATAGAATAGCGGGTTCTAGGGAGGGGAAATGGGGGAAGGGGATGACATCTGTATTGTAAATAAATAAAATATCCAATTAAAAAATGAATTAGAATTTTAATAGTTATGGCACAGTTCCTTATGCTCTTATTTTCCATTTAGCCGTGGATTATTTAGTATAATTATGCTGCTTTGTATCCTGATTTTTTTTCTCATCTAAAAAATGATATAATCTCCCAATTGTGTGGTGGAATATGTAGCAGCAAGAACTCTAGCTGTCTCTTTCATTAGGCACATATATTCTGTTTCCATAATTCAATTCATGGTGCTATTGTGATCGGGTATATGTTGATCTATTTCCAGGAATTTATTTTGGCTTCTAGGGAAATTAAGTGTTTCTAATAAAATTGGCAAATGTAGCCTAGAACACCACACCCCCATTATGTTTGTCTTAATAATAATAATTTTAAAACCTAGAGCAGGGCCACAGCAGCCCGTTGCCCATGAGTTATCAAGCATGAGTAAAAGGCTTAAGGAATTGTAAGATCCTGGGTTATGAGCGTTCCTCTCCTGTCTGAGTAATGGCTGCATTGATGCCAACCTGTGTCTATGCCAAGGAAGCTTTGTGAACAATCATGTGCTAGTCTGTCTGACTTTTAATTTCAGGGAAGCTGTAGATAAAGAAGGAGCCTGTGTATGGATTTGTCTCTGTAAGGTAACATTGACAGACCTACTAGGAGCGAGGGAGAATGCCAGGCCAAAAAAAAAAAAAAAATCCTCCAGCTTTTCTTTGGTGACTCTTGTTTTAGTGATTTCCCAATGACAAATTGAGGAGAAAACAGTTGGAATTTTACTGACCTAAACAAAAGACAGTACATGTCCCTCTCATGAATCCAACAGGACAAACATATACAACTCTGCCCTGACTCTAAGGAACCTGTTCTGAAATCTTCCACATTCTGCTCTGCATGCAGTCTTCAAGGCAGAACCCCCATGTAGATATATTTGCTCAGAAACATACATGAACTACTATGGTTGGTAAAAAAACACTACATTCTTCTATGTGTGCTACGTGTAAGTCCTATTTGTTCCTGTATCTTTGCACATGTATCAAAATGTAGGTTCATAGGTTTTGGGGGAGGGTTAAAATATAATCTAGGACTGGTGAGATGGCTCAGTGAATGAAGAGCTTACTACTAAGTTTGATAACCTGGGACATGCATGAGGGGAAAAGAATGTAGATTCTCTATTCATCCTCTGGCATTCACACATTTGACATATCACATTGTATCTCCACAAGTGAAATAAATAAGTGTAATAAAAAGATAATAATACAAAGAAAACCCTTAGCTCAGCACATAATAAACACAGAATACACACAAGCTGTTAATATCATGAATGTCAAAGTTATAATTGTCATGACCATTACTACCGTTGGAGAAACTAAAGCCTGTCTTTAAAAGATGCATCAGCTCTGGAACAGATGACCTGTCTCATTCCAGCTTCTGGTGCTAACAAAACAGATAGTAACAGAGCAATAAAAGGAGCCAGCTGATAGGTGGAAAATGGTGGGATGGCACATGTCTGTTCCACTCCCCATCAGAGCTTACTATGATGAAGGCTGCACACAGAGTTAAGACAGTAGCGGGGTAAAATAAAATCAAGTGTAGAGCATCAATTTAGCAATACTAGATGGCTGGCGTGTGTCACATGCTTAGAGCAAAGTGTAGACGATATTACCTATCAGCAGGGTTTCCCTATAGTGAGCAGCATAGGTGTTCTAGAACATTCTGTCATTCATTTGGCCTCAGGAACTATGTAAGACATCCCATAATGTTGGTTACAAAAGGCAAGCATAATTGTTTTTTAAAGGAATCTTCCCACTGTTTCAAAGGGGCATGGAAGACAATACCTGTCAGCAAAGAAGAGAATCAAAACAGAAAAGTAGAAGGCAAAAGCTATGTGGGAATGAAGAAGGTAAGACAACTGATAAATGTCCACTCTATCACTTCTGGGATCCATGATTGAGGATAAATAACTTTGTAAGCCTCAGTTTCTTCAGTCATGGCATGGATATAATACACTTGTCAATGTCACAGCGCCATGACAAGAATGAAAGAAGATGATCTGTCATGCAGCATCCAACAGAGCAGGCAGCAGGCTAGCCTACGTCAGCTCCTCCACCCAGTAGTTCTCTCCAAGGAACTCAACCCTTCTGCCCGTCTTTGCTCTTCTATCCGCCATTATCTCCGGGCAAGGAACCAGAAACCACACAATAGGGCAGGGAGCTTCAGAAAGATGCGTTTTTGCCTCCTGTCTCATCTTCAGCTCAGAATTTTCTCTCTCTCATCTGCTCACTGCTTTGGAAGGTTTCTTTTCAGTTGCTACAATACACCCTAAGTCTTTGAAGTGAAGCATTAGCCACTACAGGAAGAAGCCCCTTGTTCACGACCATTTCAATGTCATCTAGCTAGAGTGGCAGTAGCTTTGCTGTGACACAGGGAACCTGAGTCTCAATGCCAACTTCCAGTTTCGATGCAACATGTTCCATCAGGCCCCATTGTAAGCTGGTAGCTTATGTCCTTGAGTGAGCCCTGCCCAGTATTGTTCTAAGTCACTGGGGCAGCTATGGTGTTGGAGCATGAGATCTACTGTGCCTACAGTCCACAAAACTGAGGTTAAGTCCCAGCGTGGGGCTTTTCTGGGGCATATTACTTCAGTAAAGTCAGTTTGCCTTTGAAAGTTAATGAAAATTTCCTCACCTTCATTATGAAAATGTATAGGGTTTGGGGAAGAACTAGTTTAACCAATAAATTGCCTGTCATACAAGCTTGAGGACCTGAGTTAGATCCCCAGCACCCATACAGAAAGCCAGAAAGAAATGATAGTGCCTACCTGATGATTCCATTGCCGTGGAGGTAGAGATATACAGATTTGTGGGGCTTGCTGGCTAGCTAGTCTAGCTTACTCAGTGGCCCCAGGGGAAAAAAATCTCTTCTCTAAAAATTCAAGGTGGATGGCTCCCAAGGAACAACACCTAAGGATAACCTCTGATCTTCACAGGAATATGTACACATATGCACATGCACACATATACACATATATGACTATGCAACCCCTCCTCCTACATATTTAAAAATCAAAACCCCATTGTAAGCCCAATATTGTGAGATTCCACCAAGATACTGTGTTTAAAAGTGGTTTATGACTTACAAAGTGTTTCACATGCAGAAAGAGATATTATTCACATATTGAAAGCCTGAAAGTCACCAACCATCTTCCCAGAAGAAGATGGAATATTCAGGAACTGCTTCCTGCCAGCATACATACATGTACTCTACATTGAGAGACATGGTGTTGTCCTAAACAGTTAATGTGATAGAATCATGGTAGCATAAACTTGGATAATGGAAAGAAACAGAACTTAAATTTCTCTCCTCGTATAAAGCAACGAGCCTTTGCAACTTGTTGCTCTTGAAACTCTATAGAGCTGAGCATGGAGGCAAACAGACAAGAAACTGAAAAACCAAAACACCTGAGCAAATTAATCAGAGGTTTGTCCATTCCAATTTGGTTTTGGAAGACATTCATTGAGACCAACATACCTGCCAAGGCAAATCCTGGGAGCCTTGGGAGTGGCAGCTTGGACTTGACGTCTGTATTATCTACAGCCCCCTCATTTGCAAACTGGTCTCAATGAAGGTAACAGTTTGTGGTAATGGGAACCGTATGGGCTGGTGGCTGCTATCAGTAAAAACAGTCCGCATGGCTTCTGTGGCCAGATGCAATGAAAAGCTAAGAGCAAGAAGACAAGACAAAGCTGTGTGAAAGGAGGGGCTAGGAGCCTGCCTGGCTGTGGAGAAGAATTTAGGTTAGACAGACATAATGCCAGGGCCTCATCGACAGTACAGATGGTTTTATGAAGCCTGACCTTTGCAAGCATAGGCTCCCACATGCTCTTGTGCCAGTCAGGATTGGGGGCAAGGGGATGTTTGAGAACTATTTGAGAGCACAGAGGTATAGTTCAGGATATGTACAGATCTGCCTAGGATGTGTCCTAGGCATAGAATCTTCTATTTGCCTATGTCGACAGAGAAGGAGCCCAAAGAACTATGAATAAAGGTAAGGCTAGACATTTAATTCTTTTAATTAAGCATATTTTTATGCTTTCGTGCATGCGTCATCGTTTACTTGTATAATAGAAAAGGTCTGGATTTGAAAATTGTATATTATTCTAATGTCACAAAAAATATGACCATGTAAATATGAGGAGAAGCAAATATTTAATTTAAAGAGAGTTTATTAGTTCATAAGAGCAAAACAATATAACCAATAATTATTGTGAAGAGTATTTGTGTTGATGTTTCTTCTATGTAGTAAAATGTTCCATTTGCTCATTCATTTACCTATTCGGTAAATATTTATTAAGCACCTATTTGCATAACATTAGAACCAAAGTCCTAATCAGGAAGGAGGCAGTAGGAATGAGGGAGGAGCACGGACAGCAAACAGACTGGGGAGATTGGAGTGAAAGAAGCTACAGACAGGCTCCATGGGTCTAGGACTGTAGCAAGAACTCAAACTTCAGACTGTCTAACTGGGAAGTCTTAGGAAAGTTATGAACAGACGCATGACAAGATCAGATGGATCTGTGCTGTTCTGCTGACTGGGTTTCTCCACAAACTTTTACAGAACCTGCAGGGAGTAGAGGGGTTGTGGGAATCCAGGTGAGGGAAGTGTATCAGGCACTATCAGAAAGGGTGAGTGACTGCTTATGGGTTTGTAGATTCTATCAGGAAAGGAGAGCCAGCCTTTTGCTGATGATTTGCATGTACATTTCAGGACGATGGGGAAAGAAAAAAATCTAAAGGTTAGAACCAAAGCAACTGAAAGAAGTTAACGTTCAGAAGTGGGAGTAATTATAGGTGAAGCAGGATGGGGAGAGGAGTTTGGGGAACTCCTCTTAAGGAACATGCTTACCAAGCCCAGGATATGCAGCAGTCATTCAAACAGAAATGAAGAGGGTTGAGTGGGTGCAAATCATAAATGCGTAAGTTGTATTGAGGCTATGAAACACTATGAGTCCTGACAGTGAGTAGGGATAAAAAGGAGGGGTCATGTCTTCCACTGGGCACTGATAGACTCACAGGCAATTTCCAAATGCACATTTCTCTATCAAGAGCAAACTAATGTCTTAGTTTGTTAAGTATAAGCAAGAAATTCTGTAAAGTAGCTGTTGCTATTATTATTTTATGTATATGAAAAATTGGAAACCAGAGAAGGTAGTTTGTTTTCTCTGTGTCAAATAGCTAGTAAAGAACAGAGCAGATATCCCAACCTAGGAACCCTGACCACCAGCCTAAGGTTTCCTCCATGCTGGGCTGTCAGACTGACACAGTAACAAACGAAGAAGGATTTCTTTAGTCTTCGGGGTGTTAAGTTTTCCCAAGTTGGAAATAAAAGCCAGGCTCATCGTAAGAGTCAAGCACCTTTGTTCTCCAAGATGAAGATATTATCAATATCTTAGAAAATAAATAATATTATGAGAATCTGCTTTTGGCAAAGTTAAAACACTAAAACAATAATGAAACAAGGAGAGAGGTGGAAAGAAGGATAATAACAATTGTCAGCATCCCGCTGTCTCTTCTCCACGGGTGCTCACCAGAGTTCTAAATCCTGCTCTCAGTCTTTGAAGGACGCAGACACAAGGCGGAGTACAATCTTTCTCATGCTCTGAGTCAGGAAGAAGGGACAGAAAACATAAAATGACCTCTGTGAGGCCGCCTATGTGTGGATGGGAGTTAGAGAAAGGTGAGTGCTTTGAGAACCTTTCCCTACAGAATGTCTACCCCTGCCTTATGTGGTGAAGAAAGCTGCTAAAACAAAATCAGATCTGACCATTTTCCAAGCCCAATTAACCTGCTGTTGATGAAAACACTTTTGCACAGAGCTACTATGCACGCTATCGTGTATTTCAAAGACGAATGAGCTGTAGCTTGGTGACATTAAGTAATTGGACTAAAGTTTATAAAAAACACAACTACCATTGTATAAAATGTGGCTGTCACCACAGGAAAATCAATCCAAGTTCATTCATTTCTTCATTTTATTCATTCTTTCTTTTATTTATTATTTTTGTGTGTATTATGTCTGAATGTGTGTATATGTTTGTGCAGATATACTTGTATACTTGGACACACGTGTGTGTGTGTGTGTGTGTGTGTGTGTGTGTGTGTGTGAGAGCGCGCGTGTGTGTCTATGTATGTTGTGTGTTTGCTTAGGCCAGAGGTTATTATTGGCTGTCTTCCCCTATTGCTCTTGATGATTTGAGACAGGAGTTCTCCTTGGCCATGGAGTATGTTGTTTATTCTAGACTGGCCAGATAGACTCTGGGATCTGCTTGCTTCTGCCCTTCCAGTGCAGGGGCTAGAGACTCACACTGCCAAATCCAGTTTTTATGTAGTGCTGAGGATTTGAATTCAGATCTTATAATTGGACGGCACGTACTTTTACCTACTTCTCCATCTTCTTACCTCACATTTATTTTAAAATGTGTTTTGCTTGGCTGTTATGTGCCCTACAAACATCAAGGCCAATTCTGTTTGAGGCTTAACACTTTTCTGCGCTGCAATTTAATTTCACCTGTGCCAGACATTTTTTCTTCTTGCTTGAATACTATCAGTTCTAAAGAACCCACATATATGGTCCTTCTCAAAAGAATGGTCTGAGTCTTTGCCATTCTGGTATTAACAAAGCCTTTCCAAGTGCCATATGCAAACGTCTGGGTTGCACTGGACCAACTGCTATGAGCAGAGGAGGAAGAAATGGATTGTAACAACAGGCAGAGAGCCTCTGAGTGCTGAGCCAAGCAGCAAGTAGCTAATAAGCAAACAAAGACACCACTTTGTCCAGCCCCAGGGTTCTTCAGCCATACTCTGAGTTGTATTAACTTAGAAGTTTTGTGACTGTGTTAGTTACTTTTGTGTTGCTGAGACAAAAATGCTTCACTGGAACAACTAAGGGAATAAATTCAGACTCATGATTTTGGAGATTTAAGTCTGTCATGGGGACATTGGGGAGAGAATGACTGGAAGGGTATGGAAGTGGAAGCAGCTCATTTATGGCATATAATTGTGTATATAATATGCATATATGTATACAAACACATATACATATATGTGTATATGTATATATGTATACACACATACACACACACACACACACACACACACACACACACACACACATGTCACAGCACCAACAACTGTTCATGTGGCACAGGCCAAAAAGCAAAGGACTAGACCAGAACCAGATGCACATTGTGATACTGAGTAGTTCTGACTTGACAGAATGAGCATTACCTAAGGGACAGCCATCTATGAGGACATTTCTATGTTGGGTTACTTGAGGTCTGAAGACTCAAAGTAACTATGGGCAAAATCAAAGTCAAGCTTTCCTTAAGGCATTTCTTCAGATACTTTTCACAGCAATAAGAAAAGAAATTAATTGGCAAAACTGTCAATGGTCTGTTCCTAGCAACCTGCTTCCACTAGCCAGGCCACTGTTAGTGAAACACTCCCGAGAGCTGGGAACTGGGTATTTAAAACATGAGCCTAAGGGGAAATCATTCAGAGTCAAGCCACGTTGAGCTAAAATGAGGACAAACATGTCTTTTTATTGCAAACCCCAGAAAAACCCACACCAACACTTCCTATTGTATTTCAGATCTGAAAACCCTGTATGTTTTTACTCTTAACCACACCTTAGCTCTTGTCATAGTTTTAGCCAAAGAAAATAATTTCAGAGTAGCTCATGTTAAGCTTTTTCTCAGTCCAAAGAAAGAGGACAGGAAGTAAGAGATGACATTTGATTTTTTTTTTTGAGGTTTTCTGCTCAAATTTAAGACCAAGAAATTTGGTGTGGGTTGGTGAGTCAAATGAATTAGGGAGAAGTGTTCAATTCTATTCAACTTATCCCATATTTTTTCTAAAGGAAGATAAAGTCAAAGCTATCTTGTTCCTACAGTTGTTGATCTATCTCTCCTTGTGTCTCTCTCTGTCCCTCTTTCTGTCTCTCTCACTCACTCACACTCATGCAGACAAGAAAATGAGGAAAGAAGAGAGAGAAAAGGAAAGAGAAAAACATCAGTTAAAACAGTTCAGGGCTTTACTTTCAGAGTTCCCAGGTCCCAGTCTGCGCTGCACTCTCTAGTGAAGTTGACTTTCCTAAGACTTTTGTCACATCATTATCAATGCTGTCATCAAAAATTAAATTTCAGAAATTCACATGTGAAAATGGGAGACAAGAACACTTACTACTTCTTCCAATTGCTGTTGCTCTAAGAGTGTTCAGAGAAGTGCATGTGTAACGCAAAATCACTGTCACCACCTCACCTCCACCCCACATCCCCTACAACTGACAAGAGCAAGAGCGAATGTGAAGGTGACCCATGAATCTGCCTAGGTAGGTGACAGGAAAGGGGTCACCACTGTTTAAATGCTTCATGATTAAAGGGAGAGATTCATTTCCCTAGAACTCCAACATGGAACAGTCAAGAGTTTGTCTAAACAGGATATCACAGATTGGACTTCAATACAGGCCAACTCTGTCTCTCTGTGTCTCTGTGTCTTTGTGTCTCTGTGCCTCTGTCTCTCTGTGTCTCTCTCTCTCTTTGTGTGTCTCTCTCTGTCTCTCCCCCTCCCTCCAATCCTCCCTCCCTCCCTTCCTCCCTTCCTTTCTTCCCTCCTCCCTCCCACCAAATCTGGTCTACATTTCACATTTTTCAGATGCAGATTCTGGGATACCCAAAGATCAGCATTACCTGAAGTACGGTAGGACAAAGCCATTTCAGGCTGTAGTTACAGAAATCAGTTCCTTGTCTTTTTGCTTACTACATATCCCTAACATTTGGCCATGATTTGGACATGATAACCTACTTCATTTGTACTGGTATACTATTTTAATTTGGAGTACCAATCTTGTAGGATGTAACTGTCTCTTTGATAAATACCCCAAGTATTCTAAGCCTGGGTACTTTCTTGAGATCTAAGTTTCTCTCTTACATACAGAGCATATGTACAGAAAGAACAAAGAAAAGTGGTCCCTTTTTTTTTAAAAACAGACAGAAGTTTTCAAAAAACTGAAATCTGACCCTGAATCCAGGTCCATGGATCCTTCTGTTTGTTTTTTAATGTTCTTTTATTTTCCTGAAGAGCCAGAGTATGTGCCATTAAATAACAAAATCTGCCCAAATCCTGTCCTTATCATTTTATGAATATGAGCTCATTCATGACACACAGGCTTTGTGAGAATGGAGTAACTGTCTGTTTCTCCAAACACCAGGAGATACAGCTAGTAATTAGCCCAGTTTAAGTGAAACATCTACAGGGTGCCAGGATATCCCAGGCCCATAGTGGATGCTGTCCAACACTTGGCTTGTACATGCAGAGCATGGCCTCGAGGACATAATTCACAGCTTCCACCTTCATCTAAAGATACTGTCCCTCTGCCATCATTCCACCTTCAAAGTGATTCATAAAATGTCTCATTAAATGACTTTCAAACAGTTTCATAGGATGTCCCATTAGATGTGATCTGCAGCTTGGATATAATCGCACCACAGGCTCTTGGTGTGAGAGGAGGTAGACCTTTAATTTGCTCGCTTGATGTCAGTTAGATTTGAGACCTGATGGTGCTTAATGGCTGAGGGCCAAGCCAGGCACCCTCTCCTACTCATAAGCAATGGATGGTTTGCATGGAAATACAGAGTCTCCCAAAGACCCCTGCTGCACTTCATCTTGCAGGGTTTGGCTCACAATTCCAGCCAACTGAGATCATATAGAAGTTTGATTTTTGTCATCAATCATTTTCTATCCCTCCCAGCTGTGTGTCAGCCACAGATGCGATAAGCAAACTTTATCTATCTTTGTCTAAATTACTGATACCAAATATTAAACAGAGCTCAAGAGCATAGCTCTGCTCTCATCCCAGGAACTTAGAAATAGCCTTCATTTTAGTATTTGTTCTTTGGTAGGTTTTTTTTTTTAATCCTCTAGCAAAGGCTTCAAGTGCAGAGCTTTGATAGTGTGTTCCTTTACTTGTTAGTTGTAATGTTGAGGACTGAAGACAGGCTCAATGTTTGTTGAACGGCTTCCAGAGTACCTGGGTTTAATTCCCAGCACCCACATGGCAGCTCACAATTGTCCATAATTCCAGTTCCAGGGGATCTGGTACCCTCACAGAGACATGCATGTAGGCATAAAAACACTTATACACACAAAAATGAATAAATCACTTTTTTAATAAATGAGAATCCAACACTTCCATAAGAGTGGGGGGGGATTGAGGGACTTGAAGGGGATGAGAACCCCAGAAGAAGATCAACGGAGTTGACTAACATGGACCCTTGGGAACTATCAGAGACTGAGCCACCAATCAAAGAGCATACAGGGGCTGGACCAAGGCTCCTGGCACGTTTGTAGCAGATGTGCAGCTCAGTTTCCATGTGGGTCCCTCAACAACTGGAACAGGGGCTGTCCCTAAAGCTGGTTCCTGTCTGTGGAATCTGTTCCCTAACTGGGCTGCCTTGGAACAGGGGCTGTCCCTAAAGCTGGTTCCTGTCTGTGGAATCTGTTCCCTAACTGGGCTGCCTTGTCTGGCCTCAGTAGGAGAGGATTTGCTTAACCCTGCAGAGACTTGATGCTTCAGGGTAGAGGGTTAGCCAGGAGGGGTCCTCATCTTCTCAGAGAAGAAGGAGAAGGCATTGGAGGAGGGACTCTATGAGAGGGGTAAAGGGAGAGCAGTGATCAGTACGTAAAATGAATCAATCAATTAATTAATGGAGAAAATGTGGGTTCAGTTTATAAACCCCTGACCAGCATAGCAGCAGTGAGATACTTTCAGTTTCTAAGTAAATATGCACAATGATCTCAGTAGGCTGTCTCCTGTGGTCATTGCTGAGTCCAAACAACATCATATCTGCCAAGTATATTTGCTCATTCAGAGCTATTGTATGTTTATATACAATTCTTATATCAGAATTCCTTTTCTTTTCCATTAATTCTATCCTCACACTATTCTTTGTCTTCCTATGAAAAGTTCCCCATAGACTCATGTGTTTGAACATTTGGTTCCCAATGGGTGACACTGTTTTGGGTGGCTATGAAAGCCTTAGGTGGTGGAGCCTCAGAGAAAGAAGTGATCCTCTGGATGAGCCCATTGATCCTCTATGGGAGCTCAGTGTTAGATTAATGGTGCAAATGGCCAAGCTATTGGCTTTGAATCAGAAGTCATATGGACAAAGGCGTCTCCAAGATCCGTGTAAACAGGCATCGCGTCTGTTTGCTTGTTATCATTCCAGATGAAGTTTCATAAAAAACAGACTCTGAAGTGGAACTTTGTGCACAAAACAGTTACTGGAGAGGAGCTTCAGAATTGACCCCTATAAGATGGAACAGTAAATGGATTGGACAGGCAAAGAAGCTGATACAATGAGGTAGACTAAAGGACTCTGCTAGTCTTGTGGAAAACTTGGCATAGATATGGCTCTTCAGGCTTATCCCAATAGGAGCAAGAAAGTTGAGCCTCTCTTCAACTGCCTTCCATGAAGGTGGCTTCCAGGAAGGGGATGGAATCTTGATCATGGAATTTGTCTTTTATTGAGTATGTTCCTAAACAGAAACAGCTGAGAACCACCAAAGTACACCATGGTTGGAAGCAGAAACTGCTCCTTGTGGAACTGGAGAGTATCTGTTAGAAGGTCTGTGCCTAGTGATACATGATTCTTTGAAACTCTTAAAAAGATGTTCATTTTTTATTGGATATTTTATTTATTTATATTTCCCCCTGTAAGGGGATAAGATATTACCCCCTTTCCCCATTTCCCCCCGAAACCTCCTATCCGATCCCCCTCCTCCTGCTTCTATGAGAGTATGCCCCCAACGATTCCCACCTCTCAGTCCTTGAATTCCTGACATTGGGGCATCCATCCTTCATGGGACCAAGGACCTCCTCTCCCACCTATGCATGACAAGGCCATCCTCCTCTACATATACAACTGGAGCCATGGGTAGCTCCATGTGTGTTCCCAGGCTGGTAGTTTAGACCCTGGGAGCTCTAGTTGTTGGGATTGTCACTCTCTCCATGGGGCCACAAGTCCCTTCAGCTCCTTCAGTCTCCTCTCTAACTCCTCCATTGGGTACCTAGTGATGAGTTCGATGGTTAGCTGCGAGCATCTGCCACTGTATATGTCAGATTTTGGTAGAGCCTCTCAGGAGACAGCTATATCGGCTCCTGTCAGCATGCACTTTCTGACATCCATAACAGTGTCTACACTTGGTGACTGCACATGGGATGGATCCCCAGGTGGGGCAGTCTCTGAATGGCCCCTCCTTCAGTCTCTGCTCCACACTATGTCTCCATATTTGCTCCCATGAGTATTTTGTTACTCCTTCTAAGAAAGACCTAAGCACCCACACTTTGGTCTTCCTTCTTGAGCTTCATGTGGTCTGTGAGTTGTATCTTGGGTGTTGCAAGCTTCTGGGCTAAGATCCACTTATCAGTGAAAGCATACCATGTGTGCTCTTTTGTAATTGGGTTACCTCACTCAGGACGATATTTTCTAGTTCCATCTATTTGCCTAAGAGTTTCATGAATTCATGATTTTTAATAGCTGAGTAGTACTCTGTTGTATAAATGTACCACATTTTCTGTATTCATTCCTCTGTTGAAGAACATTTGGGTTCTTTCCAGCTTCTGGCTATTATAAATAAGGCTGCTATGAAGATAGTGGAGCATGTATCCTTGTTATATGTTGGAGCATCTTTTGGGGTATATGCCCAGGATTGGTATAGCTGAGTCCTCAGGTAATACTATGTCCAATTTTCTGAGGAACCACCAGAATTTCCAGAGTGGTTTTACCATCTTGCATCCCCACCAACAATGGAGGAGTGTTCATTTTTCTCCACATCCTCGCCAGCATCTGCTATTACCTGAGTTTTGATCTTAGCCATTCTGACTGATGTGAGGTAGAATCTCAGGGTTGTTTTGATTTGCATTTCCCTGATGACTAAGGATGTTGAATATTTCTTTAAGTGCTTCTAGGACATTCGAGTTTCCTCAGTTGAGAATTCTTTGTTTAGCTCTGTACCCCATTTAAAGAGAGTTACTTGATTGTCTAGTATCTAATTTCTTGAGTTCTTTGTATATATTGGATATCACCCCTCTTTTGGATGTAGGATTGGTAAAGATCTTTTCCCAATCTGTTGGTTGCCATTTTATCCTATTGACAGTGTCCCTTGCCTTACAGACGCTTTGCAATTTTATCAGGTCCCATTTGTCAATTCTTGATCTTAGAGCATAAGCCATTGGTGTTCTGGAAAAAGTTCAGGAACTTTTCCCCTGTGCCTAGGTATTCGAGGGTCTTCTTCACCTTCTCTTCTATTAATTTCAGTGTATCTGGTTTTATGTAGAAATCCTTTATCCACTTGGACTTGAGCTTTGTACAAGAAGATAAGAATGGATTGATTTGCATTCTTCTACATGCTGACCTCCAGTTGAACCAGCACTATTTGTTGAAAATGATATCTGTTTTCCACTGGATGGTTTTGGCTCCATTGTCAAAGATTAAGTGACTATAGGTGTGTGGGTTCGTTGCTGGATCTTCAGTTCTATTTCATTGATCTTCCGGCCTGTCTCTGTACCAATACCATGCAGTTTTTATCATTATTGCTCTGTAGTACAGCTTGAGGTCAGAGATGGTGATTCACCCAGAAATTCTTTTACTGTTAAGAATAGTTCTTGCTATCCTGGATATTTTCTTATTCAAAATGAATTTGCAAATTGCTCTTTCTATCTCTATGAAGGATTGATTTGGAATTTTGATGGGGATTGCATTGAATCTGTAGATTTCTTTTGAATTTTGTGGATTAATTTTGAATAGAGGAAGACCACTGATTTGTTTGAGTTGATTTTACATCCAGCCACTTTGCTGAAGTTGATTATCAGGTTTAGGAGTTCTCTGGTGGAAGTTTTGGGGTCGCTTAAGTATATGATCGTATCATCTGCAAATAGTAATATTTTCACTTCTTCCTTTCCAATTTGTATCCCTTTGACTTCCTTTTGTTGTCTAATTGCTCTGGCTAGGACTTCCAGTACTATATTGAATAGGTAGGGTGAGAGTGGGCAGCCTTGTCTGGTCCCTGATTTTAGTGGGATTGCTTCAAGTTTCTCTTCATTTAGTTTGATTTTAACTACTGATTTGCAGAATATTGCTTTTACTATGTTTAGGTATGGGCCTTCAATTCCTGATCTTTCTAGGACTTTTACCATGAAGAGATATTGAATTTTTTCCAATGGTTTCCCAGTATCTAGTGAGATGATCATGTGATTGTTTTTCTTTCAGTTTGTTTACATAGTGATTTATGATGATGGATTTCTATATATTTAGCCATTCCTGAATATCTGGGATAAAGCCTACCTAATCATGATAGATGATTGTTTTGATGTTTTCTTGGATTCAGTTTGCGAGAATTATATTGAGAATTTTCCCATGACATTCATAAGAAAGACTGGTCTGAAGTTCTCTTTCTTTGTTGGGTCTTTGTGTGGTTTAGGTATGAGCATAATTGTGGCTTCATAGAATGAATTGGGTAGTGTCCCTTCTGTTTCTATTTTGTGGAATAGTTTGAAGAGAATTGGTATTAGGTCTTCTTTGAAGGTCTGATAGAATTCTGCAGTAAAACAATCTGGTTTTGGGTTTTTATTGTTGGGGAGACTTTTAATGACTGCTGTTATTTCTTTAGGGGTTATGGGACTGTTTAGATGGTTTATCTGATCCTGATTTAACTTTGGTAACTGGTATCTGTCTAGAAAATTGTCCATTTCATCCAGATTTTCTAGTTTTGTTGAGTACAGCCTTTTGTACAAATCCAGTCCTACAAAGGATAATAAATGAAAAACTCTAACACATGGAGGGAAACTACAACCTAGAAAAAGCAAGAAAGTAATCTTCCAACAAATCCAGAAGAAGATAGCCACATAAACACAATTCCACCTCTAATAAAAAAATAAAAGGAAGCAACAATCATTTTTTTTCTTAATATCTCTTAACACCAATGGACTCAATTCCGCAATAAAAAGACATAGACTAATGGACTGGATATTTAAGCAGGACTAACCATTTTGCTGCATGCAAGAAAGACACTTCAGTGACAAAGACAGACACTACCTCAGAGTAAAAGGCTGGACAACAATTTTCCAAGCAAATAGTCCTAAGAAACAAATTGGAGTAGCCATTATAATGTCAAATAAAATCAACTTTCAATCAAAAGTTATCAAAAAATAAGGAAGAACACTTTATATTCATCAAAGGAAAAACCTACCAAGATGAATTCTCAATTCTGAATATCTATGCTCCAAATGCAAGAGCACTCACATTGATAAAAAGAAACTTCACTAAAGCTCAAAGCACACATTGCACCTCACATAATAATAGTGGGAGACTTCAACACCCCACTGTCAGCAATGGACAGATCATGGAAACAGAAACTAAACAGAGACACAGTGAAACTAAGAGAAGTTCTGAACCAAATGGGTTTAACAGATATCTATAAAATATTTCATCCGAACACAAAATAATATACCTTCTTCTTAGCATCTCATAGTACCTTCTCCAAAATATACCATATAGTTGGTCACAAAACAGACCTCGACATATTCAGGAAGATTGAAATAATCCCATGCACCCTATCAGATCACCACAGACTAAGGCCAATCTTCAATAACAACAAAAACAATGTATAGCCCACAGAATGTGGGAACTGAACAAAGCTCTACTGAATGATAACCTGGTAAAGAAAGAAAGAAAGAAACAAAGAAATTAAAGACATTTTAGAATTTAATTAAAATGAAGGCACATCATACCAAAACTTATGGGACACAATGAAAGCAGTGCTAAGAGGAAAACTCATAGCTTTAAGTGCTTACAAAAAGAAACTGGAGAGGGCATACACTAGCAGTTTGACAACACACCTGAAAGCTCTAGAACAAAAAGAAGCAAATACACCCAAGAGGAGTAATTGGCAGGAAATAAGCAAACTCAGGGCTGAAATCAACCAAGTAGAAAAAAAAAGAACTATACAAAGAATCAACAAAACCAGGAGCTGGTTCTTTAAGAAAATCAACAAGATAGATAAACACTTAGCCAGACTAACCAGAGGCACAGAGACAGTATTCAAATTAATAAAATCAGAAATGAAAAGGGAGATGTAACAACAGAAACTGAGGAAATTCAAAATGTCATTGGATCCTACTACAAAAGCCTATATTTAAGATGTTCTTTTGTGTGAGTGAATGATCTGGCAAACTTCAAATGGAATTTGGTAGGTTTCTGTGGGTCTATCAATACCTATCAGTCTCCCTATATTTCAGATTCCTGATAAGGGCTGTGAAGGCACTCACCAAAAGAATGAGGAAAATCAATCCTCTTTTCTTGAATAGGGAAGACTACCCATCTTAAAGGAGGATTTGGGGGAGGGATGGATTGGTAGCACTGAAGCCAAAAGACAAAAGATGATTCAAAACAAATAACATAAGCTGGTGATTCTGGAATGAGAGAACATGGAGTGAGCCTGTGGTAACAATAGACCAGGCCAGTCCTCATGGCCTCCAGTACCAGATGTCAGCGTTTTGGCTAGATAGGCAAATAAGTTGTGGAGACCATAGAGTTTTAATAGAAGATTGAAGACCATGCTCTCAGAGAAAGAATATAAGGTTGAATTATTGAGGCTATTTTTTATGCTAGGATTCCATGAGTGGGACCAGCAACCCGACTCAATCATATCTATGATCCACGCAAAACAGTGTCTGACTGCCTCCACTCTGGATCCTCTGTGAACTGAAGAAGTCCATAAGTCTAGTCTAGCCTTGATAGTGAGCGACTATGAGTCTAGCCTCAGTTAAAAGAAACAAAGAACAAGCTTAAGGTTGTCAGTTCAAAGAAAATGGGGACATCTCTTGACATAATAGACACTCAGAAGATCTTTAGCCGAGGAATATTCCTGAACAGACTTGACGTGTACTGTCAACCACTTACCACATCTACAGCACAGTATGTTACTAGTCCACATTCACAAAGTCTGCTCATCCCTGAAGTGAGAATGGGAACTTCCAAGCATTTCACTCGTAGGGAAATAAAACTTAATCTGATAACATCAGTTTTATTTTTATTATGCTGACAAAGATGTTTTTGGAAAGACGAGAATCAATGCAGGTAAAAGCAGATACTGAAGTCTCTCTTGCTCACCGTGGGTGGGTATGCTAAACTAAAATAATCAATTCTAGGAAGCAAATTTTGAAATTTCACTTCACATTGTAAGCAACTCATTTCACAAATGGTCCAGTTTAGAATCATCACTGAGTACCAGGCAGCTTATTTCCACTCATTTTAAATGCAATTCAAACATTACATTATTTCTGTGTTGTTTTATAATGAGATCATAACTTTAAAATAATAACAATATAATAATAATAATAATAATAATAATAATAATAAGAAGAAGAAGAAGAAGAAGAAGAGGAGGAAGAGGAGGAGGAGGAGGAGGAGGAGGAGGAGGAGGAGGAGGAGGAGGAAGAATTGCTTCTCAACTCCTGCAGAAAGGGACCCTGAAAATCCTAGGCCTTGCAATTAACCAAAGGCCCATTTCCCTCCAAAAGTGAGTATCTCCCTATATCTGACCATCTCACAGTAAAGAGAATAATCCATCCCAACACTGTGGTCTCCTACAAAAGTCTTTGGTAGTCAATAAGTGGATTTCTGCAGGGTAATATCACAGCAGTCTCTGAAGGGTATCCCTTAACCATCTTGCTGACTCTATTTCTTCACCTCACTGTTCCTTTCTATCCTGGACTTTATTATCTCCTTCCTATAAGACCTTCCATATTATCCTCATTTCTAGCTTTTTTTCTTTCTATCTTCTTAATTCTGTTCTCCTACACCCACTATACTGCAGCCAAGGTGATTTTTCATTCCATTGTGTTTCTCTGACCATGATACTCTCTGTGCTTGCTAGAAGGCACATTTGGTCCTTCTCCACATGAAGTTCAAGGCCATATGTTGTTACATTTCCATCTAATTCGCCAAGGGCCTCTCCTGCTTCTCTACTGTGTGTGAAAACACAATGTTGGTACCTGGTAGCAGTTCCCCAAACTCGCCATTCACTTTTTATGCCTCCTTTCTAGAATGTTCTTTCTTCAGTTTTCAAGCAGCAAACTCTTATTCTTTCCTAGGTATCTTCTGAGAAGTTGTTCTCTCCACTTCTCACTCCAGTCTGAGGATGCTTACAGTCGCCCGCAGTACTTCTAAATCCAGGTCAGTTTGGGGTCTGCTGCCTACATTGGACAGCTTGATCCTCAGGGAAATATACTATAATCTTTTGAAACCTTGCCACCCAGCATGTATGCAATTCAGTCCATTGGGTATGTTAAATTTTTTAATTGATTTTTTTTTCAGAATTATACCCCATGGCATAAAACAAAGAACATAGAAAATCTCTGGCTGCTCCATAATGCTGACTTTACGAAGTCCCCAGCCACCCACAGGATTTCTCAAAGTTGTCATCTGGAGGATAGGGGAGCTTTGGGGAAAAAATCAGAGCCCCTCAATTACCAATTCTGACAACTCTTATTTTAGCTTGGATCTCCCCATGCAAATAGACAGTTGACATGTGATTGGAGAAGAAATAGAAGTACGTTTCTATTAAAACCATGTTCCTTAAGTTGTCGCTCTGAATTTATATCCCTCTGGCCTTTGCCAAGTTGGCTCTGGGCTATATTCTGTCCTGAAATTAGAGCATTCTTCTTGTAGCCCCAGGAGATGCCTAAGATCCTTGAAGATGAAAACCAGACTCTGAACCATAGCTTTGGGAATTAGGGGAGTCCAAAGTATAACTTCCCTATACAACATGCTTGGGATAACCCAGCTTTCCTTTGCACTTCTGATTAGAGTTGAGATGGAAGAAGTCACAGCTTAAATGATCTCACACTAAGAAGATGAGAAAGAAGACCAGCACAAGTGGTAAGAGTCAGTTACATTGGGATGAAAGAAAACACTTCCCAAAATGTCAGAAGACCTTGACCTTTATTTAAGAAGAAGAAATGGTGAGATATATGTGCAGGAACATGTTGAATTTTATCAGAATGAGCAATTATTTGATATCTGTTACTTTTGTGGCATTCACTGAATCTGATGAACGAAGAACACAAGGCTAAGAAGGTGATTGCCTTTGAACTACTTACTCATTGCTACTTTTAAACAAGGGTTTGGCTCTCAATTACCAGTAGGATAGGGTATTATGAGTCTCAGAGAAGATTGAAATTGCATCTGTGAGTGACATAGAATAGAACCAGGGAAGATGGACCAGGGTTAGGAGTCACGGCGTCAGGATCAGCTGGCTTCCTAAGGCATGATCCCATGCCACTCAGAGCCTCGGTTTCCTCTGCTGGATTTACAGTCATAATAGCCACTTCAGAGAGGAGTTAGATGGAGATTAAACAAGACAAAGTGTGAGAGATCTTGGCCTGAAGTAGCATTAGCTTGTTTCTCTTTTGCTGTCCATCAAAGCTGAGATCCAATGACCTCATGGGAAACCCCAGGGAGACATAGCATCCAAGAACAAGCATGGAGAAGAGTATCTAGAGTACAGAGTGGAAGCCTTTGCCCCCTTCTTTCAGCTCTCCAAAGTATGTCTTCCTGCCCAGTGACCTCGACGACTGCCTGTCTTTAGAATAAACGAATGCTCTGACTTGCAGGTATTTCTATCAGCCTGAGAAGTCAAACTAAGCTCACTCGGTCCAAAACCTAGTAAGACCGCAGCCATACTAGCTTCTCCATTGAGACTTTCAGATCTCCGCCAGACCACAGAGTGCATAAGAAGAGGAAAATAAACAAAAAGGCAGAGAGCAAACAAGGCCTTTTCCACACAGGGTTGGCCTGTGGTCTAGAGCAGCACAATCCAGCTTGGGAATCTGGAGAGATTATTGAGACTTGGTATAGGATGACTGATTGCTGGAAAGCTCCGAATTCTGTCAGAAGCATACAGGCAGCTGGTTTATGTCTCTGTGACTTCTTCCACTTTATATATATAAAAAATCACATTTCCAAATCTATCTGTAAACACAAGAGATGACCCACTTTTCCTGCTCTGGTTCTTCTTCCAAAATTTAACTCAGAAGAAATGCAGCTATCCTGTTACATTCGGGCTTGAGAAACTTAAACACAACATAGCATTCTGACTATCAGATAGTGAGGGGGCAGTGGGGAGTGAAGACACCTCTGGGCAACTCTGAGACAGTTTTCCATCTCTGGTTGATTGGTGTTTTCATCTTTCCAATGGACACAGCAACACTTCAAGGATGCGTCTATGAATTAAGTAAGTCCATATATGGAAGAGTAATGCAAAAATCTCAATGAGTGCTTACTTCTCCCATGTCTGACACGCATGATATAGTGAATAAATTTTGCAATCAGTCTTAGAAATTCTCTTTTAAAATTTACCTCTTTTCCTCACCCTTTCTACTCTGTGGGGCTGATTCGAGAGGTTAAGAGAAAGATGGAGTGAACGAACTTGGCTCATGAAAAGAAGAACACTAAAACAAAAATAAAGTCTGTTTGATGCTTGCTTTCTTTACATGGCAGCAAGATCCATGAGAGAACTGAGTTTTCTTAAAGATTCCCCTGAGTAAGGGCTGTGGCTCAGTGGCAAAGCTCTTGCCTTGTGTGTACTGGGTCTTGCTTTTCATTATTAGCATTTCTGGGGCTGGGATTATGTCTTATCCCATCAATAATTTCTTAGACATGAAGACCTCTTTAGAAACATCCATCTTTCCTTGAACTCCCAGAATGATGAATTATAATCGAAGAGAAGGAGAAAAATGGAGACGATAGTTGCTGTTGAAGTCAAGCCATATTGGCTACAGGGCTGGGCCTGAACTCTTTGAATATCATACAGCATCAAAGAAACCAAGACTGGGAAAGCCTGATGCCAGATAAATGATTAACTTAACAAAACCTGTATACTCTAATCTGAGATCAAAGGAGGCACTCTTTACAACAAGTAAAACCTTCTTAAAAATTAGAAAATGATTCACGCTAACAAGGCACTTAGGATTCAAGTAAGTAGACAGCCCCAGCCCAAGGAATTAGAGGTAGATCTGTCTAAGGGAGGAGGGTGAGAAGATCATCCTCAACTTTTATGTTCAGAGGCAGGATTCCCATGACTCGAGGCTATCTAAAGTCTAAAAGGTTGGACTTCTTGAAGAGTTCTTTACCACTGATCTATAATTTACTAAGGTCTAAGGTCAAAAAGAAAAAGGTGCCTCCCATTCATCTGTTACTCCCAAGTTCTAGTTCAAGGTCTTGCACAAATGAATCCTCGGGAACCTAACTTGCTATATTTGCAGTAGGAAGTCTTCATTATTAATTTACAGATTAGCTCGAACCCTCCTATGAAGGCATGTTCTCCTCTATCTCCTTTTGTAGGATGAAGAGAATCGCAACCCACAGCCAACCATTCTAGCTGCTTCTGTAATTCTGAGAAACTATCTCAATTGTTACAGTCTATGATACTTCATGATGCCAGTCCAGTCTAAAACAGAAGGTAGAAAGAACTGTTTTCCCTATTATTTGACACCGTCATCTACACCAGCATTTCTCAGCCTGTAGATCATGACCCCTTAGTGGGTCCCATATCAGATATCCTGTGTATCAGATATTTACATTATGACTCATCACAGTAGAAAAATTACAGTTATGAGGTATCAAAAATAATTTTATCTTTGGGGGTCTCCATAACATGAGGAACTCTACCAAAAGATCAGAGCTTTAAGAAGGTCAAGAGCAGCTGCTCACCTACCCCATTGTCCAAGCCAGAAACTTGAAGAATACCTTTGACTCTCTTTACCATTTCTGTCTGCCTAACTTCATTGTCCTAATGTCTCTAACAGAGCCCCTCTCCAATCAACTTTCATTGGTATAGGATTTCTCCAGAGGGTTCAACAAAGTCCTCTTCATCCCCGAGATTCCTCTGCTAACTTTATGCTCCATTGTTTCTTTCCCATGGGTATGTATTTCTGCCTTTGGACAGGCAACTTCAGTCCAGCTTCCACTTGGCCATCAGAACCATTTTGTGAAGACTGTGATCTGATGCTTCTAACACACTGTCCTTCACCAGTCCTTGTGCCCTCAGCCCTACACTAGATCCTTCACTTCTTACTAGACACACTGCCTATACTGTATCATCATTCACTTCTTACTGGGCATGTTGAGGTTCTAGATAACCTGTTCATCTCTCAGCCTCAGCTCTCCCACAGGTACAGGCTCTCACACTTTCCAGTGCTTCAGCCTCCTCACATTCCACATATATTTTCCTAGTGACTATTTTAGGTTTAGACGGTTTAAGTGTGGATTTGTTACACTGCATTTCCAATTTTACCAAGAAAACTTGTTTTTCCCTCTAAAACTTAGCTTAAATGTTGCCTCCAAGTAAAACTTCTTTGTCAGTCCCTCAACTTCTCCCCCTATGGCTAGGAGTCTCCTCTGTATTCCTTGAGCCACCCCAGCTCATGATCATCCCAGTGGTCACAAAATGGGGCATCGCAGTTGACTGGTTCCTTCTTGTCTGCTTCCCCTCCTAGAATAACCACAAGCTTCCTGAGGGGGTGCTGCATCTCAGAAGGGCCTAGCCTGGACCCTGGTAGCAAACAGCACAAGAGCTGTCTGGGGAATAAAGATGTCCTGACATTTGTCTTATAAAAGATCAACTCTTAGACTATGTTCTGATATTAGTTGCTTTTCTCAGCACTGTGATAGAACATCTGACGGGAACAATTTAAAGGAAGAAGTTTTTGTTTTAATTCTTGGGTTAGGGTAGATGCAATCCATCATGACGGAGGGCAGGGTGGTGAAAACACAAAGCAACTAGTTACACTATGACAGAAAGCAGAGATTAGAGTGAGATTTAGGCTGGCCCTCAACTGACTTCCTCTCTTTTTGTTTTCAGTCTGGGAGTCTAGCTTATGTGATGATGTTACTGAGGGTGAGTTCTTCCTCCATCAGGTAAACATCTCTGGAACTCTTCTCACAGATACACCTAGAGTTGTGTCTTCTATGTGATTCCAGATCCAGTTAAATTGACAGTTGAAGATAAACTATTACACTCCTTTAGTCTCATTTATTCCTTGAACTAAACAAGAAGGCTCCAGACAAGGTTGTTGTACCACAATCTAGAATATCCAGATTGGTCTCTGTTCCAGTTAGGTTTGTTGTTGTTGTTTTTCTTGTTCTTGTTGTTGCTGTTGTTTTGTTTTGTTTTGTTTTGTTTGTCAACTTGACATAAACTACCATTTTCTGAAAAGAAACACAACTGAGGAAACACCTCCATCAAACTGCCTAAAAGTCTAATAGGGCATTTTTTTAAAATTAATGATTGATTCAGGAGCACCCAGCACACTGCAGTCTGTGCCATTTGAGCAGGTAAGTGCTCCTGGGTGGTATAAGAAAGCAGACTGAGCGGTCTAGGATGAACCAAACCACTAAGAAGCACTGCACCATGGCTCCTGCTTCAGTTCCTGCCTCCAGGTTCCTGCCTTGAGTTCTTGCCCTGATTTCCTTCATGATGGACTGAACCTATAAAGTGAAATAAACTATTTCCTACCCAAGGCTTTTTGTTGTTGTTTGTTTTTGTTTTTGTTTTGGTCACAGTGTTTATATCAGTGGTAGAAATCAAACCAAGACTCTGAGCCAGGTTCTGTCTAGCTATTTTCCTAGAACAATTCATTTCACCTCTCTGAGCTTCAGTCTCTTCAAATGGAAAGTAAACCTGCAGAAAACAAGCCTTAATTTTCATTCGGAGCTGTCCTTTAGAGCCTTTAAGTAAGGCCCAAGCACTGGAATTTTTTAAATGCCTTCCAAGTGATCTGAAAGCCAGGATTCAGTGCTGCTGAGAAGGTAAAAATGGTAATATATCAGCTGATATAAAGGATGTCCAGTATGACTGGTATTGATGTTGCTGTTGGAATAATAACAGTGGTAAAAGATCCCCATCAATGTGCTTCTTAAGTAGGTAGCACACAGAATGGCACCAAGTGTGCTGAATGCTGCACTGTGCTTCACTGTGCTGGATTGGGGTGTGGCTCCTCAGTAGCATGATCTGGTTATACAGAAATGGAATGATTGGCAAAGAGTCATTTTGCATTTGTTTCAGCACCTTGAACTTAAATTTCCATGGATTATCAAAATGTCTGAGAGCTACAGACTGACTCTTAAAATCCCTCTGTTGTAGGCAGCTCTGGCTTCCTAAGCCAAGCTCTCTCAACTCCATGGCTGATGCTCTAGATTTGGGCTTCTCCAGCTCCGTTCCTGGAAAGCACTGCACCCCAGCTAACGAGAGCCACCTTGTTCTTCCATGTTTCTGGGTCTCTATTGAAAAAAAGTAGCTGCTGATTTTCATAGACTGATCCGATCCCACCCATAGCTACCAGCAATTCTGTTCCCAGAGAGGCTGCTTCGAAGAGTGTATATGTGTGTGCATGTGATGTGTGTGTGTGTGTGAGCATAAATTCCAGGCAAGCTGATCTTCTGACAACCATAGAGCTGTATCTGGAGCTTCAGAAGACCTATGGCTTAGCATAGTTTCCAAAGCCAGGCAAATATCATATCCAGAGTGACACATGACCCCCAGAGAGCAACTGAGCAGCTTCCTGAGTTGGGAATGATAATATCTAATTTACTCAGACCTGGGAGGAGTGAGGCCCAGAAACTTACCCTAAACAAAGCCACCCAGAGGCCAAGTATCCATTCAATACAGTGGTTCTCAACCTTCCTAAGCCTGCAACCCTTTAATGCAATTCTTCGTGTTGTGGTGATCCCCAACCATAAAATCATTTTCACTGCTACATCATAACTGTAATTTTTTACTTTTATGAATCATAACGTATTTTGTGGTTTTGATGGTCTAGGTGACTCCTGTGAAAGGGCCTTTCAACCCCCAAAAAAGTAGTGACCCACAGGCTGAGAACGTATTATCTAGTGTTGCTTACAGTAGCAGCCAGGTCTCAATAATATCAGAAAGGCTTCCTCCAGGCAGCCCATGTAGCCAGAACTTGCAAAATTAAAAAATGAAAGACCCAGAAATGAAATCACCTCAAACCTCCAAATAAGTGGTTAACAGTATTCCACATAGCTTGTTTTTTCTCTTTCAACTTGCTTCAAGTTGCACAAAGATACCTCAATTTTATAGCAAAAGCAGAGGAGAAGGATAGTATCTAAAGCCTCTTATTCCCTTCTTCAGCCATTATCTCAAGGCAAAGCTCTGTTTCATCCATAGCAAATGCCCTAAATATGGTCCCTGATGAATCACACCAGTCACAAGACTGGAGGATGGTGACACTGGCTCCCAAGACCCATGTACTCTGTTGCTGATCTAGTTCTCCAAGTAAGTAGGACCTACTACTCGGGATCAAGTGCTCAGGCTTATTGGCATTAGGTGATGGATGTTATGAAGATCCACTCATATCCACTATATGAGCAGAGGGAAGCCAACCTGTAGCTCTGGATCCTGTTGCTCTAACTTATCAGATAAAGAACGTGAAACCTTCTAGCCCCAAAGATACAGAATCCCAGTCTCTACCTACAGTTTTCAAACTTCCCTGCTACTTCACATATACAAATGAAAGGCATATTTATACATGGAAAACATACTTGAACCTAGCCTGGATTTTATGAAACCACAATCAATTTCTAAGTAAAGATAAACGTAATGAAAGGTACCGGAATGATGCTTGTGTGTCATAACTTGAAATGAGCCAGCTGGGTAAGAACAAGTCATTACTAGCATAGGACTGGCAACGCCACTGTTCAGCAGACAGGACATTGGGAGCTGGCCACTGGAAGGGCTCTTGTTTCAGCTATTTGGGGAGCTGGGTAAGTATTGATGGTCTAAGCGGTGATCATTAAGGTAGGGCACATGTGATAAGCCCAATGGGAAGATATGGTTGGTGCAACCCGAGGAGCCACTACACTCTCTAATCTCATATGCATAGATACTTCTTTCCAATTGTAGAACAAGAATCCCTTTACCCTCTTACCAGCTAGTTAAAAGTTTTGGTTTTTGATGTTGTTGTTTTGTTTTTGTTTTTTTTTTTTTTTCTGAGAATGCCCGCAATTTATACACATCAGAGCCTGTTATTCTGAAACATCAAAGTCATTCAGTTGTCTTTCAATTAAAATCTAGCTGCATTATTATAAACAACTCATGTTTACCAATAAAAAAGAAGCAACTCTGCCATGGTTTAAGTATCTCGCACCAAAACAAACAAAGAGTAAAGGCTTGGTCGCCAGTTGGGTGTGTTATTTTAGGAAGTTCTAGAACCAAGAGGTTCTCGACATATACAAAAACAACTCTTGTGGACACATCCAAAATAATGTATGCCTAAACATCTGGGCAATAAAATCTAAACGAAGTGACATAATGAAATTAGCATTCGCAGGCATCTAGGCATAACAAGACAAACTTGGATGAGTCTTGGGAGAAAAAAATGTCAAATGAAACTTTGTCATCAGAGACAAACAAGGATGTTCTGGAGAATTTTTTTTTATCTAGAAGTATGGATTGTGTGGTCAGAAAGATCTGGACACAGCTGGTATCTGGGTTTACAGTGAATTTTCTGGGGGAAACTTAGACATAACCTTCGTGTGGTAGAGGGTAAGTTATGTTGTGTCCGGTGGTGTGCCAGTAATCTAATGACATGACTAAGAATCACAGTGTGTTGAAATCTGCAGGGTGGTAAGAAGTGTCTTTGCTAAATGTCACTAATGTCCCAGCTCTGTGAGGCACATAGGATGCCTGTCAAAAGCTATTTCTTTCTCTTTTCCCGGAGATAGTAGACAAGAAAATAATAGAAAGAAAAATACTTGTAATAAATTCAATATCAAGAAAAAATGTGTTTTTAAATCTTTTCTTCAGTGATTTAGCAAAGAATAAAGTAGATAGCATCTGAAATCAAGGAGGAGACAAAACAAAAAAGAAAATGTTATAGTCAATAATTGAAACGGACAAATAGTGTATTAGCATTCTCCAGGGAAATGCAGCTTCAGGATCAATAAAAGTGAACCAAATAGAGCCAAAGACTCATGTGATGGCGGAGGCTTGATTTTTCTTCACATCTACAGGGCAGGCCAGCAGGCTGATTTCCAAAGATAGTTTAAAGCCAAAGGTATTGATTGGTAGAGTTTTTTCTAGACTAGGAAAGGGCAGTCTATCAGGATTATCAGGATAAAATCCAACCATGTTATGAGGATAATCTACTTTATTCTAATTGCATGAATTTCAATATTACACTAAACAAAATGAAAACCACCCCAGGACCTAGAAGATGGCTCTGTTGGCAAGCAGGAGGATTCAAGTTCACATCCCAAGAACTCATGCAAAATAGATGGATATGACAGCACACATTTGTAATCCTAGCATTATGGAGATAGAGCCAGCTAGGTAACTGGCCAAACTAGCTCCAAGTTCAGTGAGAGCCCCTGTCTCAGAAAGGTAAGCCGGGAAAAAATTGAGAAATGACAATTGACGTCAACATCCTGTCTACATGTATAATCACACACACACACACACACACACACACACACACACACACACACCTATACATATATGCACATACACATGCATACACAGAAACAATTTTTGTGGAAGCATCCAAAGGAATGTATGCCTAAACATCTTGACACTAAGACCCAACCAAGATGACATGATACAATAAACCATCACAGTGACTAATCTTTAAAGCTTCATAGTGTTCTTATGCGTTCACATAGTAATCTCTTTTAATGTATTTAGTACATTGATTGTGAATTATAAAGTTGAGTCTATAATGCTCAGAAACTCCTGAAACATACATAGCAACCTAGCACGGGTGCTGAGTAGCAGGCTCCTGAATCAAAAGATCTGCACTGATAGCAACTCAAACCCCCAGACTCCAGTAAACTTCTGAATGCATACTTCAAGACTTCTTTGAAGATAACTATCTGACAAGAGAGAAGAGTGTGCAGCTATTCACATAAACAGTTTAGTTCCTTATTTGTGATTGCAAGGAGGAAGAGAATTGTCTGAGTGACATTTGTCATGTTCTTCTATTTTTAAAAGATGACCTATGACAATGTTTTTATAGGTGCCTTCGATTTTCTCATTGGCGAAGATCTCATTATGGCATTAAAAAAATCATTATTTTGACATGCTATCAAAAAGCAGCTTCAAAAATTAAGGCTTTTATACATTCACTTCACTGCATATTCAGTGTCTAACACACGCCAAGGAAGAGATGTGATCTCCAGTGGACATGCGTTAGAAGCTATCTACAAGAGTGATACATTTGTTGCATGACTCTATATACAAAATTCAAGAGCAAATAAAATTAAAATCAGAAGAGTGATCATCTCTGAGGAAGGCACTGATGGCCACGAGCACTAGGAGGATTCAGGGTGCTGGAAATTTTGCATATCTTGATCAGAAAAACTATAACTTAGGGCTATCGTGGATGTAAAACTCACTGAGCTGTACGCCAGGTCTTTGTGTACTCCACTGTATATGTTCTGCATCTCAGTCAAGAAAAGCCATAAGATATACTAGAAGAAAACAACAAACAAAAATGAGAAATGTTTCTCTGTATTATGGGGCCAATAGTGGCAGCAAAAACCAAATGAGAAGGTTCATAGTGGACTTTTGCCTTAGAGGGGAGAAACAGGAATCTGGGTCATAGGGAGAGGAGAACTAGTCAGTATAGGTCTTCAAAGTGAAACTCAGCTCTGGGGTGGGATGAAAAAGAAGTTGGGAAGTTTGCTTGTCATTAGAAAACCACAAATCCACTCCTTTCTGAGCATCCTGGAGAGAGGGAAATGCACACCTCCCATGTGTCCTCAGGAAATGTGTTAAAAGAACAAAGTAAAATCTGGCCACTGTGCTAGCTAGTCTTGGCCAAAGTAAACTGCATCTCATCCAAAGTTAAGGCCAAAATAGCTGGAGCCATCATGCATGGATAGGGTCTCCTTAAGGGAAGTGGTATCTTGTTTACTGCAGGGAGACTCAAAGCTGTTTTCTAACCTTTCTAGAAAATTCTGATATGATGCAACTTCCCATGAGAGTATGCCATATGCTTGCCCTTAGGACCCTTTCCAGGAAAGACATGGGTTTCTATTTACATTGAAGATGAAAGAAACAAAGGAAGACATAGTTCTTTTCTCTCCTTCTCCCCTCAGAGATGGTTTTAACACAAAGAAAAGAAACACTGCCGTAGGCGTGGGCTTTGGATTTCTAAGAACTTCTTGGTGTGGTTTGAGGGTGAAAAGAGAATTTTCCCAAATAAGATCTTGCTAGACTTTCCAATTATGTGCTTTAATTGTACCAATGAGCTCTGGCCCTCGTTCTGCAAGTGTGTTTGATTCTGGATGCCAAGGGAACCCATCAAGCCTTACATGGATTACAGCCCAGCAACTGCTTTTAATTGGGTTCTGCTGCCATTGGGTGTGCAGGAGCCTGACTGTGGCCCCTGCAGTCTTTGAGAAGGCATAGCTCTCACTGGAATGACACACTTTGGTTTAGGCATGCACAAGCCCAGTGGATCTACCAACTGAAGAGCCAATAGGACCCCCTGGAGCAATGCTGTGAGTTTAGACCCATCCACATTGACTCCTGGATATCAAGACTTCCTAGCAAGGTATACTGTGTTACACCTCATTACTATTGCAAGTCTAGGGACAGTGGCCCTATCTCATATGCAGACATTCAAATGGAGGCTGTGTATATGCAAGGTTGGTATGACAGTTGCTCTGTGACCTTTTCTCCTATGGTCAGTCCTCTCTTGAAGCCCAAACCACCTCAGCCCTTTTGTCTCTCCACCCTACCTCCTCTGTGCTGAATTATAACTTTGCTTTTCTTATCTAAATTGGCTAATCCTGACACTTTAACTACATTCCTCTTTTTCAGTATAAAAATTAAATTTTAAAAATTGAGAACAACTTTTAAACTATAAAACACTGGAACATCCTGCCTTTGTGTGATAAGCCTCAATAGCCCACCATTTCAGTTGGAAATTATTTAGTATCTCTGTGCCGGTTCATATGTGTGGTACCTTGGAAGATCAGTGTGTAAGATAGGGAAAAGAAGCCAAATACAGAGAGGAGAAAAGTCAATGATCATTGTTCATTTAGTCAGGTCAAGCTCTGGTCTGGGCTCTTCACTTCATCTTGCTCATTTCATACTTTTAAGACCTTACAAGGACTTGCTTATTCTATATCACAAGATACTCCAAACATCTGTGTTTATGCCCTTAGATATATTCTACTCTTAGCCTAATCAAAGATGCTTATCTTTGTAGTGAATACAGAAATGCATGATTGTTCAAGATGCTGAGATCAGTGATGGCTGGATGTTCACCCTAAACTAGTCATTTATGTCATCTTCCTGAAGGCTCAGGAAATATCACAGGAGATAACCCAGAAAGTGGTATTTGGGGAAAAGGGTTGTGAAAACCAATGCAATCATGAGTTTACAGTAGCAATCTGCAATGAACCCGCATAAGACTGAGCCTGTCAACTGTCAATCACAGACTAGGGAGGGGTTCACAGGACCCCAACTCTTCCTGATTGGCTACTGATGGATTCGGGGGCAGGGAGCATAAGACACTATCTTCATTGAAGTATCTACTGATAAGCTTAGCAAGCTCCAATGGATATTTCCAAACCTGTTGGCACACAGATGATCCTGGTTAAATTCAATCTCAACACAAAACAATAACAGGAAGAATAATATGAATTGAGGAAAGGGAATTGTAAGGAAAAAGAGTCTTGGAGAATTCAGAAATGAGACAGGGAGAAGGACAATAGTCAACAAAGAACAAATTTATATTTTCTTTTTAAAAGGAGTTCTTTAAAAAGAAAGCCATGATTTGAAAGAGCAGCTAGTGACTCAGAGGGACTGTACAATCCAAAAACATGAGCCTGTGCTACCACACTTTTCATGTCTATTATCTTACTCTATCATTGTGACATCCTGAACAGTGGGTTGGATTATCCATGTATTTCAGATGGTGGTGAAATCCATTCAGAAAGGCTGAGTAACTTGTCTAACACCACATCACAGCTAATCAATTGCCAAAAAACCAAAATTGACTCAAGCATATATTCCCAGATGTGTTCTATGCATTCAAATATGTACCTATGAGCTCTTAATTTATGAAGAGTCATAATGTGTAAGGATAGCTCTGATAAGGGTCTTTAGAACAATATGTGGAGTAGAAAGGTTAGCTTTGGTGAGAGGGTCAGGAAAGAGCTACTGCAGAAGGAGGCACTGAGACATATTGAGACACAGGGTCTGCCAACTGTACTGATTCTTAGGGCGAGGAAGATACTTCCCGCTACTCCAGATGAGCTGCTGGCTGTGGTGTGGGTTTTAGTTTCTATTAATTAAGTCCCTTTTCTCTGCAGACATCATTATGGTATTATCAAGTAGAAAAGTTAAAAGGAATAAATCATACTCGGGATGACTTCCAAACGTTCTAAACAATTCTTCTACCATTAAAAAGCAAAGCAAAACATTAGAAATAACAATCCTATTGAATAATGATAACTTTGGCCTGCCATAGTATCTTTCTCCCAAACGCCTACTGCTGACACTTCAGCCTTATTATCAACAATGACACAGCCTTCTTTGGCCCGATTATGATCTACAGACAGAGAAATTGCTTCCCTGGAGCCTCCACTGGGTTTTTACTGACTGGCCATCAAGTGTTGTAGAGAATTAGAGAAAGATTCCTAGAGTCTTCTAGCACTTGGATTTGTTTCTTCTGTCCTAAGAATAGCTAGGAGACTCCTGCTATAAAGCACAGGACTTGGTGTGGCTGGGAGGTGTGCCAGCTTTGATACTGTCACATCAAAATGTGCCTCCAAATCTGCTCCCAGTGAGGTCCTCCTGCCCATTGCACCATGTCAATGTTACATAACTCTCATTTGAGCAATCTAAAGTCTTGCCTCAAATCAAAGGTTTCACAACTGCATAGCTGATTTACAGCCTTCTGCATTGTACTGAATCTATTTGTCAGAGGCTGGGGAAGAAACCAGGTCAGCTCCAAAACTGGAGAAAACAAGAATAACTTCTTGAGAATTCACTACACGGGGCAGATCTTCAGATCTGAAGCCATATGGGTCAGTGGAGTAGAGAGAGTGTGGGAAGCAGAGATGGCTTCACACAGGAAGCCCTGAGTTGAAGTTATAGAATGAATAGTGAATCTTCAGGAAGGAAGAAGAGAAACAGTTCATTTAAGCAGTGGTAAATCAAGGTGTGAGAACATGCAATGAAACCATGGACTCATTTTGCTATATGATTAAGCCCTGAAAAATTCTAGAGTAGCATTGTAACACAGAGGAATTATTGGCAATTCATCCTACCAACTCTTGGACATCCAAGATGCTCCCCAAGGATTTAGATACGTAATCTGCTGTGTCCTCTTGGAAGAGGAAGCTGACCCTTTAGAGTGACTGAATTTTTCACAACCATTGAGATTCGGTTGAAATATGTGCTTATAGATATCAGGAATGTCCCCTCACCCCAAGTTCTGTGATGGTTCCTCAGATAAGACTGGACTTCATCTTGGGCCAGCCATAAGATCTAAAAGTCACTGGCTTCATGTAGGATTACAGTTGGTAATTGCTAAGGAGGATGTGTTCTGAGAATGATGGACAGTTGTATTCCTTAAACATCCTGTCAATCTCTGTAACGCAGACATGGTAAGTCACCTGAGAGAGAAATTAAGTCGGAGCCATGCTGCCTAAGCTGCATGTACCAATAATGCTCGTGGGAACGTGAGGAAGTTCCTCTCCAGGCTTTTTCTGTGTCATGGTCTCTGCTACTATTATGTAAAAGAAAGTCCATATCCGTGGATCTGCTCTTAATTAGGTCAGAGACTTATTTACAAAGCCTTCCAATGATCAGATGTCACTTCGGAGCCTGAGATGTGCTAATGTAGCTGCTGCAATCCCTCAGCCAGGAACAGCAGCCCCACAGGCACCACATGGCAGCCCATGTTGTTGTTAGCGATTACTCAATAATAATGAAAATAATCAATAATGACTAACATGTGGCCATTACTTTGGTTTTTAATGAGTGCTTTCCACATACAATATTTCCTCTATTGTTTATAAGATCAGTTTCAGATAAATATACCTAACAGCACCTCTGCTTGACAAATAAGGAAATTTAGCCTCAAAAAGATTGGGCAAATTGCAACCTATCATATAGTTAGTAGGACAACGCAAAGATGCCCAGGCAGCTCTCTCTGACTGTAAAGCCCACTGGCTTCTTCAATGTGTTTGCTATTAAAGTCTTCTGAAGTTGTGCAAAATAATACTCTTTGGTCCTAAGCCTCGTGCTCCTCAGTCTTGTCATTAGACTATCCTTTTGCTCAAATTGAACTGCTCATCTTGTGGAAAGACTGAGGGGATTTTTTTGTTGTTGTTGTTCCGCAGCTAGGCAGCAAGCTACACAAAAACTCAACAGGCTAGAATTCTTTGTGCAACGTTTTTGAAAGCATTCTTTTCTCTCAGCGTGACCACCATAATTTCCTGGCTCAACACTGTCTCCCAAGGGAAGGAGCTGACAAGTGAGAGATACCTAGGACATACACCTCAGGTTAAAATGAACATCACTATTCTTCACAACAGAGACTTCAGATTCGAGGAAACAGGAAACACACGTGAGGTCACAGAGCCTGGAAAACGGGGAGCAGGAGCTCTGACATAGTCTACCTGGGCTCCTGGCTTTCACACTGCCTCTTCCCAGAGCCTCTGGCTCCTGGAAGTTTTGAATTTATTTCTTTTTCTTTTGTTCTTTCTGTAAGTTAAAGAGAGCTAATGAGATCATCCTTGAATTGCCAGTTTAGAGAGCTCTCTCTTTCTCTCTCTTTTCCTCTCTCTCTTTCTCTCTCTCCCTCCTACCATCCTTTTCCCTCCCTCTATTTCTCTCTCTCACCCTGTATATGTGTGTGTGTGTATGTGTGTGTGTGTGTGTGTATGTGTGTGTGTGTGTATGTGTGTGTGTGTGTATGTGTGTGTGTGTGTGTATGTGTGTATGTGTGTATGTGTGTGTGTGTGTGTGTTATGCACACTTGCTTGTGGGGTGGGGAGGATTTTCACTTTACAGTTTTATCTGATTTTTTTACAAGAAGCATGACACTTCAGAGAATCCTCATGAAGAAGACACACGTGATGTTGGTCATTAGGCCCACTTCTAGGTAATTTAGGCTTCCTTTGGGCCCCAGTATGGTGTTTACTCTTGAGGTCATTAAGAGTATGCCACTTTTGTGACCACAAATTTTCTTTTCCCTAACAAATCAGATAGACCCTAGATGCCTTGCAATGTGAATATCTTACTGTATCTGAGACTCCACTCTATAGGCTGGTCATGGGGAAAACATAAATTTCACCATGTTGATACTCTTTCATCTTTGGGATAGAAGTGGTGATGCCTTCTTCATCTCAGAGTCAGCAGACATCTATGATTAACTATGCAAAAATGCCAGTTTGATGATAAAAGCTGTACTTAGCATTGGCTCCTCGGCTAAAGCAGAAGTCTGGGGGGATATAGTATTTGAGGACTCTTCTTCTAAATGGAAGCTTTTGTTAACATCAGATATCTAATTAACTTAGGCTTTAAAGTGACGGAGGTGCTGTGTCCTCAAAAAAAGATGTTTATCAAAATAGTTTCATCTAACATAATTATCCCAGATCTGCCTTGGGAGAAAGAATTTAAATGTTTCTTTTTTAAGAACAGCCAATGTATTGAATAACATGGAAGCATTTTGTTGTGGGCTCCTGGTCTATGCAGTTGAGGCTAGATCAACTTACCAACCAGCATAATTATCATATTCTGAGTTTGTCTCAGGAAATGCCTTCCAGAATCAGGGAAAACACAGTGTCTGTGCCCACAGGACGAGGTGGCTCCCCCCGAGGGTGAGAGTCTCCAGCTGCTCTGCAGTTATAATCAGATTGGCTCCCATGTGCACCCCCAGCCTCCTCCAGCTCATCCTTTAAACAGTAATGACAGAGTTGCTGCCCGCTGATCTCCAGAATGGTATTTAGGACATCAAATGCTTCAACCACCACCTATGTACATAATGACTCCCAAGTGGGTGCCTCTAAACCTGGTCTTCCCCTCCATTGCTAAGACTCCAAATCAGATTCTACAGTGGCCTATTGGACTTCCGGGTCTTTATTCAGAATCGCCAAGGTGATCTTCCTAATACCAAATCTACCCACTTCCTTTTTGCCTTCAACCACAAAGAAATCCTTTGCTTATATTCCTCAAAGTTATCAGCCACACCATCCTCTTGATCATCCACAGTCCTTATTTTATAGATTGACATTCTATTTTAGTGTGCTTTATATTATAACAGGTTTATATTTATACTGCGCACTTTATGAAGATGGTAGTTGGGAAAGCTCCTCCATTGGTAAAATGCTTATTGTACAAGCATGAGGACCCAAGTTCAATTCCCCCAGGCTTCCCAGCAACCTATCTAAAAAAGCTTCACATAGAGACACATGTTTATAACTTTGGTCTTGGAGAAGTAGAGATAAGAGGTCCTTGGGCTTGATGGATAGTTAGCCTAGCTGACTTGGTGAGCCTGATATACTGAGAGACCTATCTCAGAAAATAAGATGGATAGAATCTTAGCAATAATACGTAAGATCAATCCTGGCTCCCACATACAGGTGCATATACATGCAATTATATCTACATATCTGTGTGCATCCTCCAATACACATACAGAAACACTTGCAAATTGTGGAGATAGTAGAGAGTAAGTTCCTATGTCTCAGAATCATTACTATTAACATATCAGCATGGTATGTTGGCTTCAAGTAAACTAGTATTGACACATTATCATATTACATAGAGTTTACACCTTGATTAATTACTTTTTACAGAAAATTAATAATTTTCTACTGCATAAAACACCATGACCAAAGCAACTTATCGATGGAAAGGTTTGTTTTGAGCTTATGGTTCCAGAGAGGTAAGAGTCCTTTACCATCTTAGCTGGAAAGCATGGTGGCAGGCAGTTTGGCGACTAGAGATTTTGACAGTTTACTTCTCACACTGAAGCAGGAAATAGAAAGGCTGGGACTGGTATATATATGGCTTTTGAAACCTCAAAGACCACTCCTCCACTTCCTCCAGTGAGGCCACAGCTCCTAAACCTCTGAAAACAATGCCACCAAATGGAAATTGAGTACTCAAATGGCTGAGACTGTGGGAAGTATCTCATTAAAACTACCACGTTCCACTTCCTGAGCCCCGTAAGTCTCTAGGCCATATCATAATGCAAAATACATTTGGTCCTCACAGTACTTCACTGTCTCAGCACTGTTTAAAAGTCCAGATTCTCTTCTGACACTCAAAGTAGTCTATTCTTGGTAATCCTCTATAAACTCAAAAAGATAAATTACATACTTTCAGCATATAATGGCACATAGTATATATTACCATTCCAAATGGGAGAAATATAGGAATAATGAGAAAATACTGGATCAAAGCAAAACAAGAACCTATCAGGCCAAACCCAGTAGCTTCGTGTCTGTTGTCAAAGGGCTTAGATAGCTCAGCACCCCACCCCCAGCTTTGTTGCCTGCTGCATATATCATTTTCATGGGCTGGTTCCACTTCTCGAGTGGAGCTCTTATTGGCAGATGCCCCATGGTTGTCACGTCTTCAGTGTCTTGGTTTCTCCAGGTTTCTCTTAGGGCCTCTTGACATCCAGGACCTTCGCCTTCACTCAAGGACTTCTCTGCCACATACCTGGACTCAGAGACTTTCTGAAAACATAGCACCTTTCATAACACCTTTCTTTGTGTATCCTTCAAGACTCTAAAGTCAACACCACCTGAACAACACTGCCAACGTTACCTGACAGCTTGTCATGACCTCTGGCAACAGTGAATCACAACAGCTTAAGATTGCTGTTCATCTGTAGGAGCAAACATTTTCTTAGGCCTTTTCCTTTTATGAGTTGGAAGCTTAGCTGGGCAGGGCCTTACCTTGAGAGCAACTCTTCCCTTTATAACACTGCCTCTAGGACATCTCCTTAATCTCTCCTTCACTATTTCTGCACAATCTTTAGCTGCAACCTCAAGTTTCTTTGTTCCCCATTTTTCTTTAAACTATACATTTTGCATTTCTTTCTCTTTCTTTTGCTCTTGTTCATAATAAACTTGTATATGAGTGAGTCGATATTAGGCTGTCTTGAACACTCCTCTACTGAAGAAATTATTTTATTTTTTTTTTTAAATTTAGCTTCAGGCAAGTTCTTAGGACATGGGAAGAAATCAGCCATAATTTTTGCCAAAGTATAAGTGAAGTCTTTAGCCCAGTTGCAAACACTATTCCCATGGAAACCACTTGACATGGGCCTCCATAGTCAACATAGCTCCCAACACTACTATTTTGCATGCTTCTACTAAGATGACCCATAAAGTTCTGCTTATAACATTCAACCACTTTTCTGGTTCAAAGTTCCAATGTCTTCCACATTCCTCCATAAAACTACATGATTTCAAGTCTGCCACAGCAATAGCTCATGCTCCTGGAACCGATTTCTGTATTATTTACTTTTCTATTGCTGTGATAAAAATGCTTTGAAAAAAAAACTTATATAAGGAAAGGTTTACTTGGGACTTATTCTTCTGAAGGCAAAGAGTCTGTCACCATCATGGCTAGGAAGTTTGGCATTAGGTAGACATGACTAGAATAGCTGAGAAATCATATCTCAAACTATGAGCAGAGAACAAAGAAAATCAACTAGAAATGGAAGGAGATTTTGAAAACTCAGAACACACTCCCCTTGACATCTTTCCTCCAGCAAGACCACACCACCTAAACCACTCCAAATAGTACCACCAACTGAGGAACAGATATTCCAATGTCTATTCTATTAGAGATACTACTTGGAAACCACAACAATACTTTATTCGGATTCCTTTATATTTGTCAAAGAGCTATTTTTAAATCCAGAAATACCATTTTGCTACTGTGATTTTTTTTTTCTCCTCGTGGTTTCAGAAGACAGGCATTGTTGTTGACTTTGACAGTCTGGAAGATGGCTAGCTAGAGATAGTCTATAATATCCTTCCACTGAAAATCATAGATATTCTATCACAATGAAAAAAAATACCTTGACATAAAGGAATTTAGGTTGGAATGGTTTATCTTTTTTATAGCTCCAGGTTACAGTCTCCTTTATTATAGGGAAGTCAAAACAGGAGCTCAAAGTAGCTAGTCACATCCACAGTTAAAAACAGAAGACAAATAAATGCATACATACTTACTCATTCTCAGGTCTCTATAAACTTATATATTTCAATACCCAAACTCAAGGATTAATGTCACTCACAATGGATAGGGTTCCAGCCTCAAGTAATGTACTCACAGCTGTTCCTTATACACTTACCCACAGGCCAACCTGATCTGAACAATTCTTATTTGAGTGTCTTTTCCTAGGTGATTCTAAATTATGTCAGGCTGGCAATTAAAACTAATGATCTCTCTCTCTCTCTCTCTCTCTCTCTCTCTCTCTCTCTCTGTGTGTGTGTGTGTGTGTGTGTGTGTGTACGCACATGCGCGTGCAAGCAAGTGTTCCATAATGCATGCACATGTGGGGTTTATGGAACAATTCCCACTATCAGTTCTCACCTACTACCATGTTTAGAGACAGGGTCTTTTATTTTTTGACTCTGCACAACATGATAGTTGACCCACAGATTGCCAAGGATTTTCCTGTCAGACAAATAGCAGTTAGGGAATACAGGTGGACATGCTACCACTTTATGTGGGTTTGGGGCTATCCATACTCAAGTCCTAACTTTTACACAAGTACTTTATCCACTGAGTCATTTCTTCTAGTCCCTGGCAATATTCTTAAGGAATGATTTGGGCACTGGGCAGAATTAGTCACTACCTTCATTTAATAGAGAAAGAGTAATTAATAATTCTGATACTGCACTTATTAAAAGCAAATGATAATTAATCATTTTTGCCCCTTCCTATTCTGCAGCTCTTCTAGGGTTAAACTATGCCTTGTGAATCACAGTGTTTCTGGAACCTGGCACTGGTCATGGGACTTTTTTAGGCTTCAATCCATGTTTGAAGTTTTTCTATTTTCTCACCTGCAAAGTGGAGTACTAAAACTTATTTCTTAGGAATGCTGAGATGATTAAATTAAAAGATTAAAATACTTGGCATGAGGCCTCACAATTGGTGCTAGTAAAGCACTCAGATATATGAGGTGATACTATTTTGTCACCATTATTAATGTTTGTGTCATGTAAGATATACTGGTGATCTGAAGAATTCACTTTGACCTACTGCACATGTAAAGTAGTAAATTTAATGATTAGATGGAACCAAGAGGAGCTGAGCTCAGCTTTGCACTCTGGAAAAGGCTTGTCTATAAAATTCATGTCGCATTTAGTTTGCTTTGATACCAATTCAATGACCATCAATTTTATCCTTTGCAATAGTCCAGGTCCAAAATAAACACAAGGCATGGCTTCTAGTCTCAAACCTTATAAATTGAATATGCAATTGTCAGCCTTGTGTGCAGAGTCAAGTAGAGAAAACATGGCTGTGAGAAGTTCAAAAAGGAAGCTGTGTCTGTTTGGAAGCTGTTGCTGAGGCCAGGGATGTGCTCCGAAGGACACTGGAGTCATTTGTACTTTTGAACTAGGGAGTAGTAGAATACAGACAGAATTTGAGAGGTGGCTGACTGTTTAGCAAGAGAAACACTAATAGAAAAAAGCTTAGCATGCTTGGGCACTCTCATTTATCCATTGTTGTGTAATGCATGCACTCAGTAAATATTTATGGGGATTTAAGAATCTCTGGGACATATGAGCCTTGAAATCTCCTATAATGTGTCTAACAGGCTAGAAGAAGAGAGATCAAAGAGGTTCTTACTGCAGTTAAGAAAATATCACAATGGATAAAATGTCAGGAATACATCTATAAATGGCAAAGACAGATGATAGATAGGTAGATAAATAGATGATACGTAGATCATAGATGATAGATAGATAGATAGATAGATAGATAGATAGATAAATAGATAGATTGTCTTAGTTAGGGTTTTACTTCTATGAACAGACACCATGACAGAGACAACTCTTAAAAGGACAACATTTAAACGAGGTAGGTTTAGAGGTTCAGTTGACTATTATCATAGCAGAAAGCATGGCAGTGTCCAGGCAGGCATGGCTCTGGAGGAACTGAAAGTTTAACGTCTTTATCTGAAGGACACTAGTTGAAGGCTGACTCTTGCACATTGGGCAGAGCTTCAAAGCCCACCCCTACAGTGATGCACTTCCTCCAACAAGACCACACCTACTCCAGCAAGGCCACACCTCAAATAGTGCCATTCCCTGGACCAAGCATATTAAAATCACCACATTCTACTCCTTGGTCCCTATAGGCTTTTTTAAATATCTGAGTTTATTTGGGGGTCAATAACTAAGCATAGCATAATGCAAAATACATTCAGTCCAAACTTCAAAAGTCCCATAGTCTGTAACAGTTTCCACAGAAGTTGGTACCAGGGACTCTAGTATTGCTGTGATAGGCCTGACCATGCTTTTGTTTCAAAGAATGTGGATTTGGGGACTTTGGATTTGGAAAGCAGTGGACCGATTTAAGTGTGCATAATGGTCTATCCTAGTAGGAATATAGAAGACTTTGTTGCTAAGGATAATTTGGAACTGTGAAAGCCTGGCTCTAGAGGTTTCAGAAGAGAAGAATTTTAGTACGTGGCCTAGAGACTGTTTTTGTGGTATTTTCTGTGAAGAATGTAGCTGCTTTTTGTCCTTATCTGAAGAGTCTGCCTGAGGCTAAGTTTAAAGTGAAGATAATCAGATTGATTGCATTGTAGATCTTGTCCTCTGGTTTACTCTCATAAAGAGCATTCTGATCAAGTACAGCAAGCTTTAAAAAAAAAAAGTCTCAAAAGGAAAAGAACAAAATATATGGTTCAAAGAATAAAGAGGGCACCAAGAAGTAGAATGGATAGGAATCATATGATACAGGAGATAAACAGATTAAGAGAGTGGTGACCTCAGGGAAGATCCCACCAAACTCAGCTTATTGTTTATGTGTTTGCAGTTGAACCTGGTTATTGTTTTCATTTGAACTTTTAATCTGGAATAAATTACATTACAGAAATGGAGGGCAGGCACATTTGTTATCTAGATCTTGAGGTTGGAAGACACAGGCTTTTTGACTGGATCTTGAGAAACAGTGGCTATAAAAAGGTTTTGCCCTGGCATGGTGATGCACACCTTAAATTCTAGGAGACAAAGGCAAGCATATCTCTGAGTTCAAGCCCAGCCTAGGAAAGAGCAAGTTCTAGCCAAAGAAAAGCTTAAATCCAGGTATGGTGGTACACATCTTTAATCCCAGCATGACAAAATCATGGAAATCTCTGAGTTCAAGGTCAACCTTAAAAGCAAGTTCCAGGACAGCCAAGGTTAGACAGTGAAGAAATTAGAAAACAGGAAGCTGGTGATAATGTAAGAGGACACAGGGTTTATGTTCTACCTCCAGTAAGCAGCCAAAGGCAGCTTCAGCATGTGGCTCGAGATTTAGACTCAAGAATAGAAGGGACACTTGATTCTGGTTAGCTGGAGCTAAGAAATTAGCAGTGATTAAGATGAGACTAGCATCACTGAGGTAAAAATCTTCTGGGAAGTGTTTACTGGGAGCACAAAGAAGCTGTGCTCTAGAAATAGCCAAAGTTTTACCTCATGTTTCAGCTGGACTTGGTCATGTGTAAGAATCACCCAGGTAAAACTGGTTTTGAAGGCATAAAGAGGTCATAGAGAGAAGCTGAAGTTTGGCATTAGTGAAAGTGCAGCCTCAATTGCAGTTGATGGTCCAAGACTGGAGGGATCAGGCAAAGAAGTTGAGGCTTGACACCGTAAAGGGAGCCTATGAGAGGCTATTGGTGAAACCTAGTTGTAGTGAGAACCCCCAGAGTGCTTGAGATGCCAGTACCACAAGCTGACCACCAGGAACAGCAGCAACAGTGGAGTGGGGTCAACCAAAGCAGAGGGCAGAACTGGAGATGTGACCCAAGCCCTTTGGAGGAACCCAGAAGATCATGTGTAGATCACACGCATTGGAACAAGAAGCTGTAAAGTTGAAGTTGCCTTAAAGACCCCAAGATGTCAGAGATGCCAGAGCCCCTGGGATACCTGCTGAGGAAAGCTGTTAATGGAGTAGAACCAGTCCAGGAGAAAAAAAAGTTTGTTGCAGGCAACAAAGATGAAAGGAGTTGGGGATTTGAAGACTAATTTGACATCACACATTGAGAGGCAGACTTTGGAGTTTGCCCATCTTGTTTTTTGGTCTTGTTTGGTCCAGTATTTCCTCACTATGATGCTTTGTAATGGTAATATATATCCTGTGATGTTTAAGATATATGATCTGCTTTTTTATTTTGACTTTATAGGTAATTACAGTTAAGTGATTGAATGAATATCAGAAAAAGACTTGAACTTTAGACTTTTAATGTTCCTGAGACTGCTATAGACTTTGAAGACTTTTGAAGTTGGACTAAATGTATTTTGCATTATGCTGTGTTTAGGTATGGCTCCCATAGACTCATGTGTTTGAACAAGCCTATGGGGGTCAGGGAGTGAAATGTGGTGATTTGAATATGCTTGGCCCAGGAGTATCACTTTCAGGATATGTGGTCTTGTTGGAGGAAGTGTGACCTTGTTGGAGGAAGTGTGTAACCTTTGGGAGTAGGCTTTGGGACCTTAGCTACCTGGGAGACAGTCTTCATTTGTTTGTTTTTGGAACAAGATGTAGACCTCTCAGTTCCTCCAGTTCCATGCCTGCCTGAATGCTGCCATGATTTCTGCTATGATAATGATGGACTGAACCTCTGAACCTGTAATCCAGCCCCAATTAAATGTTGTTCTTTATAAGAGTTACCTTGGTCATGGTGTCTCTTCACAGCAATGGAAACCCTAGCTCAGACATACATACATAGATAGATAGATAGATAGATAGATAGATAGATAGATAGATAGATAATAGAATAAATACATAAACATATTATAATGATAATATATGCATATAGAGATAAATGTATAAGAACAAATTATGTAGGGAATATACATTAGATAGATAGATAGATAGATAGATAGATAGATAGATAGATAGATAGAGATAGATCATATATGTTCTCCATATGTGTCATATACACAGTGGTTTTATAAGGTAAATTTGAAAATCTAATTGTTAGATTCAAATAGGAAATAAAGCAAGCAGCTACAAGGACACATAGTTGATAAACTTAATAAAATCTTTCCTGCCAAAAAGGAATTCTGCAGTTTTTAACCAACAAGGCAAGTAGAGAAAATACATTAAACACTATGGAAGACAGTAATACTGTCACTGTCAAACTCTCATTGTACAAAAGAATAGTGGGAGATAGTGTTGGATAAGCTATCAAACACACTATGACAAAGATAGTTGAATACCCACAGTGAAGTGTATATTGGAGAAGGTGATAGCAAGCCAGGAGATTTTAGAAATCTTTACTCCAGGAGGAATTCAGAGAAGAGGATAGTATTAGAGGTCACTTCTGATACCAAGAGGCATTATCAGAGGAGGATACAGAAAAGTTGTGGTTAATGAATAGTGGGGAACATAGTAGAAAGGCAGTCAAAGAAATGATATCAAATATTACTGCCACAAGATAAGCATCCTACTGCTCAGGAACTCTGATATCTAACAACAGCAACAACAGTAGTAATACCCTTCTAAATTTTGTTTTTGTGAGACAGCATCTCAGTATGACCTTGAACTTGACATGCTCTTGCATCAGAATCCTAAGTACTAGGATTATAGGTATGTGCCACCATGTCTAGCTAATAAAATTCTTTTATTATTAGCTCTATCTCAGACTCTGCACTGTTCTGGAGACATTTATAAAACATGTTTTCTTACTTTTCTTCTAAGTTAGCATGAAGCACATAATAATTTCCAAGAAATAACTCATATTCTAAGTCAAGCTTGGTGCATATCCCTAGAATATAGATATTGCAGCATTATCATTGGTGCTTGTTAGAAATGGGATTTTACTTGTTGAATACAATAGTCATGTGGTATAGCTTAGATCATTGGCAAACTATTAGCTAGTAAAATCCTGTCTGATAAGATTTCTCTCTATCAGAGTCTTTTACTTACTGACGTGGGGTTGAGTGGAGCCCAGGATGATCTCCAACCTCTCTGGAAGAGGCAGTCTCTGGGGAATAGTCTGTACCTTTTGAGACTGGCCATACCTTTTCTGAAGCATTTCCAACACATGGATGTGTTCTGAACACAGGCTATCTTTATACAAAAGAGTCTGATGGTTGGGTAGGAGTGGCCTGTACTAACAAGAGAAATTGGCCAATAAATTGTTTTTTCTTCTTCCAGTAGCATTTCTGAATAGCTTGGAATGCATCTAAAGGGCCAACCACAAATTAGAAAGACCAGAGGCTGTGGCTGCTGAGTGACTTTCAGTTTATGGAAGAAATTCTCTCTTGAATGCAAGAGGACAGTATATTAAGAAAAAAATTGTTGACATTAACATACCTATTCAAGCTATAACTTGATCTCTAACATGTTTGATAAATGTGGTACAAAAACTTCCATGCCTTATGTGAGATGCTCACCCAACAAATGCTTTCAGGGCTTTTATACATCTAACAGGGTATATGTAAAGTCCCAGAATACAGCTAAGAAAAAAAATTATTTTTATTTAAAATTCAAATATTCCAAAGGGGAAGAAGAAGAATTCTGGAGCTAAAATAAACCTAGGTAACAACTCCTTTAAGTACACAAGCCAATATCCTCCTCATAGGGCTTGCTCTAATATAAAACAGTCCTCCAGTTTGCCATCATAATCCTCCTCACACTGATGTCCACATCTGGAAAGCATAGAGCAGAACATGGGTATTTATTAGGATGGACTATGTCATCCACAATCACTCATACAAATAAGGAAGGGCACAGGATACCAAAGTAATTCTGCATGTGCTTATGCTTTTCCTGCCTACTAGTGCCCTCCTATATGCTAATGTTGACATTAACTTTGTTCCATCAATAATCATAAGCAAAATCAGTATGCTTCAGAAAGTATGTGCTAGTCTGCGAAAGATAGATGGAACAGTGGCTGGCATAAAGTTCTGAGAGTAACTTTTAATGGGTCCTGTGGTTGAGATAAAGGGAATCACTGAACAGATTTCCTTTTTATTTAAAAAGCCATTTTGTTCTTTATACTAAGTTTGCTACAAGTGCACCCTCTGTACCTGGTGCTTTTACACTCACACAACTATGAAGTGTACAATTTGGCTGTAAATTCAGCTTTGATTGAGTATTTAAAGGCACAGCCAACACAGAAAAAGCTTGTGAAGACCATGAAGGCAGTGGTTATACCAGCTATCTGCATTGGCATGTTGTGCTCTAGATCTGCCATACTTGACTCTAGCCACTTAGAAGTACTTTCAGTACTGGTAAGAGGAGTATAAAGATGTTGCATGGGTTATCTGAAGTGACAGGGAAGTCACAGCAAGTAAAATGGAAACCTGTGGTCAAGAAGTTAAGACAGCTACTTTTGTTAATCATTTAGCAAAAAATGTTACTAATCTGTTGGGTATACAGGAAGATTTAGAGAAGCATTTGGAACAAGAGATTGATGCTCTTTATCCTATTCAGATTATTGGAAGAAGGTTCAGAGTAAGAGTAAGGAGTCATCTTGAGTGTCATGCAAATACCATTGGGTTTGTGTAAGTTCTAAAATTTACAGTGGTAGTCATTATAATTAGGAAAAAGTTTAAACACATTTGCAGTGTATTTGGCATAATTCTAATACCTCTCTGGATGTTTTAACTTTGCATAGAGAGCTTATGAATTTAAAGAATGCTGCTCTGCTGAGCTTTGATACTGCAGATAATGCTGATAAAATTACCCATGGCCTGATGTCAGTATTTCTATTTTGGTCAGACTTCAAGAATGCCTAATATAGCTTGATTATGCTAACTCTTTTTGTATTGAGAATACTTTTATTCCTGACCATCATGTTAAAGCTTATCTTTAACAACCTCAACATGTTGGCAGCCAAAATACATGTCTTAAACCTAAAAATAGACCCCCAGACAAAGTTATTAAATTTATAAGCTGGCAAGCCAAGGACAGGTAAGATTCTGCACAGAGACTTACCAAGCTAAGACAGAAATGCATTGCTTTTGATAATGCATATTCCATGATGGGTAAGAAAGGCATTCTTGTCAGAATGACCTAAGCAGGCTCAGTCTTATTTATGAAATAAAAAATGGGGAAAAGTAGACAGCTTTTGGGGCTTCTTGGTAAGAATCTGATATGGGTCAAGGACAAAGAAATGGGATGGGCTGCTTGGCAGAAATATGACATTGACCAAGGACAAGGAAGTGGGCTTCAGGCAGCAATCTGACATTAGACTAGAACAAAGAAGTAATTTCAAGCAGAAATCTAAATTTTAGTCTAGAAGAAAGAAGTAATTTCAGGCAGGAATCCAAATTTGAGGTTAGAACAAGGAAGTTGGCTTCAGATATGAAAATGACTTTGGGCTAGGACACAGAAGTTGGCTCAGATATTTTGGTCATCCTGATAAGTCTTTAGAAACAATGATTATGGGAGTGTTCATGGAACTTTGTTTATTTCCTTGCTTTTTCTTGACTATTTGTGTTTATTGTCTTGCTTGTTCCTTGACTATTTGCATCTATTGTATTGCTAGTTCCTCAACCTAGAACTGACCTTAACACTTGCATATAATTAAAATGGTATAAAAGTCAAAAGGAGGAGGGGGGATAGGATAGGGGGCTCCTAGGAGGGGGGAATACAAAAAGGGGATGGCATCTGAAATGTAAATAAACAAAATATCCAATAAAAAAAGAAAAAGAAAAAATGAGTAAACCAATAAAAATTATATTATATTAAAAATAAATTAAAAATATTTTTAAAGAGCAATAAAACCACAAGAGTTAACTTGACAACTTCAGGGAACCATTTCTAGTTCCTTAAGGGGAGGGAGTCTTGGCATTTGGCCACCTGACCTAGAGAAAGTCCCCTAGGAATGAGATAGGTGCCTTGTTTGGTCTATGGCCAATGTAATTGATTTGTAACTGTTTCCAACTTTATCTTGAGTAAATGGTAGGGTTGTAATAAGATCTCCACAGCAGCAGTTTCTACAAACAAGAATCTTAAACTCTTAACAGTTTGTGCTATGCTTTAGGGTGTTCCATAACTCTTAATGTCATGTACTCAAACATGCATGTAGTCAACACACACACAGATTTTCTTAGACCTCACTGTCTCTCATGGCAATCTAACATTTGCAAACATCCTCTAAAATGTATTATTTCAAAAATTGTAGCAGATCTGTCAACAATTTGCCATGAGATGGCTTGAAAGAAAAACAGGGTCACAGCACGGTAATTGAATTTTGAAAATATTTCAATGTTTTCTCAGTATAATGTCAATGTTTTTAGCAACCCTGGTGTGGAAAAGCAGACAAGGTTTCTGCCTCAAGAAATCACAATCAAACAAAACCTCCTAAACTGGTATGTTTTTCAGCACAAGGCTTAGATAGTCTTACAGAATAACCTTAGCAGCTTAGGGGAAAAGAGGTTCCTTGACCCTATTTGTCTTGTCAAATAAGACTCTCTGGAATGATGGGGCCTGGGAATCTGATTCTCATTGCTTAAACTTTGGCTTTGGATCTAAAGGTGGAATCACTGCCCACCCAGCTGTGGTGAGAGGCCTCATTAATCTCAACCCTCTTAATCCTCTAAGATGCAGAAAACTATAGCCTATTTCAGCTGGAATTGTTGAGTAAAAGGATATTCAATCAAAAGCTTCTTTTGGACTCCATAGTTCCTGCACAACCTACAGCAGAAAGGAGAAAAGACAGCTATATGAATCGAGGAAACATCACAAATACATTGTCTAGATTCAGATGTAGATGTACCTCTTGAACACAAACCCATATTTTGTGACAGTAGGTACCACGTGTTGAGGTGGGTATTGTTTCAGAGAAGGAGCATTCTTGCTCAGCAGTACTGAGTGCACAGGAGATTTTGATGCAAATCCCATAACTCCAGGTCCAAACTTCAGAGCAACATTACCATAGGTCCATACCAAGGACGCAATGTTTCACACAATAGGACTGGAACAAAAGTAAGTCAGTTCTGACCCACGGGAACCACCTTGGATAGGTTAGAGATCAAAGCTGAAAGTGGCTTCAGACATGCTAGCATTGTCCACTTGATTTTCTATGCCACACTCAGAGTTGTCCTTGGTGTGCCCTGTTGTGAATTTCCAAAAAGTAGCTGAGTTTTCTATCAAAATTTTTCTATATTTGCATATCTATTTCAGTTTACATTTCCATTACTCCCAATCTTCTGAAGGACTCTTAACTGACCGCTGTTCTTCTGTCCTTCCATTCTTCCCTTTCATCCATCCAGTCACTCCATCAACTGCCCCATGACATCCTACACTGTATCACTTCCTTATCGACACTTTTAATACCTGGTCACAGATCTTAGGGTAAAAATAAGTGTCCTACCATCATGCATATTACCTCCACTAGCTGTGGCACAGGCACCCCTCCTCCTCCTCCTGGGCGACTTCCCATCTCGCTTTCCTCACTTGGGAAACTTAGTGTTTGTGAACTTAGTGTTTGTGTCTTTTAGATGTCTAGTCTGTTCCTTTCTGCTAGGCAGCCTCCATATATCTCAGAGTTTCCCAGAGGAGCACTTTTCACATCCTAATTCACTCACTCAGCTCACTTGGTCTTCAGATCTCAGTTCATTATTATTACCCTAGGGAGCTCTCTTCATTATTCCTGTCCCCTCCTCCCCAGCACCAAATCAGTTCCTCCTGTTCCATAATTTCCTGGCTCCTGTACTTAGAAAAGTTGACAATTGTTCCTTGCCTGATGTTTGCCTGTCTCACCCACTAGAATATGAGTTATATTAAGATGGAGACAATGCCAGTTTTGTCCAGTGTCACCTCCTCCCCACAACCTGATACAAATATTGGGATGGAGACAAATGATAATAAATATTACTGTGTGTGTGTTTTGCTACTGCTGCTGCTGTTGATGGTGACAGTGATGATGATGATGATGATGATGATGATGATGATGATGATGATGATAGCAGGCTAGCTGGTATCAGTCCTGGCTCTGAGTTATTTGCTTTCTCTTAAACTTTAAACAGGTCATGAATTGACTGGCAATCTGTTGTGCTGTTTAATGAATGAATATGCTTCATTTCTCTGAGCTTAATTTTCCTCTTGACAAATTGGAGAAATATGTGAGTGAATCATATCCTATGTTGAATATTGTATGTTTTCCCATATTTCTTTATAATTGAGAGAATGGAACTTCTTAGTGTTTTTTTTCCTGAGAATGTAAAAGCGCATATGCATTTTCATATACTTTCACATTGTTCTGAAATAGCATTTTCCCATGTTTGTTTTTAAATTAGTGTTCTACTATCCTATACAAAGAAGACAAAGTAAAGTATTATTTTTAACATCTATTTATGTTCATTGAAAATGAGGATTACTTTTAAAGAAATCGTCATATCACATCGGGCCTTGAAGAGTTGCAAACATTCTTACTACTTAAGGTACCTTTCTATACCTTCCCACAACCACTTTCTGTCCTTCCTAGGGAAATATGATTGCCTTTCTCTGAAAATGAATGTTCTGAGAAAATGAACAAGAGAAGGAAAGTGGGAAAGAAAAAATAGGAAGGGAAAGAGAAAGGGAAGGAGGAGGATGGAGCAAACAGAAAGACATCTGTTGACGTCTTCTGATGGAAGATGAGGGACTGGGACTAGGGGAGAGCATCCCAGCTCCTGCTCCCAGCACTATGAGCAATCTTGACCACTCTGCTTATGATGGCAAACTCTCTTCCAGTTCTTCCTTTCTCTTTTCTCTGCCACTTGAAAAGATGCCAAATAAGGCCCATAGTTGTTCAGTTTCACCTTTGAGGAAACCAGGCACGCACACCCTGTGTTCCTCAAGGGAACACACTACTTGATGATGAAGAAATGTAGCATTTACTGAGATAATCAGGTTTTAGAATGGAAAAGGATACTTTGGGGTTAAGGATGGAATGGAGACAGAATGTTGACATACTATGATGGGAGTTAGAGCAAGGGGGTTAAATATAAGGCAGCGACAATAGAGCACACTTGCCTGGTGTGAGAAGTACAGGCACACCCAGGAAAAAGGATTCATCCAAGTGAGCCAAGCTCTCGGTGTGTAGGCAGTGATGGTGTGCCCTGAGGGGAGGAAGTAGTGACTAAGATTGAAACTATTTTGGAGAATCTTGAATAACAAGGTTAAGGACTGGCTGGGCACTATTGAAGCATTCAAGAGTAGACATAAAGAAGACATTTACTTTCAGCTGCCAGCTAGGTAATAGATTAACTGATGTGGGGATCTAAGAACTAATGAACAAGAGTTTTCAATGGAGGCTGATACAGCAGGGAGCTGTACTGCATAGTGTTGAGTAGCATCCCTGGACACAACCTATTTTGTACTAGTATAATAATACCCCTTACACCACTAACTATTCACAACAATGTTATACATGACACAGTGCCTTGAAAATTATTGATCTTGGTAATGATCAGTAATGTACTGACTCAAAAGGGTCACAAGGGAAAAGAAAGGGACACATAGACCACAGATGCTTTAAGCTTTGTAAATGTCACAACAAAGGCAAAGGCAATAAATGTCCAGGGGGATTTTCATGTTTCAACTTTGAGTAATTGAAAAAAATAGTAACATTCACCAAAGGGAGTATGGGGACTAGTGAGAAAAAAAATGGCAAGATTTAAATGTTTGCTTTAATAGAAATACACAAGGAAGTAAACAGAAATGTTCTGTGAGTAGTTTGTTTACTCAAGATATCATGGATGAATAAAGAGGCAGATGAATGACATATGTCAAAAGAGATTGAAATGTAGAGACTGGGTGTTGTAAGTGAAATCATTAAAGTGATACTTTTTGAAAAATTATAAGGAGGTAGAAAGAAGGTAAGAGCCAAAAGATACAAAAGATTGTGTGAAATGCTTGTTTCTGGACATGGCATGAACTTATAGCATTTGTGGTGACCTACACAAGACCTGGATAAGATCAAGTCATCCAAACTTCTAGCATAGCTGTGGGAGGAACTAATAGGAACCCAACTCCAGCTGAGCAGCTGTTGGCAGTTGATAATCACTGGTAGGCTGCCCATGCTCTAATGGATGGCTTATACTCATGCACATATGGGCAGCATGAAATGAACTTGAGTGGGTTATAACTTAAAAATAAAGAGAGGATGTGAAGTTGGGGTGTGGGAGTCTAAAAAGAGATCTTGGGAGACCTTGGAAAGGATAATAATGGGATGGTGTGATCAGATTTCATTGTATCCATGTATAAAATTCTCCAGTAGTAAAACTGTGGGAAATATGAGTACAGGACAGATACCTGTTTGGTTCCATGTGTGCATTTTTTTATCAGCAGAGCATTTATTGTAGAAAGAATATAGGTCCTGTGGATTCTACAAAAAAAAAATACAAAAAATGGTGCTTTCAAAGTACATTTGAGGTAGGATAAAAACCAAGACTTTACCCATTTCATAAGCAACCCCAATTGTGGGATGGATGCATGTATTCGTTTTATAACATCCATAGAAGTACTTTAAATGCATTTTATTTGAATCCCATAGCAAAGAAAAAGAAAAAAAGAGTAAGAGTGGAGTTTATAAACTTATAAACTATTTCATGCCCTGAGCAATGTCAGAGTCTAAACAGTTTGGTTTGTGTTATATAGACTTCACAGTAAATAAGAGAGCTGTGATTTCTACAAATCAGAACATGTTATCATGCTTATAAGCTTCATCTTAAAGTTTCTTCTGCATTATAGATCCTAATACCTATTGATAGCCTAGCCTGGTCCACCTCAGAAATATACTGAACTTACAGCCAGCTAGCTCATATACTCCTTAATCCAGGGATATCTATCCACGTCTCAATTTGAATACAGGTTTAAAGCTAGTAACGTCAAATTAAGAGCTTAAAAACCATCCAAATCAACTTCCTCTCCTGCCACTTGCAAACTCTGCAAATTGGCATGGATTTCTTGACCATTCTGGTTTTTATTTCTTAATAATATGGATAGTCTCCACTACATGGTCAAACTCTATTGTGACTATCCTATAATACAAAGTATAAAATACACGTTTGACATTGAAGGTGGTCACTAGCTTATTGCTAGGGATGTAAGGGAAAGAATGGATCCATGAGAAGAGTAGCTGGTACAGCAGGAAGACAGCCTCGGTAGCTGAGCCCCTGAGGTTAGAGAGAAGTATAATTCTAAGAGTGAAATTACACTGAAACATTGTCAATTGGCTCAGAGAGGAGCAGATGAGTCCACCAGAGAAGCATCTGAAATTGACATTTGAATTGACTAATTAAAACCATGAAAGCCGTTTAGGAGTCAACTGATTATGTGCTCACCAATCGACTGGTGAGTGCAGAGTAAATAGGAAGAATCCTAGGTCATTTTTTCCCATAAATTTGGTGGGGAAAAAAATGCCATGATATGAGAAGCAGTAAAACTGAGAAAGTTATAAACAGGAATTTGAACTTACTACTCAAAATCTGGAAGGATCTATCATAAGAAATTATGACAGGAAACCCAAGTGAAATTTTCCAATGTAAGATGTGTATTAATTGGGGTCATATATCTTTTTAAGGCAGGCATTAGAAGATCATTCACTGTAAGCTTCCAGACACGCACGCGCACGTGCGCGCACACACACACACACACACACACACACACACACACACACACTCATGCTCATTCCCTCCATGGGGCTCTGTGGTCTAAAAGAACACAGCAAATGCTGTTTTAGCTAAGATTGGGTAAAACATATTGCCTTAACTACACTGTGAGTCTGTGAAGCAAAAAACATGTACCGAATCCCAAAGTTAGTAAACAATGGAAATGTTTTCTTGTTTCCTCAAAGAATTTCCCATGACTTGTGTTTGGAGCAAACTTTAAAATAATGCTGCCTTAAACAAAGCCAGCTACTATCCTTTTAAACATGTTTTTTTTTTTTAAGTATCTGCATTTCTGCAAAAGAAACCATTGGTGTTGTAGCTCATGTTCTTCTCTCATGTGAAATCCCTGAAATGCAAGAGATCTGCAGGTCCAAAATCATTTACAGTTCTCTCAACATCTACGTCAAGTGGGATCAAATCATAGCACACAACCAAGCTGATGACAAGGTTGCTTTAGGAACACTCACCCCTCCCCCGACCCAGTAGCCATCATATATTTGAGCCATCAGAAGGGCAACTAATAAAAGAAAAATACTATTAATTCTCCAGATTGACACCTAATGGAAAGACAACCTTCGTGATCATCAGTAGGAGGTTCTAGGGACAAGTCATCTTCTACCACTCCAATGAGTCCGTACACATTATCCTGATGCCTTCTCACCGGCAGGGGTAGATTTGCAATGCTGGTGTCTGTGGAGATGCCTGGGTGAGTAGAGGTAAGGAGGTTAAAGAAAGGACAATTTCTACATGGAATCTAAAATCATGATGACTTTTGATTACCATTGGCGCTTATAAGGTATTTATTAATAGGGTGAATCCTTTCTGTAGACTCAGTGACTTTCTTTTGCCCATTCTTTGTTTTTATTCATTGTGTGTGTGTGTGTGTGTGTGTGTGTGTGTGTGTGTGTGTGTGTGTAATGTGTATTTCTTTTTATTTAGGACTTTTTTCTTTGCAAAGTTAATTGTGAACCAGTTTTTAAAAAGTAATATTGAAAAACAGAAGTAGCTTCATTTAAAAAAAAACATTAAAATTTCAGAAAACAATAACTTTGTGTTGATTCTGAATTCCATGAGAGGAATCTGAAATCCCTATCCTTCCAGAGGGCAAGTGACAATCAATGTTCTACTGCTTCTTCTTCTTTTCTTCTCTGATGGTGTCTGTGCATTCACTGCTTTCAGAGAGATCATTGAAATCTTTATGATTTCATTTCAAAACCTATCCCATCCAACCATTCACAGAAGAAGGAAAATGATAATAACCCACTTAAGTCAACATGCTGTTCTATGACCTCAGCGTGTTTTTAAAGCCCACTGTAAAAGAGCTCTGACAGACAAGCAAGACAGCACTACTTCTGCACTAGCTGAGGCTCAGGCATTAAGAAGCCACAGCAGTGAGAAACAGGCTCTGTCCCCTGATCCCTTGCTAGAGAACTGGCTATAGTTGAAAAAAGAGGCAACTGCACAGAGTATGGCCACTTTCTTGGTCACTGAAAAAACAACATGTTTATCTTAAGCAAATAGCTGAGCTTACTCCAGGTCACTGCATATCCGCTCTTGTTGTACACAGAGAGTCCGATACACTTATCTCACCTGCAGGAGGCAGGGGTTTGATGCCACTTGGCTCCTCAGCATCTCTCAGCATTCTGCTTGGGCAACTGCATGAACTTACTAACTACATTTTTGTTTTACCTCTCTTCCTTTCTGTCTTCTGCTTGACCCATGACCTTTCTACTGAAAGCTTAAAATTGATCATATTTTGGATTAAAACTCTCTAGTAACTCCCTGTGACAAACATGTCAAAGTCATTCTTCAGAATAAACTTTGTCCTGCCACCTACATTTCTTCCTAGTTTTAACTCCCATGTTTTCTCTACTCCTACAGTGGACCAGACACAGCAAACCCGAGGGTTCTGTGATGACTAGGTGCTTTCTCAATTCAGAGGCTGTGTACAAACTGTCTTTTACTTTGGAACATTCCCATGAGATCTCTGAGGAGCCCCAATTCATCTTGCAATATCCAAATTCAAGCAGTACTTCCTCAGTAAATTCCTTGTCAGAAAAGGCAGAGAGAACAAGCCTGTGTCATATTACTTATTTCTCCATACTTTTATGAATGAGAAGATAGCACACAATGCTTAGAGGAATACACCATAGTAGATACCATGAGTGAAAACAAGTTCTTCACATTTTTTTTCTGACTTTGGGTAAACCCAGTAATATCTAACTCAGTTTTCTAAGCTGAAAAATTAGAATAATGGCTAATATTATATAAAAATGCTAGAATAAGTGAATATGTCAAATATTTTAAACCATCAGAAAAGGTCATTGTGAGCATCCAGTAAGTGGTAGATATTGTTATTGTGTCTACTAACTTTTTGCTTAGGCATACTTTATGTAGAGGAGAGGATGGGGACTTGACCTTGGTCATTCTTATTATCATATAATCAAAGTGCTTACCTATTTTACACAATAGAGACAGAATAAGTGTTTTTAAGTTGAGAGTTGGTGCATTGCTTTCTGCACAGTAAATTATCTTCATGACTCCAGAGATTGTATCTCAAAAATTTTTTTCTGCTGCTCTCTCCATGGAAAGTAAGATATTACATAAGTCCATCAAACACTTAATCTTAAAGAGAGTCTCTTGAATGAAATTAGTTCATGTTGCTCTTAGTGATGTGACACTTTGGCAGCCAGATCAAAGTCCTGATTCTGACAGGGCTCATGTCATTGTGACAGTTACTTGTATCCATTTGTTCAGATTAACTTCTGGATCTCAATCACATACTAGACAGCATTCTGTGTACTTGAGAGAAAGCATTGTCTAAGATCCCCAAGGTTTCCATTTTCATAGATGTATAGATCCATAGAAGGAGAGGGTGAAAAAAAAAAAAGAAGGGAGGAAGGGATATAGTTTGTCTATCTTTTTAAAAAGGTAAGTGGTTTTAAATATTTTTAAAGCGTTAACTGATCTTTGATTAAATCATCAAAAGAATCTAAAGATGTAAATGAGAATAAATAATAACTGCTATATTTGCAAAGAGATTCCACAAACTTCTGTAGCTCCATATACTCACTACTTCATCCAATCTGTAGGCAGCATTAGGTCTCTTTTGGTCTCTTTGCCTGAATTGTAGGTAGGAATGCTTAGGATCTCCTATATGAATGATTCAGTCTTGTCTCAGAACCCAGTTCCTTCCAGTGGAGGCCATGGCTGCTTTAGGACACACCCAGTCAACTAGTTTGTCCAGACCCTACCCATCTGCCACACCTCCATCAAACATCTAAAGCCCTTTCTTTGTTGCAAAATGATTCACTGTCATTTCCATAGACATGAGGATCTGGGCACGTGTTTCCACATGCCACCTACATATATTCGGAGACTTAAAGAGAGCCATCTTTTTAAGATACTAAGACAACTGGAATAAACTCTTGATTGACTTAAGAGATCCTCCAAGACAATCCTGGTCTTCATAAAACAAGCCCTCAACTAAGTAAGTGTGGTACTAGTAACAAACACAAAATGAATTAGCACATAGCTAGTGTGAGTGTGAGAAGAGGGATAAATGAGAAAGAGAAGGTGCAGAGCATGGGGTCACAGGCCTGTCCTCTAAGCACTTTGGAGACTAAGGTCACTGAGAGTTTGAGGATAGCCTGTGATGCATAGTAAGTTCCAGGCCAACCTGGATTATAGATTCAGATCCTGTCTTAAAAGTAAATCAATAATCTTCATAGTGTATTTGTGGGATCAGGTGGGAGGCAGGAATCTGAGGGAAGATGAAGAGGGGAGTTGGTAGTTGATATTATCAAGATACTTTACATACATGTCTCAAACTATAAAAGAATAAATGAATTTTCTTTTCTTTTTTTTTTTTTTCGAGACAGGGTTTCTCTGTATAGTCTTGGCTGTCCTGGAACTCACTCTGTAGACCAGGCTGGCCTCGAACTCAGAAATCCGCCTGCCTCTGCCTCCCAAGTGCTGGGATTAAAGGCGTGCGCTACCACCACCCGGCAATAAATGAATATTTTTAAAGAAACAATTAAAGAATAAATGAATAATAAAAAGTGATCTCTAGGAAATACTCAATAGATCAACATAGGAAATAAAATTCTTGACCCATGGACTGCTTACATTGAATCAGGTACTCTGTTAGGAAGGCTTACAAAACAAGTGGGAGACAAACAGGGCAACTTCTAGAAGATATCTCTTAGGCTGCTCTAAATTGAGTCATCTTCCTCTAGATAAATCCAAGTTTAAAATCAGAATGTTCATTCAGATTTCCAGGTTTTCCTAAGAACCAAGCTCATTCATGTTACCCAGGTACAAGATCAAGAACAGTAGGTGATGGTAGTGTAAGAGCTACCCCTGATGCCATGTGAGGAGGCACTTCACAGCTTATATAAGTCTTTCTTAATCATTAAGAAGTGGAACCTTATTTCCATTTTGCCCTGCATTTTCCTATTGAGTTGGTTTTACTACTTCTCTGTGAGCCATTTACAGTTGTTTTATTTGTATACAAAATTAGCTGGAAACAAAGTTCTGGCAGAAGGGCTTTATGTCATTGTGGACAGACACACAAGGATAGTCATTCCAGGTCTCTGTGAAGAGGCCCTTGTACCCAGGGACACTTCTGATGACACACCCAAGGAAGAGTGGAACTAGTAGAAGAGCTTGGAGTGGGGAATATGGTAGAAGTATAGAAACTTAACTGGCATGGTCAAATCAGGAATTCTGTGAGAAAGGCCACCAGAGTGCTACCTACCTGACCTTCTATTTTGATCACCTACTCAGAGCCAAACTTCAAGCCTGACCACTCTGTTATCAGCCAGTCCGTCAGTGTTCAGAGCATCACCAAAGGGAAGCTACATGACTGAGACTAGAGCGACATAGATAGTTTCCTACAGTATCTCTCTGGGAACTAGAGCTAGTCAAGAGAGCTGACAGGGCTTCTGAACATGACACATTTGCTCACCATAGCTTTACCTGTACTTGGACAGCTTACCAATGTGAGAAAACTTCCTCTCATTTTTTTTCTAAATGGTTATACAAATTCCATCTTCTCACACCAACCGGAAAGGGTTATATATATTTGTATTCTTCATTGACATAAAGGACACAAAGAAGTTACGTAAGCCAAATCTCAGGGCTCATAACAAATGTTAGATTTACTGGCTTCCAAATCCTGTATTCCTAACTACTGCATCGTCTGAATCATCCATGAAGCAAGAGCAGAGATTAGAACTCAGGTTTCCTTCACTAGTCCCATAGCTGGCCAGAAGTCCCCCAGGGCAGCCTCCTCACATCATCTGACTGAGTATTCAGATCTTGGGCTTTATGCCTGGACACCTGAATCCCCTCCTCAACCCTCCTCTTGCATCCTATGGCAGGCCCTCATGGCCACTGGGGATTGAATTTGAATCCCTTTGGAAAGCATTTCTGATGACTCGAGAATGACAGAAGAGCCCAGTGGTTCTGGCTGGATTTCAACCAGAAAACCCTCCTCTTGTTTTATAGGAGACAGTGCGGGGTCTAATGGTATTGTGTAGAGCTCCCCAGGGTTGAGGGTGAACTGACGTATGTCTATTTGAGGTTACCTCTGGTCATTTGCAGCCTGAGATGAATGGGTCTCCAATCCTCATGCTGCAATGATAGTGATCACGCCCAGATTTTCATCTTAATCCGTGGAGATGAATGCACATCAAAAAGCTTAGCAGGTTGGCCCAGATCATTATGATAATGATTAATAACAGGCTTGTTGATGGTGCTTCCACCTGAATGGCTTACCTTCACCTTTATACAGAAGATTCTGGTGCACGAAGGTAAAAGTGAGAACTGGGGACAGAAAGAATTTCCTTAATTAAGTCAATTTTTCTGTGACTCAAAATCAAGGCTGTTTCTGAAGTTTCTGCATCATAACTTACTTTCGCACCATGGATTTGAAAACAAAAATTGTCCATGAACGTAAATAAAAGAGCATTTCAATGAATATTGGACCTTATACCTTTCTTTAAGTGTGTCTATGTGTTCATTTGTGTGTGAAGTGTGTGTGTACACATGTATATGTATAAAAATATGCATGTGGAGGTCAGAGGTCACCATCAGGAGACATTCTTCTGGAACCTTCCATCTTGGTGTTTTGTTTTGTTTGTTGAGACTGAGTATCTAATTTATCTTGGGCTCACATTTTTGACTAGGCTAGCTGACTAGTGAGTTAAGGAGAAGTGCTTTATTGACCGAGGCACCTCCCAAATCCTTGAATCATATACATTTCTAACACCAAATACGTTAGGTTGGTACTCTTAGTATCTAGCTTTCCAGCTAGAGATTAGACACTTGGAATGTACCTTTCTACTTGAAACATTTATCTCAGTGTCCCCAACCTAGAAGCTACACAACAGATGTTAGCTAGCATGCTAAACTCATGAGGATAAGTCGCAGTTACCTTTATTTTAAAGATAAGGAAACAGAAGTACAGTTGGTGGACATGGATTCTTCAAGGTCACTGGCTGAATGACTGAGGCAAACCTTAATCTAGAAACACTGTCCCTTGCCTTACCTCAGACTGCTCTCTCCACACCACCATTCAAAGCCTGAGAATGACAAGCCCATCAGATATCAGCCTTCCCAGAAACTCAGTATAAGAAAGGTTTGAGAGCTATAGTCTAGTGCAGCAGTTCGAATCCTGTGGGTCATGACCCCTTTGAGGGTCAAACAATGCTTTCATAGGGGTAGCATATCAGATATTTACATCATAATTCATTACAGTAGCAAAATTTCAGTTATGAAGTAGCAATAAAATAAATTTATGTTGGTTGAGGGTCACTGCAACCTGAGAAGCTATATTACAGGGTCACAGCATTAGGAAGGTTGAAACCCCTGGCCTAGTATATCTGTGTGGCCATCTTTCCAAAGCCATGCCTTACATCCTCCCAAGGAACAGTCAATCCATTCTGGTTATTTATGGGATAAAATTAGATAAGTCATACTTTGAAATAGTCAGCCCAGGAACTATAATAGCACACTTGCCTTGGATTTCTTCTCACTTAGCATTAGCACTGAGACAAATGAAAGGAAAAATTCACTTTTGAATATTGTCAAAAAGAATCTGGTTCTAAGGCACAGGTGAGTGCTGTATATGACATTAGGGAGTATTGAGCAAAGTCAGAATTGCCATTGGCTATTAAGTAACATCAAAGGGACAGAGAAATACAGTTTATTTTGGAGACGTAGTCTTTTGAGGATTCTTTTCTCTCAGCTCATCAGTCTTGTGATGGTTACTGATGTCTTATCATTGACCCCAAACACAGAGCATTTATTTGTGAAGAGCAGTGATTTGCACATGGCAGGCCCTGTTTCTGCAGCCTCTGTTGCACAGTGGACAAGAAAGAAGACAAATGGATTAGGAGAGGATCAAATATATGGGCTTTGCTCTTTTATCCTGGAACATGCATCAGGGCTCATTGTTAAAAAATGTTCTGGATTAGTGACTTTGTAGGCAGGGTAGCCCCAGAATAGTGGCTGGTACCCACTGGCTCATATGAACCAATCAGGTTCCTATGGAAGAAGGGAATAACTCAAGCCTCATTTTCTTCTATTGTTTTGGGCCGTGTTGCTACTCTTTTATTTCTGATGGGGATACATCTCAAACAAGTTATTGGAAGTTGAAGGTATAGTTTTAAAATGCATTTAAGACTCTTAATTTAGAAACCATTGCATACCAACTTAGCAAATTCTAAGATCTTGCCTGTACGGCCTTTTGATCATGTTACTGATCGTGTAACTGGCTAGCAGCTGTGATCCAGTGCTGCCAGTGTTATACTATAAAGTCATTGGACAAGAAAACATAAATATTCAAAATACAGGAGACAATTTCTACTGCTGAGTGTATATGACTTTTATATCAGCATGATGCCAAAAACTAGGAAGTTGAACTTCCATAGGTCAAAAACTAGGGACTATCTTCAAACAATTAATGTGAAGGATTTTTTTTTTTTTTTGATGAGAAATAAAATTGTTCTCGTCTCTTCTTGTCAAAGAGTAAGGACCTTTATCTGGTTGATTGACTGATTGGTTTGTTGATTGGTTGGTTGATTGGTTGGTTGATTGGTTGGTTGGTTGGTTGGTTGGTTGGTTGGTTGGTTGGTTGGTTGGTTAGTTGATTGGTTTGTAGTTGGCTGGCTAATTGGTGTTTGGTTGGTTGGTTGGTTGAAGCCAGGTCTCATGTGGAGGCTAGACAGTTCTCTAACTCATGATCTTCCTGCCCCAGCCTCCTAAATTCTGAGACTGCAGGAGTATACTCTCACACAGTCCTCTGGAAAGCACGTTTTTACTGCAGGGGACCATGATTAAGGGTCAGACTAGTTCCAGTCTTTGGCCAGTTCCCAAGGTGACTGTAATTAGAAGCTGTTTAGCCTCTCTCATCTTCTGTTTCTTCATCTTCAAAAAGAGAATAGCAATTTTCCTTCTGCAGGTGTTGGTTCAGAAAATAGCTTCAAAAAATATATTACCAGTACAGAACATTAAAAGGATGCGACATTTCTTCTCTTCTCTTGGAACCTTTAAAATTATGTTCTGAAAACAAAACAAACAAACAAACCAAAATTGAATTAAGTAGATTCAAATGTGGGTCCTTCTTTCTTTTTAGTATAGCCAAATTGAAGGGTGAGTCACTTGGCAATAGAAGCATGTTATTATAGGCTAGCTGGCACACTAATGGCCAAGCCATCCATCAGCTGCTGTGATTGATCACTCTGCTTCTGTAACGAGAATACATCCTCTTCTGTTAATGAACCCTGGGTCAGATTTGTGTTGTAAGATAAAGGTGTATCCTACAGGGTATTCGAGTCATTTTCTATATGTGTTAAAGGCTATGTAAAGTTTGGTGGTGGCCACACCCAGGAGAAAAACCTCTTTGTAGAGGTGTGGGGGGTGCTATGGTATCACTGTGAGTAGTGATAGTCTACTTCTGAGTCTGTGGATCCTACTTAGTTGGTTCTATATTTTTGTACAGATTCCTTAAAAGGCAGTGCTTGAATCCTAACCTTCCTGAAGAGTGGGTCTTTAAGTGACTAAGCTTCAATATGCTTTACTTCACCTTCAGAGCCTCTGATGGACTTCAAATTCTGTGTGCAGACATGCAGAGCCACATGTACATGTATAAATATATACACGAATATGTGATTTAAGAATCACCGTGACGTTTTTCAAAGCATCCTGAAATACATTGTAGTCTTTTCCTCTCATACTTTTCTAATTCTGATCCTGTTTCCTGGGACATGGTAGAGTCTTTCACTCCTGGTCAGACTTTTCTTGAGTCTGGTGCCTCCAGCCAGTATCTTCTCATCATCTCTAAAGTATGACTCTTCCCTCTGGGTCTCCGGAACATTTTCTTATTGCAGTGCTTTCACATCAGAGTTTAGTCACCTTTTCATGACTTAAGCTTTCACAGCAATGCTGAATTTGTAGGTAATCTAGAACATAATTTATCTCAGCAACCATGGTCCATCACACCTGAAATACTGAAGATATCAATATATATCAAATGAATGAATGAACGACTCAATGATTGAATGATTGAGGAAGTGAATTATGGGTCTAATGCCAGGTCCAGTCTTAGCATGGTCACAACCAAAATGGGGCAGAACTTTAAAAAAAATATATCTCAAGCATCAATCTGTAAAGCATTAAAACTTCCAAGAGGAAAGAGCTTCCTGAAGCAGGTGCACTGGCTTCTATGACACAGTGATTCCGGAGTGGCTAATAGATCAAGTAATTTGTCCACTTTCCTGGAGTAAAGGTTTAGGCTGGGGCTCACATTAGCTCAGAGAGTCCTGCACATGATGCTGCATGCCTCCTTCAATGCCGTTCAATTAAGCTTAATATCCTATGACTCAAGAGTTTGCACACCAAGGCTTGGCACTTAATATTGTAATTACCTCTTTTGATTAGAACTGCCTTTCATAAGCAAATCAAGGCAGTGGTTTGACAAGCTTGAGGAATTGCTTTGGGAGCTCACTCTACAAGTTCCACGGGGAAATTATAATCACGGTAATTACCGTCCAAGCAAGATTCCAGTTCTCGATGTACGGGATGTACTGGGAGGTAAGTGAATAAGAGTCACGAATTGTGCCCTTTCCCCCTCTTGGGATAAGCTGTGGAACTGTAAACAAGGAACAAGCTTGAAGCAAGCTCAGTGCAATCAAGCTAGCCTACAGGCTGGGTTGCTTGTCCTGAGACAGGGCTCAGCCTGTTCAGTACATTGGAAGCAAGTACTTGGCCACACTGTGGTTGTGGGTTTTGTTTCTCCTCCCAGCCACTGAAACCGGACACATAACTAGTTAAAGTCCACTCGTCATTTCTGTGCTAATGTTTGGAACTCTGTGGACAATGAGATGTGAATTCGTAGTTGCTTCTTTTAGAAGTTCCTAAGATAATGTTGCATTGATTACAGAAACGAAAATCATCAAGAAGCCAACGGGTAATGATGCAGGACAGGATTTGGCTCAGAGTTTTTAGGGTGTCAGTCAGTGTGCAGATAAAACTGCCCCTGAAGGATGAATAGTCTCCATTGGTGATGCTCTGAGCATCTGAAGGATGAATACAGACTCCATTGGTGATGCTCTGAGCATGCTGGGCTGATTTTTACAAAACAGATGTCTCAAGGAGACTGAAATCCTTTTCTAAGCCGCAAGAGAGTCTTGTTACACAGAAGTATTCAGCCTACGGATGAGCAAGGCTGCCTTTCCAGACCCATGGCCACGTGCTGGCTGCCCTGGGAAACTGGAACAAGTCTCTCATGTTAAAACGCACCATCTGTCTACAGGGCTCCAAGGATACACTAAGAAATAGTTACTAGTTCTCTTTTTCTTGGAGATTTTTTTTTTTTTATGTTGGGGCCCCTACTCTCTAGAAACATTATCTCTCATGTCAAAAGTCCACAATAGTTGTTCCCCACTGCACACACTCCACAGCCATTGCCCCTCACCCTGGACTTTCCCCCCAATCACCCACAGCCCAAAGATTCTTTTAAAAATTAACAAAAACAGAAGGGAAAAAATGCCACAAGACTAAGATTACTAGCAGATGTTCTGGTGATGCTGGAAAGTGGAGCAGGCATTGGTGGCTGGGGTTCCCTTTTCTGAACCTTTGGAAAGCAGCACAGAATTAGTGATGATCTCGAAGACACACCTCGATGCACTTCCTCACTGTTTCATTCTTTCAAGAAATATCCTTTGAATAAGAAAAGAGGCCAAGCCTGCAGCTGCGCTCCTCTGCCTCAAAGGAAGTAAGAAACATTTATTGAGAGTTTGTTATGTGCAAGATACTACTCTAAACCTTTCAGGTTAGAATATACTAACCCAGTTTCCATAACATCTCACTTGTTTATCCTCAAATGAGAAAACAGTGACAGGGAGCGATGATAAAATCATTGGTCCAAAGTCAACGCAGGTGGGAGAATGAGAGTTCAGAATTGGAGCCTGGGCAGTCTGATTCTTTAGCCTAAGCCAAAGGTCAACAAGCTTTTCCTGCAAAGGGCAAGATAAGAAATGATTTAGACTTCATGAGCCAAATGTTCTCCTGCTATTACTCATCTCTGCTACAATAACTCAGAAGCAGTGCTGGGTAATGCATACATAAGCAGGCGTGGCTGGGTTCTGATATGACTATATACATGGATGCTGACATCTGAATTGCATAGCTTTTTTATGTGTCATGAAATAGGCCTGTGCTGTTGAGTAATTTTCCCTAGCCATTTAAAAATATAAAACCTTTACAACATCATGAATTATGAAAAATAAGAGGTAAGCAAGATATATTCTCAGACTCTAAGGTTGATCCCTGGCCCAGGTTATGTTAGAAAATAACAGAATATTATTATCTTTGCCAGCCTTGCAGCCTGGCTGGGGTGAGAGTGTACTGGTAGGGGTGTAAACTGAGAGATTTTCATCTGTGCGCTTGGTCCTTGTTTGGCCTGCATCACTCTACTTATAGCCTCCCCTGTCCCTGGTTCAATCCTTCTTGTCTGACCAGCTTCACAGTGGACTCCTTCCTCTAGGCATCTTTTCTTGATGCTTGTTGCTCTCTGCCTGGTGATAATGTTTCTTCCTAGCACTCTATCCTTTCTGTTAACAGTCTTACAGCTACCTGCTGCTATGTCTGCAGAGAGAAGTCAGATCTCATGTATGAGCCCTTTCCTGGATCCTAACCAGACTTGACATGGACAGCCCACACTCAGGTTAATGGAATTATTTTAAAGATGGGGAATTACTGCCCAGGGTGAAGGGAAAAGTGAACACATGGAACTGAGCTGTATAAAAGAGTACTCAGAGCCAGTAAGATGGAGACAAATGGTCAAGAAGCAGGATGAGCAAGGATGACTGAGACAGGAGGATACCCATGAGTTCAAGGCTACAGAGTGAGTATGATAGAAACAGATCAGGTAAAACAGTCAAACACAAACCAGAAAGAAGAAAAACAGGAAGAGGAGCAAAAAAAAAAAAGAGAGAGAGAAGGAGGAGGAGGAACAGGAGCAGGAGGAGGAGGAGGAGGAGGAGGAGGAGGAGGAGGAGGAGGAACAGGAGCAGGAGGAGGAGGAAGTAGAGGAAAGGGAGGAAGAAGAGAAGCAGGAGGAACAGAATAATGAAAAGTATGGCATTTCCAGGTATCAGTGGACCAATAAAACTTTGTACAAGTAAGAAAAAGAGTAACTTTGAAGTCAGTGCTTGCATTAACAATAGATCCCCACTGGGCATATTTGCATGCTTGCCCAACTTGTGTGATGCTGAGACAAATTGTTGACAATTGCAGGTTTATTGTTCCGATGCTCTGACCTTCACCTACAGGATAAGAACATGCCACCTCAAAATCTGCTGCCTGGGTGTAATGGCTATAATAAGCTTCAGGCAGCAGAGACTCAGCAGACCCAAGATGAGTTCTGTATATTTGCTTTATTTCCTTGAGATAAAGAGACATAGATGGCCCTCTGAGGAAGATGCTTCTGTGTATCAACAGAGAGGGCTTTTGTCCTCTCTGAAGACAGAAGACAGAAGCAAACATTCAGATGTGTCACAACCTCAATGACAGACACCCTTGCTTTCCTTAGTTCACATAGTGATTTGCCAGAAAAGGAATTAATGATACTGCTAGGAGAGACAAGGTGGCACACTCTTGTAATCCTGACAATGGAAGTGGAGTAAGGAAGAACATGGGTTCCAACTCAGGCTTGGCTACAGGGTGAGTTCAAGCTCTGCTTGGGATACATGAATTCCATCTTTAGAAAAGTCAATAGAATTGTCTTCTATAGACTTGTTTCAAGGTTTCCTTACAGAATGAAGACACAAGAGACTCCCTTATCCTAGCTAAGATAACCAAGTTTCCTTCTATATAACTGGTTGTTCTGAATCTCTCTCTTTTAAAAAAAAAAAAAACTGGCCCTCTTCAATATTTGATCTCATGCTACCTACTCCTACCAACTCCATGCTGCCTTGTTAAAATAAAATAATGGTCTCTTATCAAATGGTTAACAAGGCCAAATCACATTCTTTTCTTAAGATTGTAAAATCTCCCTCGGCCAAATCTGTTTAGCTGTAACCAAATTGTTTTCTGTGATGTCTGTGCATGTAAATGCTAATACATGTTATGATGAGAGCAGAGGAGAATCCATACTGACAAGGTTCAGATAACTATAGACCATCTCAAGAAACACAGAAGTGACATAGTGAGATTAGTGCCATAAAATGAGAAGTCAGATCAACAAACAGGTGGAACAAATTCAGTCCCAAATCACACAGTTACAAAAAAAACAAACAAACAAACAACAAAGCTGAGGACGGAACCCAAGGAAACAAAGCCAGTTTTGTATGCATTCCATCCTCTGTGCTGTTCCCCTGTTCTAGGCATATGGCCCTGTGTTATCACTGACTATTCTTGCTCAGATATACTCCACTACTATGGATGCAGTCACGGTGCATGCTGATAGAGCTGTCTGGAGGAGAAAATGAGAGTCAAGTTGCCTCTCCCCAGACTTGTGTCTTGTGTGCATCCTGAGATTCGTGACCTCTAAGCAACCTTTCTATTCATCTCTGGGCATGTGCCTGCTTCTCCTGGGCTGTATGTCCTCATATTTGCAATGAGACGATGAAGTGCTCTTTAAAGGGCCTTCATTAGCTAAGATGGGAGACATTAGAAGGATTCTGAAAGACATATTAAAATAACTGCAGGTAGGTCTCAGAAGGGGCGAAAGTTCTGGAAGAGGAAGAAGTAGGAGAAAGGCATCACTTTCACTCTTAAGGGACAGAGGTAAACCACTATCCAGGGCTTTGGAAGGGAAAAAAAAGGATCTGTACCAGATTAGCTCTAAAGATGGAAACTTGTTAAGGAGATTTAAAGTCTAGCATCTTAAAACCCTTTGTAGTTCCTGGCGCCTGGCTTTTCTTGAAGCTCAAAGTATTTTGCAAACATTAGCTCTTTAATCCAGACAGCAGCCCTGTGAAGTGGGTAGGTGTGAACGTCTTATCCCCACTTAGGAACTTTGAATATGAGAGAGAAGAGATTGCCAATGAGGAAGCTGGTGTGAAATGGGGAAGGTGATGAGACCAAGAAACATGATAAAAAAAACTTTGATTTCCTTAATGTTCTACAGTAGGAGCCACGTCTAAAGCAGAAGTAGGAACTCCAAAGCCAGCTGTATCTGGATACAAAGGGGTCTCTTGTCTACTGTGTGACTTTAGACAAGTTTGCCAACTTCAGTGGAATGTGTCTTTCCTTTGGAAAGGGCAAGTGAAGATAACTACAACCTCACTGGCTCATGATTATCTAAGACTCTGCTGTATCTTGTGGAAATCACTTGAGTACTGGAAACTTGACGGATATGTTCAAGAGGTTTTAAAATCATTATTGTAAGGCTCATCAGACACTTGACACAATATTGTTTGCTGTTTTGTGGTCTGAAGGATGATGTACCAAGCATGAGGCTGGAATGGGAGGGAGGGTACATACAAGGACAGCTTCTCAGCTTGCGGGATGGACATAGGATTGAGCCCTGGAGAATGGTCCATGTTGGGTTTGTTCAGAGAAACCAGCCAGCCAGCTGAACCACAGTACTCCTGATATAAAGCTAGAGAAAGGGCTAGCTCCGAGGGAAGGTATTAGGACTAGATTGTACCTGAGAGTGTTGAAAGCTTGAACATGGACAAACCTTGCCATATCTGTACTGTTGTTGTGTTTCAGCACCGAAGACACTGTGAACAATGACTTTAGCAATGAAATCATCTGTGGTTTGAGAAGAAAAACATGAAACATTTAACTGGCCATTCCCCAAAATCTGAGTATTCTAAAGTTATTTTTTTGTGAGCGTATCTTAGAGGGAAACAGTAAGTTTATAAAATTGTGTATTAATGTATTTAATATTGATAAGGCAGTCACATTTTTAGTGAGGCGAAACATGATTCAAGATTGGGGGAGAACTCACCACACTAGTGGGAGAGGTGAGTGCAGGACCCCACACAAATTTCTTCAAGGCATACAAAAGCTAAGGGACATCTGGGAAGAGCTGTAGCTGACATGAGAGTAAAGGGGACAGGATATGAAGAACCTGTACCAGAGGGAAGGAGAACTCTAGGCCCCAGGACTCCTTTCCCTTTGATATGATCGTCAGAGAGTCCATTGACTCAACTACTCAGAGACTGTAAACAATCACCCCTGCCTTGCTCTTAGAATTTCCAGTAAAGAATATGTTTCTCTCCCAAGTAGAAGTTCCCTGTTTTTCTATTCACAGTCCTGTCTTCGTTTCATTAGCTGGCCTTCTTGTACTCAACCACACTGGCCAGAATGCCTTGGTAAAATCTGAAGATAGTAAAGACAGGGCCATGAAGATAGTAATGACAGGGCTGCAGGGTCTAGAAGCCAGCGCCATCTAAATAGATCTAAAAATCAAAGTGCTGTGTAAGCTGATTATCTCGTATCTGAAGCATCTGAAGGGAAAAGTGTTTCAGATTCGGTTATGAAGTATCTTGGGGGAAAATGATACAAGTCTGCCTACTAAATTCATTTTACTTCACAAACATCTTATACATAAAAAAAATGGCAAGAAATTGTATGCATTTTCACTTGGGATGTGTGGTAAACATATCACTGGAGTGGAATTTTTCTGTTCACATTGCATCTATTGCCCAAAACTTTCAAATTTTGGAGCATTTTGGACTTTGAATTTTGTGATTATAAATTCTCAGTGTATACCAAAACAATGTAGGGAAACACTAGGGTACATTTCTGTTTGATCAGCAGGCAATTTATGAGAACTCCATGTCTTAAAGTACTCCACGATGCTACTGCTTACTGTTACTCATTAACAAGTCAACAGAGGCCCTGTAGGCCAGGGTCCTCTCCCTCCAGTTCATCCCTTCTCTTATCCTCCTTCATGCTCTCCCCTCCAAGCATGTCAATCTTTCAACCTTTATTAAATACACACATTCTTATCACTCTACCTGTAGCAAGCCCTTGCGAGATAATATTTTCTTTTCTTCTTTATGTTATGACCTGTTGAATCCTAACTACTCTGGAAGACCTCTAGTCTCCTTCAGAAAAAAGCAAGGGCTCTCTCCTACTTTGTCCCAAAGTACAGAGGCTTCATCCAATAGTCAATTCACAAATATTTGTTGACAGCTTTCATGGGAACTCTGTCCTACAGTCTCATAAGTCTTTGGCACTTAGATTATTGCAGCAAGTACCACACTAGGTATCATTATTTGTTTACCTGTCTGCATGGTACAGTCTGGCGACAGGAAGCTAGGTGGAATATTTGGTTAAGACAATGGCACTGTTTCCTCTCCTCTCCTGACCCACCCAGTTAGAGTAGCCTGTACCCTCCATTTCTTAGTTCAGCTCTGGACAACTAGCATGCTACCTGTGATCCAGGCCCAGAGAATGAACAAGAAGACTAATACTCCCTCCTTTGTTCTCTGTACCCTGCCCATTCATACAGACAATATTATTGAGCTTCTTCCTAGAACTTTCTACATGTATGTTATTTCCCTGTAGCCATTGGAAACTATGTTCTTAAGAAACTACGTTGTTCACACCAGATCTCTGAGGCTGGATTTGTGAATAGATACAGGGTGAGGTTCTGCATACAAGGTGACAAGGACTAAGAATCTCTCAGCTGATGCTGTCATGACCTACTACAAGGCCTCTTGTGGCTGCCTTCGGTGAAGTGTCCGGTCTGAACATGCTTGCCTTCTCTACCTATGGAACTGAATGTTCTCTAGAGCTGGAGCATGAACTCTCTCGGCTCTTCTGACCAGGAATACTAGCACCAAGGGGCTTTCTCCCTATCCATAGAGTCTTTTTTCCCACAGAATCTTTACTTGCCTATAAAAGTCAGAAAGATTCAGGCTGAGGGTTTGTTGTGCTGCATGAGGAAACCAAGATGACAGAGAAGAGCAGTAGTTAAAAGAGCTACAGAGAGACACATCAGTGAAGTATCATCTGAATAAAAAAAAAAAAAGGAAACAAAAATCAGAAAGGGAAAATATCCAACTTATTTGTTTTTCATATTTTAATGTGAAATAGGATTGTGCACACCAGTGAAGAATTTTACAGAAAAAAAAAGATGTTTGTACTTACTGAGTTTAGAACACACTGAGAGTTTTACTATTTTAAATGGAATATGTTAATCCATACAGCAGCCCAATGAAATAGGTTCTAGCCATCAAATTTCTTCTCAAAGGAAGCAATGACTCAGAGAAATGAAGGGAATGTCCATCAGTAAGGAAATAGTTGAGTTGTTTCAAAGTAAAGTACATCACACAGAAAAAGAAGCTGGACATGCAGTGATACCAAGTGGCTCAGGAAAGAATTTTGCAACATGCATGACAGAACTCATACCTGTGCAGTATACGCTTACATATGAGTTCAAACTGAACGAACCTCTTATGGATTACTGTGCATAGAAAACTATGGTCTGTGCATACTGTAGAGAACAATAAATGCACTATAATTCCATGTTAGGGTAAAATGGAACTTTATACATATTTATGTATGTTTGATTGTGTATTAATGACATCAGAGAGAATAATGAAAGAATATATCCTGATGTGCTGACTGTGACCATCTGGGAGAGGAGATGGGGAGGGGATACTGTATACCTTTGGACCATTGGTCTTTAAGAAAAGCATGTATTGCTTTTTTAAACCAGAAATGTATCAGAAAAGGAAATTATTTATAGCAAATAAGTTTTCCTGGAATTCAATATTCTTCACCTTGATGTAAATTACTGAACAAACTCCCCTCACCTGAGCCTGCCCAAGATGATTTGAGCCATTTTAGAGTGTGTCTATGACCCATCTGCTTCTAGGATATCTCCCAGTTCTCTTGCATGTGGAGTGATTATATACTTTAAATTTGTCTTTCCCATTTGCATATCTAAGTCTATACAGAAGACACCAAGAGAAGCTCACTCAGTAGGCATTGAGAGAGAGACTTACAAATTTGCAACACTGAGCCTTGGACTATAAGCCCGGTGGTCTTATTCTACATTGTGAGTTCCAGGCTGACCTGAGCTACAAAATCTGTTTCAAAAAATAATAACAATAGTAAAAAACAACACAAAGTATTATATGAGTTGTTATTGTAATTAACCCTCCATTTCCTTTTTGCCTATCATTAGGGGAAGAAGTCGTTAGTTACTTGGGCAGTGGATTGCTGATTACAGCCTCACACACATTCATTCAGTAAATATTTATTGAGCATCGATCATGTGCCCTTCACTTGGGTAGGTGCAAAGTCAGCCTTACAATCTGAGCAAACACATTTCCCACAGGCATGCGGCCAAGAGCCATTAGTACATGCTTCCAACGTTTGTCCTTTTACAATTAAAGAGACTCCTTTTATTGAACTTAAAAGTTTAGTAAACATGAAAGACTTTATTTCAGAAAGACTCTGAATCTGAAAATACTTAAAAGAGCTGAACACAATTTAAAGACACATAGACTATAAATAAATCCAGGATGGGTGAACATGGAGAATGGAGACTGGACCCAGCATTTTAAAACATGCTATATGCTCGGTGTTCCACACATGTAATAACAAATATTCCTGATGACCTCCTATGGAGGGCTCAGTGATTCTACAGTTTGTAATGAAGCTTTGCTCAGGGAGATGAGAAAAATGTCAAGTTCTTAGAAATGTTTTAAAGCCAAGAGTTGATTCATATCACTGTAGAAGTCATAGATTTCTTGCTAATATGTCCTGTTTGCAAAAGGGACTGTCCCTGTGAGAAGCACATCAGACTTACATGGCCAAGGTGAAGCGGTAGTTGTCAGTCACCCAGACCAAACACACCAAGTGGAGAATTTCGTCAGTGATCGAGTGCTAATACTAGCATTTATGAAATCCTCATCATCTGCCAGACACTCGCTTGACATTCTTCTAAACACTTTACATAGGAATTTTCTGATCAACTGGCCAGGTATCCTTATTTATTTATTTATTTATTTATTTATTTATTTATTTATTCAACCTCCTCTCTCTCTCATTACAGCGCTCACAAACATCCTCCTCAAAGTCAAGTTACTTAGCCCTTGCCTTGCCCAAAAAGCTAGTCTGACTTCCTGTCTTAGTCAGGATACACACAAAGGCTTCAGAGTGATGGACAGGTTCTCTATGTCCAGCCCCACCTCCTTGACCTAACGTCCCTCTGATGTTCTTCTTGATCTTTGACTAGCCCTTTTGTCGTATGGAAACTGAGTGTCCTAATTGTCTTTCTTATTTTAATTACACTTTAACATATAATTATATATTAACACATAGGACTAAGCTTTGCATCTTTAAAACCACTCCAGGCTCACTCCAGTCCCAAGGCTCTGCACTGCCTCTTGCCTCCTGCTGGAATGCTTTCCCACAGGCATCTGAAAGGCTTACCTCCTCGGCAAGGTCAAGTCTTTACTCCAATATCATCTTCTCAGTGAACTCCTCCCAACCACGGTATTATTTCATAACTACTGCCTATCATCCACACTGTTCTGGTACCCCTGCTACTAGTATTTTCTCCGATATCACCTGCCCTCTTCTAATATAGTATATAATTTAATGATGTGTGTAGCTCATTTGCTGTCTCCTTCTTCCAGAACATCAATTTTTAAACTTTTGGGTCACAACCCCTTATGGGATTATAAAACCCAGTGTGAAGGGGTCATGAAATATTTAGTAGTACTGAATGATTTCTGACTGCACAATGTCCAAAACTTGACTTTGAAAAATTAAACACATAATGCGTTGCTAATGACATTTGTCCTGTGAAGCGACATGAGCCCTGGTTCTCAACATAGAAAGAGCTACTTTACATGTATGTGCTCCCTCTCACAGGCAGGAGTAACCCGTGCTGCCAAAACCACTTTGGCTCCAAGGAGAGAGCACTGTAGTGTTGTTACTGTATGTACAAAGTGTTCTGCTCTTACAGCAGTCGGTTGATGTGATTTCAGAAAATAGAGACTTTAATGTTTCCCTACTGGCATTCCTCCGCATGTAAGTATCAAATTAGTATGTCTTCGGAGTATATTAAATTTCATTAAAAAATTGTTGAATGAATTTTGGCTTGGATTAGGACAACATTTTCAACATGCTTTTTGCCATTTTAGATTACATATTTATGTGAAGCAATGTTCTCAGCACAATTATAAAATGGAAATAGTCATTGACTCAGAAAAAGAATGAAGATGGTCTGTATCCTAATGTAGCAAATATGTAGCTAAGGTGTAATTTTTCATGTAAAAATAAGTAAGTACGTCCACCTTATTAGTGTGAAAATTTGACTTTATCTTTAATGAACTATGTAATTATATGCACGCTAAAGAATCGCTTTTAAAACATTGCATAGTGTCAATAAATATTTGATTTATATATCTATTTTAAGTATTTACATGCTCAAGATCATCAGAGCTTCCCAGGTTGAAGGGGTTATGAGTAGAAAAGGTCTGAGGAGTTTGTTCTAGAATACAAGAGCCTGAAGACTGAGTTGCCCTGATGTAGGAATATGCCATCACGTAGAGAACCTTTAGAATGTAGTAGCAGACAGTGAACATTTGTGAGTTTATGAATACATGTTCTCTATGTCACTATTACTCAGTGAATAAATTATAGTTCTTTTCAAACCTCAAGAGCTCTAGGGAAAATTTACATGTGCAAAGTCCACTATTAAAGAGAGGCAGAGGTGCATCTTAAGGCTTCAATGCCTCCTTGGAGAGGAAGTGGGGAAGACAAAGCAGGAAATACTTTTCCACAGAGGAGATTCCCTGTCAGCAAGCTGCCCAATCAGCATGGCCTCCATCCCCTGTTATGATTACACAGAATGAGAAGAAAGTGTGTGAAGAAGCATCTGTTTTTACTGTGTACCGTGACTGTTGACCTCTGGGGTCCTACACTGGCCTCAGGCTTCAGGATTCCTGGCTGCATCCATAAAGCAGGTGAACAGGAGATGTGAATGAGAGGGACAAGTGTTTTGAGTCTCTCACATGAGAGGTTCCTTATACATGCTTGTGTGTAAGCATATTAATGTCAAATATGAAAATTAGCAGGTGTCATAAGATAAGACTAGCTGTGCTGGGAAGGTTCTTGTTTGCCCAACACAAGGTGCCTATGGTTGAGATGGTCACACAGCCTCATCACTTCTGACATTAAACACCACCTGTGTGGTGAGTGCTGCCTGATGAACAGTCTGAGGGGAAACTTCAGCAGAGGCTCCAGAAGGCCTTGCTTAGGCATGGCTGCCCATTTATATTTAAACACGGATTTGTACCCTGTCATTGTTAGTCCTGTGGTAGCTTCTGGAAACAGCACTGAAGCAGATGGCTGCTTTTAGAAAGTTAGTATAACTGAGAGACAGGACTACATTGAAAGTCATTGGAGCTTGGCTTAAATGAGGGCTAGGAGAGAAGCTAACAGATGTTAGAAACAAGGCTTCTAAGTTAGCAAGATTCTCCTTTGAGGACACAAGTTGACCATAAATGACCTAAATTATCCCCTGGGCCTGTGGTCTACAAAGAATAGCAAGTGGCCTTTTCTGCAGACAAAAGGCCATGTCCTGAACTCAACGGCATTCCTAGTAACAAGACCTATAAATCAAGCCTATGCTAGGAACCTTTCCTTCATAGGTTTATATTGTTAACACTAGAAATGAAGGCTCATAAAGCTGAAAAGTTTGATGCAATAACCTGAGCACTAGAGGCAGCAAGGAGATTCCAGGATTTAGCACTCAACATCTAGGGCTCTTTCAGAAGACAGGGCCTTCCTCCTTACCACTGACAGTCTTGTATGGACTGCCTATTACTCCTTAGCTTAGAAATTTTGGAGAACTTAAAGCAATGTCTGCTACAATAGAGGAAAGGGAGGGGTTGTGATTGTAGCAAATCAACACCAAATCTCACCTCGCATTATCTTCCCTTGCTAACCCAGGGAGATCACAATACTTCCTGAAGGCTTAGTTATTTATTCCAGGAACCTGTGTACTGTGAGTCTATGTGGCCTTAACGTTGGCCATCTGTCCTGCGCTGTGGGGGCAGTCAACACAAGTGAGCACTGTCTTTCCTCTAAAGAATCCCATGCTACATTCTTTTGCCAAAATCCCTTTACAGCAGACAAGTGAAGAAAAACAATAGGCACATGCCAAGAAGTTGTCATCGTGACCTGCCTGCCTTAAGTTCTGTGCATTAAATAGGGATGCTGTGCACTGTCTTGTCATCATTGTTCTTGAACAAGAGTGTCAAACTCACTGTTAGGATACTCCACTCTCCTCCCAGAGATCTGGACCATAGTCACGAACCACAGGATTGAAGGCCATTTCTCTGCAAGCCCTGACTAAGCATTAAGTTGACCTGATTTTCGGTTTGGTTTGGAGTTTCAAGACAGGATCTCGCTATGTAGCCATGGATGTCCTGGAACTCACTTTGTAGACCCACTAGCCTCAAAATCAGAGAGCCTCCTGCCTCTGACTCCCAAGTGCTGGGATTAAAGGCATGCACCAGCATGCCTGAATTAAGCTGACCTGATAATTTCATACAGTGTGTGCTATTCTTTGGCCATATTCATCTTCCCATTTCCCTTTTACATTTACTATTCTTGCAAGACCTATAATATTTTATTTAAATCATTTATATATATATGTGTGTGTGTGTATGTATGTGTGTATAAAATTTTTCTCCTTCTGCAACTCTTCCCACACCTTCCCCACCTCCCTATTCTCCCAATTTCATGTGTTTCTCTTTCCTTATTCCCAAAAAAATGCCCCATTTACCTTCCTCCCTCCTTTTTTTTTTTTTTTTTGCCTTCCTTCTGTTCTCTACTGACCCATCTTGTTTAATTCGGGTTGCTTGAGCACAAACAGAGGTCATTTACTTCAGCAAGAGTCATTTATCATCGACACCCAGAGGAACAAAACTCCCATTCCCACAACAAGCACTAACTGCTTATAGCTCCTCCAGAGGTTGGGGACCTTAGGAGCCTTTCTTCCATCCGTTATGGGATGCTGGTGGATCCAGTCTTGTGCTGCTATTAGGCTGATGTCCATTTGTGTATGCTGTCATGCCAGATCCAAATGACAGGATTTCAAGCCTTTTACATTCAAACAGAACATCTCTATCCCTCCCTCTAAAAATCAAAGATAATTTTTGGGGGGGTTTCTGATAGATTGATATCCACCAATTACAAACATCCATCTCCAAAAGTGTTCTCGTCTGAGTAATTAATAAGAGAACATGGTGATTTCCAGCATGGGAAAGACAGTGTAAGTCTCACTGTAATTACTGTGGAAGCCATGAGATGTAATCACAAAACAGACTGCACAAATGGTGTCTGTTGGCACTGCTGGACTGTTGTGCTTGCTATCAAGAACAATGGTCAAATCACTTCACAGAACAAACCTGGGTATCTCAACTGATACTATTTTTAAATTAAGCTTTTCCTCATTGCACAATTGTAGATTGCTGGGCTGTTGTAACAAACAGTGCAGAGAAAACCACTATTTCTTTTAACGAGTTGTATCTAATAACCTTTTGCAAAACTACAGTACAGAATTCTATCCACGAGGCTAGCATGGCTGCTGTCCAGATACAGAACATCGAAGCCAGAAAGAGGATCTCACATGTCACCATTTTGTGGCCATACTTCCTCCTTCTTACCCACCCACCCTTACTTCCTGTCAACTACTCATCTAATCTCCATTTCTATAGTTTTGCCATTTCAAGAATGTTACATAAATGGAACCTCTTGGAGTCGGTGTTTCCCTCTGTGACTCTCCGGAGATCCATCCTCATTCTTCCACACAGCAATGGTTTCTTCACTGTTATTACCACAGCCCTGAAGATCCTGGGGATTTTATTCATTTCCTGCTGGTCTATTTTCCTCTTTGTTGTTTTGGACACAGATTCTTTTACTTCTTCCTTTCCAATGAAGATGCTGTTCTTTCTTTCTCTTGACCAATTGCTGTGGTTAGGACTTCTAATAGGACCCACTAGGAAAAAAATGACTCAAAGGCTTTAACATACGTATATGAAATTCTCAGACAACAAAAATGTATAAAAGACTATCGGTACATGGAACTGAGAAAAGGTGGGAACTCAGAGACAGACAGAAATCTAGCCTCTTATTACAAGAATACTTGACAACGACAGCAGCTCTCTTGTGTTGGATGAATGACAGAAGCTCAGGTCTCTAAAGTGTCTATAAGAATCTCACATTGGTGCCAATAGAGGACAAAATCTTCTATAGTAATTCATAACTACTCTCCATCCTCTTAGGGGTTGGTCAGCCCAATGTGCATAAGTAGGAAGCTATTTTAAAGATATTTTTTGAAGATATATTTTAATGCCAAAAATACACATTCACTCAGCATTAACAAATATTAATTCTAAATATTAAAGACTTTGTAAAAGTTCACATAAATAAGTTGATGACAGAAAACTCCTATACAGGAAATCAAAGTACTCGGAGTGCCAGAGAACTCAAAGCACAAGAAAGCAGACTCAGTGAAATATTAAATGGAGAGCAAAGAATAAATACTTAACTTTAGAGATTGAAATGAGACTTGAAGAGTGTATTTAAAAATTAAGATCATTTATAATAAATGAAATAGATTTCTATAAGCGAAAAAATGCAAACATAACATGTCATAATATGTGTTACATTGGATTACATATGACAAATTTTATAATGTTCAGAATAGTACATATGGAAATAGTTCTATTGCTTGTTATAGCAATTTTACATTGTTGTATTGGTATAATTATACATTACACAATTTATATTTACATAATATTATATACTAAATGATATTATGACTACCAAAAAGAATAATTAAATTAGAAACCTAAGATACAGTTTTTAGAAATACAGTATTTAAAAATAGAATTAATAAGTTACTTCCATAAGATTTCAGACACTATTACATTAGTATATCTTGCAAGCAGGTCACTGCTGTAGGCCACAGGGTTTATAGCTGGGTGATATTGATAATTTTTTTTCTCCTCTGGTAGTATACACAGCTCCATGTTAACCAGTAAGGGTAAAGCTTCTAGAAGGGCACCAGCTTTTATTTCTCCATGTTTGATGACATAAGTGATGTTTTCAGCAAGAAGGCCTTACTGTCAGGTTGTGGAGAATAAAAAATAGTATTGCAATGTGGGACTCCTTAGGTCAATGACTCAACAAAGATAAAATCTATGTTTGGAAACAAATGGTTTTCAACTTACATCAAGAAAAATATTTTCCATATATGAAAACAAAACAAAAACGTTCCCATGCCAGGTGTGGTGACACCCACCCAGGGTCCCAGCACTTGTGAGGCAAAGGTAAAAGGCTGAATTTTCATCCTTCTCTGGCTATACAGTGAACTCAAAGTTGACTCTTAAAGGATACTGTTCAGCTAATATAATTTAAACGGTTGACTTAACAATGTGTGCCTGAATTTTCTCATTGACAAATGAAAATAATAATTAAGTCTAGTTCATAGGTAGGTCATAAGAATTACAATGGTATAAGGTTTTAGACTGGTGTCTAGCATATAATATAGCTCACATAAGTGTTAACATATACATTTATTGTTGTTAGAGAAAGAAATTTTTCCAGATGAAAACCTGAAGGTGATGAATGAATAAAATATCAAACCATAAATGTAAAACAAAGCAGATACTAATGTCTTACACAACTAAATTTTTTTAGAGAAGATGGTGAAAATAAATGGTAACTAAGCAAGAGAGACTGGAATTCAGGAGTATAAGATTCTTGTATTATTTGGAAGCACACAAAAAAAATAATTTTATAATAGAAAATGTTTATTGTGGTGCTAAGTTTCCTTAAGCAACAATAAAAATAATAGCAATAGAATGTAAAATTTTCAAATTACAAAATTATCATGAAGCTTACACTAAAAAGCTTCTCTTCTAGCTTCAGAAATGCTTGGTACATGATAAATGGTATATAAGCGTTTCTATCTATATGTTTTATGAAAATATGGAATGGACATACACAAATGAAAATATTGATTATATGTATCCTCATCCTTAATTAGCATGGCTTAATAGTTTCACGTTTTTTTATTATAGCACAAATGCATTTAAAATTGTGTCTTAGAAAGCCTTTTTTAGAAAAATAAAAGACCACTAGAAGAATAAGGAGATAACAAAAGACTTCTAAAATTGGTCAAGCAATTACAAAATAATCAAATACATGTATACAAATAAAACAAAATCCAAAGCCATTGAAAGTAGACACCAAAGGTCTAAGTTGAACATTAGCTCAAATAAAGCTGAAGAGGAAATTGGAGAAGTGGAAACTTATTCAAGAGAAATCATGCAGAATTCATTCTAAAACACAAAAAGTATGAAAATACAAAAGAGGCTCTAAGAGATATTGGCTATAGAATGGAGAGAGGCTTGAAGATTTGAGATCACGGATTTAAATTATGTAGTACACCTTATCATCAAAATAAAATGACATAGTAACTTTCATTTCAGAAAGAACAATTAAAATATATGTATAAATTTTATATTAGTTTATAGAAATTATCAGATATAAGTCAAAGAGTGAGAAGGGAAGTTAGTAAGAATTTCATTTAGACAAACTAATTTTAAATGAAACATATGTCTTTCTCAGAAGTTAAAATGCGTAATTTAGATACTATAGAGTTTAAATTGGTTTAATTGGACTAGCCTGAGAAATATCAGTTTTGCTAATTTTTTGCAAAGAAAATAATTTCTAATTGATTTACCAGTAAATTCAAGGGTTTTTAAAATTATATTTTTTAATGTTGGAGCTAACATTGTAGTGGCCTCTCTATAGTTGTACATGTTTTTACTGTAATATGCATTAATGTATAAATTACTATTCTGCCATAATACGTTAGTGCTTTTAAAAATATGAAATATAAAGCATCTAATTGTCTCTTAAATTAAAACTATTTTATTATTCAAGTTTTTTAATGTTTCAAATAGGTTAATGTCATAGAACTTTTCAAATCCAAAAACCCAAAAGCATTTTATGTAGTTTTATATGATTTTCTGAAAAAGTCATAATGAATTGTAAGATTCGGTCAACTGAGACTGTTGTAGTTATGTGAAATGCTGTTTCCTTGCCAGTTGTTTCTTTTCTAATAATTTATTTTATTGTCATTTCATCAGCCTGATCTCAAAAAGTAACAAAACAACAAAGCATAAGGTTAAATTCTCAGCTCTCTTGAAACCAAGAAACAACAGGCACATCTTCAAGTGAACAATTTCTTGTGCAGTTGGGTTCTGTAACTGCTTTGCTCTTATCATCCACAGAGAGTGAATATGGACCTGTATTCTACAACTCGGCAAAACACCGAATCAAGGGATTTGGCAGCATCCTACTAACAAAATTGTCTCTAAACAGTGTTTTCTTTCCATCTCTCTTCCTTCATTTTTCACCTGGTCTGCTCAATGTCTGACTAGTTTTATCCCTCTACTTTTACCTTCCCCTTAAGCTGCCTCATTTTGTCTCTTGACTTGCAGTGACCCAGAATGCCTTTCACCACACACAGGCCGTGTGGAACTGGTACAGGATGACACAAGATTCTGAGGCTCTGGGATCTTGATCCACTTTTACTCTTATAGACACCAAAGTCCCCAGTAAAATAGTATTCTCTACGATTTTTAAATTTTTACAGCATATATAATTTTTATTTTGTTATACCTCAAAAAAGCAAAATAAATAATTAAGCTACATTAATTAAATCACTAGTCAAAACATTAGCCATAAGAAAAAAAAAAACACTCTACCTGCTAACTATATGGTAAGAAATCTTGCTGTCAGCATCAAAGTTCAGGGGCATCCCAGGCAAAGTTTGCAGAGAGGACATAATGTCTGTAGTCATAAAAGATGATAGCATCTAACAGAGTTTTGAGTGAAACAAAATACCCTACATATTGTTGTAAGACATTAGGCTATGTGGAAGCATATCTTAAACTACAAATGTGCAAAACTTATACCTGCCATTGTCACTCTGGGAGAATTACAGAATACTAGGAAGTGCTGTGTCCAGGAAAAGCTGCAATTAGAAGGGACAATAATTATCCTGGACATATTCACCTGATGTTCCACCCCCAGAATTACAAACGTTTTTTTCCACTGCAGAGCAATGTGGAAGGGTGTGCTAGTGCAAGGGTTTCCTTATTTTGAGGTCCCTGCCTATGAAATATACCTACAGGAAAAGTAATATTTCATCATAAAATGTTCACATGGAACATGTTCTAAATGTCAGGTTCAAATACACGTATAAAAGTTCACACATATATTATTATAAGAACAGGTAGATATACATAATTTGCATTTTCTACATTTTACGAGAAGAAAATTAAGTTCCAATAGTTTAAAATCACTTATCCAAAACCAGACATCCAGTGAGTCTCATGCTTTAGACTTTGGAGTGTGTTCCTCTGGCTAGCAATACTGTGTTCTTTTCCCAGACTAACGTGGGAAATAAAGCAGGAAAACTGGGTTCCCTGCACATGGGGAACTGTTTAGAGTGGAGAAAGATGCCACAGCGGTCAGTGTTGAAGGCTTGGTGCGGGGCAATTAGCTCTTCTCTGGTCCACTGTTCTAAATTCTAAGTTCTGCCAGAGTCTTTAGGAGGATTACTGCTATGAACAACTGAACTGAAAAAAATTGTTCATGGCAACAAAAGTCACTTATGTCTCTATTATGCTCTGCACTTGAATGCTCCATATATAATTTACTTTTATCACACAAAAGGAGGTGGGATAAATTCTTTCATTTTCTTTTTGAGGCTCAAAGAAGGAGTGTTGCATGCTTGTTTGTCTAGGACTAAGGAGCTGGGAAGTGATGAAGATAAAATCCGGAAGCAGGATCTTTGGTGTTAAGTTCAATGTCCTTCCCATTGCCCGGAATTGCCACAGTGAGCCCAACCTTGCCCTAATGCTCAAAACACTAGTGCAGACAGGGAAGACACAAGGCAGGCTGTATCCTCCCAGTCGAGTCTAAACCACCTTTTGTAGTCCTGAGGCTCACCTAGCTTCCAGTATTTTCCTTTTCTGAAACAAACAACACATCTGCAATATGAAGCCTTCCTTTTCAACGTTTTTATCCTTGGGTGTTTCTTCCAGTAAGATGTAATGGCTTCAGGAGCTGGAGAAAGGATGGTTGGGTAAGGGTAAGCCTGAACTCCTTAGCTTAGGTCCTCAACACCCACCTATACCACAAACGTGGTTTAATGTGCATGTAAGCCTAACACTGAAGGCTGGAGACAGGCGGACTCCAGTGGTTCACTAGCCTGCTTGTCTAAATGAAACATTGTGATCTCGGTTCATTAAGGGTCCCTGTCTCAAATGAGTATGAAAAACAGTACTGGAGTAAGATACCTGATGTCTTCTGGCCTATGCATGGTATACACACCTATACACACACACACATATATTGCATATAAGGTTTTAATATAATTACTTGAGCCTTGGATTGAGACATTGAAGCTCATTGCTGTGTGTAGTTAACTAGCAAGACATCGTCTTTGTAAACTAGGGCATTTGAAAGTATATCTTCTGTTGTTTCAAGTGGAGGCCTTGAGATTTAGAGCATGCAGGGATTTCTTTTCATGTGAGACTTTGAAAGAGTTATTTCTTTGCTCCAAACTGTGTTTCTACATTGATGAATATTCATATTAACCAATGAGCAGGGCTATAAAGAATAAATACCAAATTGCCAGTGTCTAGCACATAATCACTACTCAATAAATGCTAACTTCTGTTATGACAACTCTAGCTAAGACTGAAACTGACCAGCCAAGCAGCTCAGGCAAATTATTGAGTTTTCACGGACCTCTCTCTTCATCAGCTCAGTTTTGAAAATAGTAGCTGATATTTTGGGTTTTAGTTTTATTTTTTTTTTGAGCCAGGGTCTCATGTAACTCAGGCTGACCCTGTACTTACTATAATTAGTATTGATGACCTTGAACTTTTGACTCTCCTACTTTTGCCCACCCCCTCCCCAAGCACTGTGATTACAGAGATGTGTACCCATGCCAGATTTTATGTGGTGCTGGGCTTGCATACAGGCTAAGCAATCACACGACCAAATGAGCCAAATCCGCAGCTCATGCCACATACTCTTGATGTGCCCAGCCACCTCACAGAGTTCTTTATTCTGTGCATTATCTTTGCACAAACTGGATTGAATAAAACTGGAAATCACCTTCTAGGCCCTGCCACATGATTCAACAAGCTAGTCCTCCAAGGATGATATATTGGTACTTGATGTCAGCCGGGTTTCTTGGCTGTGATAACAAACAGGACAGAGAGATAACTCACACTTTGTTACCAATGTGCAGATTCCAAGTGGTAGGTGAGATTTGGGAAGCTGGCTAGGCAAATATTAGTACTTATCGCAGCTCAAACAATCCTGACTGCCAAACCAAAGTGTTCCAAAGCAGGAATTGAGCTCCCTCTTCCGCTTTAGAGAACGAGAAATCACAATGTAATTTCGTCACACTGCCCAGCAGATAACCCACTTTCCTACCTAGTCAATAAAGGAGGCACCACCCTTGTGATTAAAGGCACTGTAGGTACCTATGCTCACTCTCTAGGGTATGAGAAACTGGGTTAACTTAACAACAGATACTGTCAAGAAACTAGAGGTAGCTCTGTCTTTGCCATCTGAGAATCCTGGCTGTGGGAAGACACTACCTAGCCTAAAGAAGCTAAAGAGTTCTTAAAAGAGAATGAAACATATCTTCATATTTGGAATAAGACTCATTTCCAAATTCCAAAATCTATGACAGTACAACCAATGGGGGTGTAAACAACCACCTGAGAAGTTCAAGTGCAAGCATTTTCTCCCCAGTTATTCAATTGGGCTGAAGACAGCCTGAGCATCTTTTTATCCTTGCCTAGATCTCATATTTGCACATTGATTTATAGTCTACAGAGCACTTTCAATTAGCTCTCAGAAATCTCGGCTTAAAGGAAAGTGAGGGGTGGAACACTGTGAACTACCTAGAATTTCATAAGTGGGGGATGGAACTCGGGGTGTAGGCAACAGGGTGGGAATAACAGAGAGTACTTCGCTGTGGTCGGTTAAGATTAATCATCTAAATGTCACTGTAGTCCCATCATATCAACAGCTATAACAAATGCCAAAGTTTAGCAACAGTGTGCAGAAGGTGATTTCAGGGGCAAGATCATAAGAAAACCCAGTGGAGAAAGAAAATTCTTGCTTCGAGAGTCTCTGTACAAAGTAGGCCTGGTACTTAGCACCTTAAGTACGTTGGTTCATTTCATCTCATCAGGAACTTAATGAGATAGTGATGACAGACTAAATTTCAGGCATCATAGGCTCTGGACAAGTCACTGATTCTTCCACCAATATGGCGCTGAGGGCACTGGCACTGTCTTCCAGCAGCTTCTGAGTGTCCCTGCAGGAGCCTGAGTTAATTAGCAGAGCCACATGGGGTTATTAAGACCTTTGCATGTACGTGTGCTGATGGGGTTCAGTTGTATTGTGAGCTGCGAGGATGCTTTGGATGTTGCCACTGAATCTGGTCTCATACTTTCTCTACATCTCTATCATACTCCTTCTAGAGTTTTCTCCACTTTACTATTTTTTTTTTTACTAACAATGAGCCCATGCCACTCAAGCTTCAGACCTGACTACTCTATCAGCTTAGTCCCCTCAGATGTCACAATCAAACCTCTTAGTTGACTCTCCTAGTATGCCCCTTCTGTTGTCTTCTATACCATCTCTAACACAAAGATGCCTTCCTCAGTTCCTTAACCCCGCCAGCTTCCATTATGCCAGTGCTCTCTGGAATCCTTACTCTTGTTTTTCTTCCTTCCTCATTTGATTTCCAATCTTTTGTCTGTCATGAAAATTCTGGAACTTTTTAGGACACACACACACACATACACACACACACACACACACACACACACACACACACACATATAATTTTGCTTCTTGTTTCTGTTTCATCCAATGACTCCATCTTAGGCTTTCCCTGCGCTTTACTGAGCATGTATCTAATACAGACTTTCACATTTCCTTTTTCTTTCCAAACCTCTCGTGGGCTCCAGATACCTCGCAGAGCAGCTAGTCTTTTTTATGTGTCTCATAGTAAACACCTCTGGTTGCCCAGGACCATTTCCTATTCCTTCTCTGGTGTTTATGTACTCCATTTATGTGGTCCACCCAGCCTCCTTCCCTAGATCCCTGAAAGTCATTTTCCTCCTTCTACTGCCACATGGCATCAATCCATTTTTTCCTCTTAATTCCATTCAGAATCTACCCTCTCTTCCACATTATATCTTTCCCTATCGTGGTTCAAAGGTCTTATCATATTTTGCCTAAATCAACATAACCATTCAAAAGAGAGTTAATCCTCGGCTTCCCTCAATTCCATCATTCACCTAATTCAGAATTACCCAAGCATCTAGATTCTCCTGAGTTCACTCTGTGACGGGCAGTTTTCTACACAGCAAAAACATGCCTTTCATGCTGACTTCTATCCCCCCTGCCAACACTCTTCACCCAATCTTTCAAAGACAGCTTAGTAACTACGTGTTTTCTTCTGGACACATTCTAGTATTTTCTGATGCTCTGTCTTGCTTCACGTTTCCTCACACCAGTCCCTTCCTGACTTTTGAGCAAATACTTTTTCTATTTTGGTTCAATCATCGTGGCCTTTGAATCGCTGCGGTAAAAACAACAGTACTGTGTGATTATTGAACCTACTGCCTCTTCCTGAGCTTGTGAGACAGTTTGAATTTGATTACCAAATTGGTTGGGTTAAAAACCATTGCAGGAGATATGTAGAATTAATCTTTCTCAGAGATGAACCTCTCAATTGGTTATCCAGCACCAAGTGGTCATTCCTAAGTCATATACATACATGCAATATTAAACAGACTCAACAACTTGGTGTTTAAGCATTTATTTATATATGTACATAAGAGTGTATAACAATAATAACCAAAGGACAAGAATTTGAGAGAGATATAGGAGAGAAGGACATGGAAGAAATAGAAAGGAGGAGAGGAGGGGAAATAATATGATATATTTAAATTCAATTTAATAAAACAATAAAAATTAAAAGTTCATTATTATTACTACTTAAAATCTATTTTACTACTTACTAACTTTGTTATTGAGTTCAAAATTAGTTTACCCTATATTCTAGTTTCTCTTTAGATTAAATAAATTATTCGCCGGGCGGTGGTGGTGCACGCCTTTAATCCCAGCACTTGGGAGGCAGAGGCAGGCGGATTTCTGAGTTCGAGACCCGCCTGGTCTACCAAGTGAGTTCCAGGACAGCCAGGGCTATACAGAGAAACCTTGTCTCGAAAAACCAATAAATAAATAAATGAATAAATTATTCATCTTTTAAAATAAAAATTAAAAACTCAAACATTTGAGACATCAGTGAGACACAGCTCGTGGTGTATCTTTGAAGGCCTTTCAAAATAAGACTAACTAGAGGGAGACTCACCTGAATGTAAATGCAGTTATCCCATGGGCTGGGGTCCTGTGCTCAGTAACAGGACAAAGCAAGCAGAGTGCCAACATTTATCTCTCTCTGGTCTTTGATCTACCCAGATGTTCAGCAAGCAGCCTTATTCTTCTGACAGCACAGTCAAGAGTCATTCCAGCTTCCATGTTTACTGCATCAAGGTAGAATCTACTCACAAACCATGAGCTAAAGAAACCTTCCTCTTTTATTTGTTTATCTTTTAATTTGGTCCCAGCAAGGAGTGACTAATCCAACACCTACAAAAGCTGCATTTCTCAGAAACCCTTTTGTTTAAACTGCAACATTGTAACTACAAATGGTTGATGAGCAGAGAACATTTGGTTCTCTTCCTGGTGACGTAGAATTTTCAAAAGCATTGGACGTGGATTCACACACGTTTGCTTTCGCTTCCTTCACACCAGTCACCAGGAAGCCATAATTTGAAATAGAAGCCCCTGAGTCATTGCAAGACAGGATCCTGGTTTTTGGCAGCATCTAGACCACAAATCAAGCTTTTACCCTGTTTTACGGCTGAGACTGGAGTGTATTACTGTAGAAGGCCATGGGCTAACCCAATCAAGGCAGAGGTTGTGGAAGGCAAAAGAATGTCCTCCAAAGACATTCGTGTCCCCCAGAGATTACAATTATATATGTTACAAAGCAAGCAGGAATTAGATTTCAGATAGAATTAAGGTTGCTCATTGTCTAACCTTGGGACAGAAGGATTATTCTGGATTATCTAAGAACTCCCATGGTACTAAAACCTGGAAGACTCAAACAATAGAATCAGAGAAATTTCAGAGTGAGAGGAGTGTGGCTTAGAAGATGGAGGGACGAAGGCCATGAGCCATACACATTTTCTCTAAGCAGGAAAAGGCAAGGAGTGTTTCTCTCTTAGAGCTTCAGGAAGGAACACATCCTGCCAATTACCTTGAAAATTGCTCCCTGAGTTTCAGGTTCATGTCATGGCTGCTGAACTGTAAGATAATATAGTGTTATTGATTGTAATTAACTAGGTCTGTCATAACTTGATGTTCAGTTACTAGGTCTGTCATAACTTGTTATAGCAGTAATAGGAAACTAATAGAGAGACCTTTATAGATCTTGAGGATCACTCAATAATTCTCTTCTATTGCTCACCAATGCCACACACATGTTATATTAGTGAAGCTCCCGCGTGCTGTTTTATTTGTTTACTTACTAATTTCTCCCCAAACTGGATGTTTTCTTGAGGGTAAGAATGACATCATCACCATCATTTCTACATTATTCACAATGAGCTCAGAGACAGTCATCAGAACATCGTGTACTCAGTTGAAGAGCGCCCAACTAATGCATATGTACAATATGGTAGCTTTTAAAACTATATGAGTAAAATACATGGTGGTATATGTCTTTAATCTCAGCACTTGGGTGGCAGAGGCAGGTAGACTTCTATGAGCTCAAGGCCAGCCTGGTCTACATAACAATTCTCAGGCCAATCATTGCTATACAGTAAGAGGGAAAAAGTAGAATGGTTTCAGAGTAGACACAGCTGAGCAGAAATGAAAAAAAGTTGTGAATGCTTAGTTGATGGAAATTGGAATATTTTAGAAGAGGTGACAATGGGGATCCTAGTTGTGCCTAAGCTTAGGAATCACAAATAGAAAAGCCTTCCTTTTGGATGGCTGAAGAATCCAGTATTTCATACATTGTTCTAAGTAGGCCAGCTGATACCCACAATCTACAGACTGTCACTTTGCCCAAACCAGGCATAGCTGTTGTATACACTCACGTTTCAAGAAGGAATCTAGGTTTCTACGTGCACTCAACGTGATTTTCAACTATGGGCAGAGAGATGTAAGAGACCCTATCATTGTGGTTAAAACCAGTAAAAGAAATTTCAAATCTGTACACAGGACTGCCTCAGTTTCTGACCCCTGAGCTCCATCAATGAAGAAAACTAAGAACAGTGCTGTAGGAAGAGGGAATGAAATATGTAAACTATATGCAGCGTTGTGAAAGATAGAGGGGAGCTCAGGGAAGAGTTGAGAAGTCTCAGGCCCACCTCGCTTTTGCTGCCTGAGGAGAGGAGGAGACAGCTGAGTCTGATGAGGGCTGAGGGTGGAAGGAATCTTGAACAACATGCTCCAGATCTCGGATTTCATCCCGTGAGCAGAGGGAGTTGGGCAATGAAAATGTGCTAAAAGGAGGAACACACGATGAGATCTATGTTCTGGAATTTTCCTCCTGGCAACAGGAGGATAGAGCAGAGGTAAGGGGCTGGATGGAGGTGAGGAGTGAGAAGACTATTATCTATGCATTCTTTGCTTGCAGCGTCAAGCAAAACCTTGCTAGAGAGCGGTCCAGAGTGATCCTTATTCACGAGGCCAAAGCACCCAGGAGAATAGTCTCTCTCCGTGAGATGAATTCCAGGGCCTCCCTGGCATCATGGGCCCTGACAAGTCTGCAGCCTGGAGGAAAAACTGATGACTAGGGGGATGAGGGGAGTCTGTGTACGTGTGTGTGCCACAAACTTACTTTTCAGGCCCAGAGTATCTCATAATCCTTTTGGATGGGAGTCAGTTCAGAGCCATAAATCACCAAGCTCATCATTTCTGCAGGGAGATGTTTGCAACAGGCCTTGAGTTACAAGGAATGTAAATTTTCTGGAGGCCAGAAAAAAGATGAATAAGAGCTTCTTTCATTATTCATGCAGTTTGTAGTCTCTCTCTTTCTCTCTCTCTCTCTTTCTCTCTCTCTTGAAATAAAACAGGACTATCAGTTTCACATGCTTTGCTCTTGGTTTCTGGAAAGCATTACATATCAGGATTCAGTGAGCTATAGTGGGCTATGCCCTGATGTCTCTCACTGTAGTATCCATGGCAAGTGACCATGCTATGTAAATTGTCAGTCACAAATGAGCTAATCTAAGCCAAGTGGGAACCATGTAGATCTCAGCATGCAAGGGAAAGAACCACTGTAGTTATGTGCCTCTCTAGCCAAGACACCCTGACACTGAGCAGATAAATGAGATGAGTGAAATATATGGACCGACAGTATGCAGAACCTTAAAGATACAGATCGACTGCATGCATGATCTCAAAGTAGGTTTTGCACCAGGAACTCCAGAATTTACTGTTCACTCTGTTCAGAAGTCTTCATATATGAGAGAACAAACTAAGTCTCAATCCATTGGAAAAACTGCTATAATCTATTTATCCACCCATCCACCCATTCACCTATTCTTCCATCCATCCACACATCCACCTATTGATCTATCTGTCTACCCATCCTTCCACCTATCCATCCATCTATTCATTCACCCATCCTTCCACTCATCCATCCATCTATTCATTCACACATCCTTCCACCCATCTATCCATCCATTCATCCATCCATCCAACTGTCCATCCAGCTGTCCATCTACTGCGTGTTCAGTGTGTCCTGGTTTGTTTTATGTGTCTGGAATAAAATACTTGAGCAAAACCAACTTGGAGGAAGGGTTTATTGGGTTACACACTACACATTACACATTGAGGGAAAACAAAATAGGAGCTTAAAGGACCTGGAGGTTTATTTCTGGCTTGCTTTACATAACTTGTTAAGCTTGCTTTCTTAAACAACCCAAGACCACCTACCCAGAGATGATATCCCCTCAAATTCTATCTGGCCCTTCAAATTCAGATGGGTAGATGGGTGGAAGGATGTGTGAATGAATAGAAGGATGGATGGGATGGGCTGAGCTCACTTTCATCAATAGTCTATTAAAACAATTCTCACAGACATGACCCCAGGCTAATCTGATAGAGATAGAACCTTAACTGATGCTCCCTCTTTCCAAGTGACTCTAGCTTGTATCGTGGTGACAAAAACTAACCAGCACAGAGTGCTTCCTGAATACTAGGCCCTGAATTAGTTGCTACAGTTATGAATAGACTCAAAGCCAGAGCCTGAGACAGACCAAGAATGAATTTCAGTTAATGAAGAAAGTGAAAGTGATGCACCATGGTGACTGAGAATGTCTAGGAAGATTTTGTTTGGAAAGAACCGTGCAACACAGAATTTTTTTTCCTTCCTCCCCTTTTAAAGAGCTGCAAACGTATACCAAAGGATGGATATGTAAAAACATTCCATATCTTGTCAGTATAAACAGTGCTATAGACCGCATACCACTCTATGTTATAATTTTTATGTTATACTGTATATTCCCAAGTTGGAAAGGCTTAGCTGAAGAACATGTTCAAGAGTACATGTTAGGATGGGTATTTTTAGTCAGAGTTGTCAGGATGTGTTCGCATGGGAGCTGCATGTGTGCGTTATCTACCACTTTGTCCATCTCAAAGACCATGGGGGATGAGTATGGGGGTTACGTCTCCACTATCTCTCACCCTCTTTCATTGGGAGCAGAGCCTGGTGTGTTAAGCTTTACATGTTTGTTAAATGAAAAAGTAAACAAACCCATCCAAGTTGCACACTCTTCCAATTTCCCTGTAGGCTTCTGGGGTGAAGAAACCTATATGGTCTTGGGACTAAGGCATTGTTATAGGAAACACACTTCTCAGTGGATCCTTCTTGGTCTGCATGTCAGGCCTTGAGCTAATAGATAAGGTACAAATGTGAAAAGCTGACCTCAATCCTGGAGGAAGGATGTGGGGTGATAGGGTGTGAATAAGAGCATGAGCTCTTTCTTGGAGGCAAAACTGTTGTCTCACGTACTCTAAGGGAGAGAAGATAAAAACGGGACTTATGTTTGTTGAAAAATAAAGCGTCAAGTCTAGGATATAGCATTGTTCCTGAAACCAAAATCAAGGTTCAGTCTGCACATGGGCTCATTACTCCATCACTGCTCTTCTCTTCAGAGTCCTCATATGGAAGTTGGTGTTTCAGGCACCAGCTGCTGTGGCTATTGGCAGCAGTATCCCTTTTAGAGTCATTGGGATGATTTCAGAAGGAATAAAAGAAAGGACCAGGCAGTATGATGTGTCTGCTCTTACACACACACACATACACACTCATGCACACACAGTTGTATCCCATGTTTGGTGGGGGAAGGGATTCTAGCTTTTGTGGTTGTTGCTTTTCTTTCATTGCTTTCACATTTTAGTATTTGTCTTCCTGGTGTCTTTCCAGAAAGCCTGGCTACACTGTGTTCTTCTGGAAAAAGGCATTTGTCCTTACCAGAAACTCTCAGCAGCATTCTCAGTGGGTCCCAGTGGATGTGGTCATGTGTGCAGCTAACTGAAAACAGACTTTAGCTGAAGGAATCAACTTTGGAGACTAACTCACATGATGAGGGTCAGTGACCACTTGTATCCCTGCCCCAGGTCCCAAGAGAATGAACACAATAGAAACAAGGGCAAGAATTTCTACCTGGATCAGGTAATGTCAAGAAATGCTGATGGGAGAGGATATTGTCATGGAACCAAGCTGTGCTCTGAAAGATGGCTTAGTTCCTATCCAAATACTATTCTAGCATGGCCCAGGTAGTTGGCAAATGACAGAAATGTATTTCTCAGAGTTCTAAAAATTACCATGTCCAGGTCAAGGTGGTAGCAGAAGCTATTAACCATGACTGTTAATAGCTTGCTTCCTCATTCTTAGAATACTTTCTCACTGGTGATGGAGGTGAAGGTCACAGGAGAACTCAGAGTGGTCTCTTTAGAATCCAAACACTAAGACTCTATCCTTATGTCAGAATCAACTCCACCACCTAATACTGTCATAAGGAAGACTAGGCTTCTACACATGAGTTCTAAGGGACACCAATATTCAGTCTATGCCAGAGTTGCTCCATGTGTTCAGGGACATAAAGATAGGGCTATTGAAGTCATGAGGGGTGGTTCATCAAAAGTGGCTGGAGGTGGGATGGTCATGGGGAGAATGCAGAATCAGGTCAACTAGGAACAGCACAGGAATAGTGAGGATTGGGAGGGGGTAATGTCCAAGTTCTATCCCAAAGTGTCTCAACCCTTGGCCATTGAAATTTTGGGATTGGTCCACAACCTTAGAACCTCATCCCACTTCTTTATCCTATTAGCTAGAGGCCAGGCCTAATCCCTCTCACAGAGAGAAGTTCACGCAGATACCAAATCAGGAACCAGGCACTATGGGAGCTGTTTTAGAAGCTTCTAGCACTGAGTTAGTTGCCAGCGTTGCTTTAGCTTCGACACCATTGTCAACTGGAAAAAAAAAATCACACTCTGTACCATGACATCATCTATGCAGATAAAGATATAGATCAGCTGCAGGAGTGACCAGATTTGGTTCCTTCAGAGCTGTCCGTTCTATTTCAAAGCTAATGATATGCCTTTACCCTGTCCACATTACCTACATAATATTTTAGTGATTATCCATTCACTCTTTCTTCTTCTCTGCACCCATTGGCCAGCTCAGGCCTTGAAACATAGATGATATTCACCATCTATTTTTCATGAAAGATGATGGGGTAACCACTAGGACTCCCAGTGGACTTAAGGTCCTGTAGAGAGAGACTGTTCTACCGGAAATAGCAACATTAAATAGCAGTGTGCTCTAGAGGGAGAAATTGGTCCCCACGCTAGGTAGAGTTGGCTTTACCTTTTTCAGAGTGGGGCAATGAAAATGGAAATAGTAAAATAGAGTTATGCCAACAACTTCAGTGCTCAAAACAGTAAAGGGTGAGTATCTGAGTAGTTTGCTGCTCTCTTGATTTGTGTTTGGGTAATTTTTCTCCTCTGGAGATTTTAAGTATCACTCCCCGTGCTACGGCTCTCTCTGATGCCAACATTATTGACATTTAATTCTCTCCTCTAGTCAGTGTTACATACTCCTGCGTTGAAAGAAAGGACCACAGGGGCCATTTTGTAAATTTTAATTTTCTTGTAGCATCTCTTAAGATTTGTTCTATAAGGTCCTGTGAGCTCTCCAGCAGTGGCTTTTTGATCAGACCTTCTGATTCCTGGATCCTCCTGTATGTATCCACAGCCCAGCTTCTTGTCCTGCAATGATTACTATGGTGATGGTTCCCATTGAAGACATAGCTACTTCCAAATCACCCTCCGAAATGTCCAGGCTGGTGAATTATGCATTGCTTGGGAGGTATCCAGGAAGCTTAACCTAGAGTTGCTTTATACGCCTTCAACCTCTGTAACTGTTTTATAAACATACAAGCATTGATAGTAAACTCTGTGCTGCTTAAAATACCTAGAATTATTTATTTTTCCTGCACTTAGACTGATGAATACACATTTTGTCACTTGATAACCATCAATTTTAAAGTCTTTCCTTTAACTTAAAGCCATTACCTTGATAATGTCCCCATTAAACATGACTTGGAAGAACAGGGGGAAATAGAGAGTTTCTGGACCAGCACCAGAGCTGTCTTATTTCCCTGGGGCTTACACTCCTGGCTTGTTAAGCCATTCTGTTTCTAAAATTCATATACTGCTGCTATGCTGTGTATGCCTTAAAGGCAGAACAGGTGTCCAGATGGACTTCACACTTGTGACACTATCTCTATCAAAAACCGACATCCAGATACACAGGCAGCCTGGAAAATCTGAGCCTCTACACTCAAGGCTATGACAGCCACTTCCACTTTGTTTCAGGCAGAGGACCAATGGGCACATTTGAAGTGTTTGAAGGAATCACTTACAATAAGAGAAAGCATCTAGGGTGAAATAGAATAGGCAATTCATTCTCCATTTTTGTTTTCTAAAAACTGACTTGACTCTCAAGTTCCTTAGGATGCTTTGAAACACTGAGCATGAATTTAGAAAAGGTCATGAATAAAGAAAGGCCTTAAAGAGTCAGTGAGTTTTAGAGAGCTAAACACCCATACATGAGCTCCAAGTCAGACTCCAGTCACCACCCCTGGAGCCTCAGTTTCAATCTTTATAAAATGTTGCCACTGCTCTGTATAGTTAGTACAAATATCAAAAGAAGATAATTTTCTCATTTCTGGATGCTAGACCCTTTCTATCTAAGACCTTTAAGTCCTTTAAGAACACAAATAACCAAGAACTCTGTTTTCCACATGAGAACTCAAGCAGTTCCATCATGGTGCCTGGCAAAGGGGCAGCAGGCAGTAACTACTTGTTCAACTAGCAAAGTAATCGCTTTAAAGTGCAATTTAATCATTAAAACTCCCCCAAAACTTGAAGGCACATTGCCAAAACTATGTGAGTATACAGGACCAGGGATCCCCTTATAACCCACAATTCCTCCTTAGTATTCTCTGCCCATGTCTCATACTTTATAAAGATATATACATTTTTCAAAATGATTTGTAGGCAAAACAGCACTGATTTATGGAAAGTAATTCATAAATTATCCTCCAATACTAATTTCTTGGCATCTGAGGACCATTTTACATAGAGCAGGAATTCATATTTCCTATTGTAAATCACTTCAGGGACCAGGGATTACAGAGCCTTTTTCCCCAGTGTAAATGCACCCGTCCTTGCCCCTACTCCCAGCTCTCCCACTGAACTCTAAATGAGAAGCTGAAAGCAATGCAAGGAGAACACTCTAGGAGACTGGGAGAGAAAGGAGAGGTCTTTTGTATGTGTATTCTAACAGCTTTTAGAAACTTTCTCCTTTGGAGAGATGAAAAGAATGATCTGAACAAAGACCTCCTAAGTGATAAAAAAAAAATATTATGAGTCGGCACCTTGAACCCTCATGATTCACAACAAGAAGTCCCATTCAGAGTATCTGAGCAAACACTGTTAATAAGGACTCACCAGGTTCAGAGAGGGGGCAGCTCTAGAGAAAATTACCATTGATTTAAGTGAAAACAGTCCAGAAATTCGGGCCTAATTGGATCATTGGACTGGTTTATATTTTTGGTCTGTGTTCCACGTATCTCCTCTTCTCTCTGTGACTCCCAAGGCAGATTCTTCTTGTGGATAAATTAGGCCGGGTGAAGAGAACAGGATTCCTGCCCATAATTTTTTTCCAGCGTATCTAGTTGATTTATCTGTTGATACCACTGTGTTATGGCAGTTAAAACACAGCAACATTAGAACAAGCTGGAACAGACTTTGCGCATTTATAAAGCATATGAAAAGCACATGTAGGAGATGTGGGAGGAACAGTCCAGATAAGAAAATGAATGCAAACATCCACTATCCTTTGGTTAAAGTTGAAGGACATCCAAGGAGGGCTTGGCTGCAGAACCATAAACACAGAGATGGAATTTGAGAGTCGTCAGCTTAGAGAATCCTTGACAGGGCTCTACATTCAGACAGGTGAATGGCCCAAGCACAGGGGATTGCAATCACTTGGCATTCCTCTTATGGGAGAGCTGTTAGCAACCAAAAGGAAACTTGTAATCCCACCTACTTTGGATCTGTGCCCCTCTAGCTCTTTTAGGGAGAAATTGGAGTCTTTTTCACACTCTCTGGTTTTGCTTTTGTTGTTCTTTGATTTTTTTTTTTTGAAAAAGAAAACCCCTAGCTGTCTTTTCCTTAGGCGAGAGATGGAGTAGATAATTGGAAAGCAAGAGGATGCAGACTGAAGCACTTAGGTGTGTGAGCTGGGGTAGCTACACAGACTTCTCTTTATCTACAAACATGATAATAATGATTTCAGAGAAAGAATGTGGGAATTTTTGTCCGGCTTGAGAAGGAAGCTGTGAATCACGCAGGTCAGAATCCTTGAAACTTGTATAACACATAAGCTCTTTCGTATGAAAAGCAAACCATCATAAAAGCCCACAAAGGTGACTATAGATGCAGGGTACTGTCTGTACTTGGAGGTCCACAAACTAAAGCAAGAGGAAACGTGTATTTTATACTTAAAAAGGAATATTTCCAGCTGAAATGACCACAACACATTTTGAGCAATTGTTAATGTACAGTAGGCAAAATGAGATCTTTTCAAAACTCATCATCAAAACAAATGTGCAAAGATAATTAAATTCGTGCAACCCTTGGCACACTGAGGATAATCCACAAATCTGTCCTTCTTTGAGACACACTGGCTTTTTTTGTTATTGGACCTCAAATTAGATTTCAGATTAAAATTGTGTGTGTGTGTGTGTGTGTGTGCGCGCGCCCAGCTTTGCCATTTACTAGTATCATGATCTGGGGCTGGAAACGTAATCTTTCTAAAGTCACACTTCTCATTTTAGATTGGTGGCCTTAAAGGACTGAATAAAGGTGAAAATTGGATAAAAGTGTGGAGGTAAGAAATTCTAGTCCTGAGATCTTAAGGGGGAAAGGTCAGAACTATCTATGCAAGCCTGAGCTGACATCTTGTTCTTGCCAAACCTTGGCTTAAATAGTATACTAATCTCAGTGTACCTACCAGGCACAGCTGCCAGCAGCACATCAAAGTGTTTGTGTGAAGGTGCCTGGTTGACAAACAAGGAAGCAGCAGGTGAACAGGCAGAACTGCACTTCTCCTGGAAACCCAGCTCTGCCACATTGCTGGAGGCTGAGAAACCAACACCCTTATCTTCTAGATCAAATCCATCACAAGGCTAGTACTCTGGTGGAAGAGTCTCCGATTCTCTGCCAGAAGTGAGCTCAACCGAAAGTGCCATTAGCTGCTCACTTTGGGTGTGATTGTTGTCACAATCCCTGTTATCAGTCGGAGGGCTTCGGAAAAACCAGATAGTGCCAAAATACAAACATCACACAGAGAACCCAGCACTTCTGCCTGCTGAGGCTCCAGCAAAGGCAGCCCAACTCTAAACCAGAGCAAGATAGATAGATAGATAGATAGATAGATAGATAGATAGATAGATGACAGACTGATAGATATGAATTCTGTCCTTCCTCCTTCGAAGCTGCCCTGAAAACAGAAAGCCAGGCAATTCCCAGGTGGCTTGTCTATTCCTTTTCTCTCTTCTCTAGGTGTAATCTACCCTTCTCTATGCCCTAATGGGGGTACACATGATGTAGAATTAGGATCCACAGAGCAGAGCCCTAGTTGTCTCTTTCCAACCTTCTGGAAATGAACAGAATATGCTTATGGTGGTAACTTAATAGTTCAAACTATGTTTATTAAGGCATGTTCTGTGGACAAGATCAGAGCCAGGACCCTCATTCAATAGCGTCTCTACTTCATCTTCAGCTCCTTTCACTTCACATGTTATTGTTTGAGGAGAAGCTAACATGTTCCTGCAGAAGCTCCTGAAGGAATCACACTCCTATGTCTCCATCATCTTCCTTGGTCTTTATCATTATAACTGTGGCTATTCAAAGAAGACTCCCTTGATAGCAGAAGGATAGTTTTGGACCCAGCTCAACCCTCAAATAACTGTGTGCCCTTAAACTTTTGCTTTAGCCTTCTCTGAGCCACAGCTCCCTGCCATTTAACTTCTGCCTCTGTGGATTGTGGTTATGGATTTAATTGAGGTTATATATAGGTGATCTCTGTACCATTGAAGCACTGAACCTCTGGGAAGATTGCTCCATAAAGCAGAAAACAGAGGCCCTATACTCATTGGAATTTGGCTCCGTTTCCTCTCTTCCACGCATGCTCACTTACCCTTCCAGAATTTCATGTCTCTAGGCTTGAACAAACTATGATTTAGAATTCATGCATCTCTCAGGCTGGTTGTGCCTTTCTAGCCAATGTGAGTATCAGCTCTTTGAACCCATCTCTTTTATAAGTAAAGTTTACCTTCCCCTTCTTTTAGAACTGCTTCAGAGCTTAAGTAAGACGAATATATGAACACCTTGGCACAGTGCTGGGCAAGTTGGGAAGACCCTTGGGAATCTTGTTCCTTTGTAGACTAGTCTTGATAGCTTGTCTGGGTTTTCAAACATTCACCAAATTGCTTGTCATAGGGGAGGGCCTGAACCAAGGAAAACTCTACATCCTAAGTGTGGGTCCATGGGGAAGGCTGAAAAGAACATCTGCTCTTTAGAGAGAAAGTAACAAAACCAGGCCTGATGGCACAAATGATAATCTAAGCTACTAGGGAGGCTGAGGCAGGAAAACTCCAAGAGCAGTTTTCCCATTACTGAGTTCAAGTTCAAACTGAAGACCTCCCTGGGCTATAGAATGAATTGAAGGTTTAGCTCTCGCAACTTGGGGAGACTTTGTCTCAAACTAATAAGTGACAAACAAAACTGGGATATAGCTCAGTGGTAGAGTGTTTGCCTGGCATTATGAAGCCCTTGATTTGGTCCCCAGTACCACACTCATACACATATAGAAAAGAAAGAGAAGAATTGGGAGTGACATTCTTTCTCAAAGCCCAAAAATACTCTACATAGGAAACTGCTAGCACCATAGCCCTGGTCATGATCAATAGCGAGTTTGAAATGGATGGTAGGCAGTCTGTTGGGCTGCTGTAACAAAACCCTATAGATTGGGTGGCTTCTCAACAATGACATTTTTTTTTCTCACAGCTCTGGAGGCTACTTCTGGGTTCAAGGACACTCTGGTTCCACTGGGATACCCTCACACATGAGCTTCTCTTATAAGCAATCTACTCCCATCTACTCTGATTTAGGCCCTGCCTTCCACTGTCATCCTTAGAGATATAGAACTTTGCCATAAAAATGATGGGACAATAGCAGACGGTTGGCTAGTTTTCTGTCAACTTGACACGAGCTAAAGTCATTTGAAAGGAGCAAACCTCAATTAAGAAAATGCCAGCTGGGCAGTGGTGTCGTATGCCTTTAATCCCTGCACTTGGGAGGCAGAGGCAGGCAGATTTCTGAGTTTGAGGCTAGCCTGGTCTACAGAGTGAATTCCAGGATAGCCAGGGCTATACAGAGAAACCCTGTCTTGGAAAACAAACAAACAAACAAACAGAAAATGCCTCTTCTCCACTTTTCTGAACAGTATGAGAGAAGTGGATGGGGGAGGGGAAGTGGGGATAAAACCAGGAGGAGAGGAAAGAGAGAAAATTGCAGTCAGGATGTAAAGTAAGCAAATAAATTAATAGTAATAATAATAATACAAAAGGAAAGAAAATATTTCTATAAGATTGAGATTGTGGGCAAGCCTGTAGTGTTTTCTTAATTAGTGATTGATGGGATAGGTTGAGCAGACCATGGAGAGCAAGCCAGTAAGCAGCACTCCTCCATGGCCTCTGCATCAGTTCCTGCCTCCAAACTGCTGTTTGTTGAAAAACAAATGTCCTGTCCTGACTTCCTTTGGTGATGAACAGTGAAGCGATCTGAAAGTGTAAGCCAAATAAACCCTTCCCTCCCCAGCATGCTGTTTGGTCATGGTGCTTCACCATAGCAACAGAAATCTTGACTAAGAGGGTAGCACTTTCTAAAAGCAATTTTAGGATTACTGAGTCTTGTTACCTTATACAGAGCTGGTCACACTGTGACCCATCTAGCTGCTCTGACTCCCAGGAATGGAGTAGACACACAGTCGAATAAATTGGCTCCCTCAGATAATGATCCTAGTTGATAAATCCAGGAGAGAGTTTCTCTCCTTTCTGCTTAAGAGAGGAGATTCCAGTCAAATGAGAAGCTCAAAAGTCAGGACAAAATATACCATAGTTACACTTCCTTCTTGTTCAGGCTGAAGTTTTGTCTGAAATCCCAATTCCCATGTGTTCCCTCCAGTACTCTACTTCTGACTCATTTGAATATTGAAGGGAAACATTAAAGGATGAAAAATAAATGTCTGAAAATTCTAATGGAACGTTTTTACTATACGTGAAAACACTGGATTGGGGGTAGAGGGCAGGGATTAGATGACACTGAATGTGAAACCTCCAACTGTGGGTGAAATTTGACAGTGTGACATAGTGGGGAAGATACATGCAAGAAAACAGAACTATATAAACAGAGACTTGAAGCAGAATACTCCAGTAAGGAACCTGATTGTAAACTAGGCAGTTCACCTAGCATATACTCTGCCCCCTTGCTCTGTCCTCACATAAACTTGCTGGATAACTAGAGCAAGCCAGGCTGCCAGAGCATATCCTATATTTAGGTTTTGTTTGTTTGTTTGTTTGTTTGTTTGTTGTTTTTGTTTTTTAACTTCTGGACACACCATTCATTTTCCTCACTATTCCTAAGTCAAGTGCTAACTGATTTTGGACAATACTCTGTGTGTCACTTGGTGCAATTGCTAGTTCATTGTTGGTAGCATGTCTTTCTCTCCTGTGTCACCTGAAGGGGTGTATGCTCTAAACTGTTGCTGACCCGTCTGAGAACTGCTTCCTTATGGATCTCTCAATCATTATACTGTGTGGCTTTGAAGATCTGATTTCTCTCTTTCATTGTTTTACTGTTTATAAGGTTTTTTTTAAGTACTCCAATATGAAGCCATTTTAGGAATGTGTGCTGGGAAACATGCCTAGCTTATTATGAATGATATTAAGAGCTTCCTTAAAGCAATCAAGAATGTTATCAAGACCACTTTGGATCCAGTGTACTTAGTTGCATATCTGAGGAGAGCAATCTTAAGTGCACTTATGAGCCAAGAAAGGGACACCAAGTCCATTGGTCGAATGCCTCGGACGTTCATAAACACTTCTATTCATAGGCAGGAGCTGCTCACAACAGTAACACTACTAAGGTTGTTGTGGCTTAATTGTAAAACAGTGATGATGTGAGGCAGTGTTGATCATCCTTAAAACTACATTGAGATTCAGATAACATGAGCAATGACCTCATAGCAGCTTTGCCTAGCAATAATTGCTACCAATTAGCAAATTACTGAGAGTTCAGCATATTAGTGGACAGGGTACAGCTATGGCTAGTTTCACTCTTACATTCATCCTGAAATATCTGAATTATTATGTTCAATTTGCTCAAGAGAAACAGGTTCACAGATTAGGGAGGATTGAAGTCAGTAAAGGAAAAATTAAGGCACAAATTCATGTATGCTCAAATCCAAGCCAAGCTCCCTTCTCACGAAGACGTATTTTGTTCTCTGAAAGCTCACAGGCAGGGTGGGCTAAAAATAGAAATCTTACCTAGAATTTTTCTTTTTAAAGATTTATTTTCATTTTTAAGTATGATATGTGTGGGGGGTTCCATGTACATGGGGGTGCCCTCAGAGGTCAGACAAGGGGGTCTTGTTACATGGAGTTGGAATGACAGGCAGTTGTAAGCTGTCCAACATGAATATTAGAAACCCAATTTGGGTCTTCTGCAAGAGTACTAAGTGCTCTAACCACTGCACCACCTCTCTAGTTTCAGATAGTTTTCATTTTTAACAGAGGAAAAAAATTGAAATGTGGTAGAGACAAAGAGTGTAGCATTAAAATCATTAAATAGAAGGTTGGTATCTTCTACTGCCTCTGCTTAACTGGGAAGATGTGTAATCCAGTTGATATGGCCACACAATGGAAGAGGACCTTCAGGATTAAGAAGAAGTCGCTCTATTATGCCAAGCCGAAGACAAAAGTAGAGATGTATGAGGAGATGAATGTGTTTGTGTGTGTGTGTGTGTGTGTGTGTGTGTGTGTGTGTGTGTTTGTGTGTGTTTCTATCACAACCAAATTAAAATAAAATCAATCCTGGTGGTTCAAGGTACACTTTGAATGTATCCCATTCATTTGTCTTATTACCTATTTAACTATTTATGCTTTTTTAAATGCATATATTCATAAAAACATTCCTGCAAACTAAAACTAAGACGTCGTCTAGTCCTGCTAGCAGCTCCCTCCCCTGCAGTCAGACATGTATGGCAACCATCACCCTGAATGTAACTCCTTTCCTTATATCTATGATTTTATGGTGTCTGTATCTCTCTAAATTCCTTTTTGAAAAACCATGTGCTTTAAAACCTGTAAAAATGGTATCATAACATAAATACTCCATTGAAATCTGATTATTTTTATTTGGCATGATATTATTAAGATTGTATTGATGAATATTTCTGTCATTTCTTTTAACTGGTTCATACTGGATTTTATTATTTCATATCACGCACATACCTACATCATTCTTGTCTTGACATCTTGGAAAACTTATCCAGTTTCCATAACCACTCATCTTAAGAAGAGTACCGAAGAGGGTGGTTTGGGAGCAGCAGAAAACCAGGATCTAGAGTAGCCATGAAGCCAAACTCTATCTTTTCCAAGTCTAGTCTTGGGGTGTGTTTTCTGTTCAATGAAATTGTCCCCTCCATTCTCTTCCTACTGTAGTGTGGCAAGGATTCAGTGAGATAAAAGACAAGACACTGTGATTTCTACCAGAGTGCACAAAAATCACACATGAGAGGAAATTCCTCCAATCTGCTTTCTAAAATATATGTACGCACGCACGCACGCACGCACGCACGCGCTCACAGAGGGAAAAAGAGAGAGAAGAGAACACACAGACAGACACAGAGAGAGAGAGAACACACAGAGACAGACAGACAGACAGACAGACAGACACACACACACACACACACACACACACACACACACACACCCCTCTAGCTGATGCTCCTAAAGTGACAAATTCAACAATGTAGACACATTTCTACTCTGGCCACCCCCTTGATAAGCATGGGTAAAATGCCTGGTAAACTTGAATCATCCCTCAACTCTGCCAGCTGACGTCAACCTCCTTCCTCCAACAGTTCAGATGATGCTCATTATCCATCTTCTGGACAATTGCAGGTGATGTAGCTTCTGATTTGAGCAGATCGACTGAGTGTGTGCTGCTTCTCTCAGTTTGTACGTGTAGAGATGGGGCACAGTTTGTCTAAGCTGCAGCTTACACTAGGCAGTGTTTAGAACAGTTTACAGACAGTGGATTCGGGTGTATAATGTCCAGATTTTTATCTTTCCTTACGAGTATTTGATATATGAGTACTGTTTCTACATCCCTTTCCTCTCCTCCAACTCCTTCAGAGCTCCCTGTCCTCAAATTCATAGCTCCTTATTCTTGAATTATTATTGTTATGCATATACACATGTGAATTTATAACAATCTTCTGAGTTTATTTAGTATTGCTCAGTGCAAAGCACAGTTGTTACAAAAACTGACTCAGCTAATGAGTCCAAAGTTGAGAACAGACACTGAAGCCACCTCAAATCTCATTTAAATACTTCACCTGTTTCTTTCTTTTCCTTTCCTTGGAAGTTTTTATAGAGATGTTTTAATAAAGGGAGTAGTATAAATTCAAACACCTACTAATGCTACACTGCTAACCAGATGGCAAGATCCACACAATGCAGTGAGAATATCTGTACTCAGCTGCCTTTGCCTGCCAAGTGCACATCCCATCTCTAATCACTACAGTCTAGAATCAAGACTTCAAGAGTGTTTAAGGACTGTAATGCCAAACCCCTTTATTTCTCAGAGGTTAAGACTAAGTGCTGAATTTGCTGGCCAGCAGGTAAGCTAAGATCAGAAGGACTTTTTGAGCTCTCATCTCTGATGTTAGACAAACACATTACTGAAGAGGTGATCAGTCATCAACATGCTTTCTGCATGAGTGTGACTTCCATTCCCAGCCCCCATGTAAAAAGTCAAGTGTGGCAATGTGCACCTACACCCCCAGCACTGGAGAGACAGAGATCAGAGACTCATTGGGACTTGTTGCTATTCTTTGAACTCCAGGTCCAGTGAGAGATCCTGTCTCAAAAATTAAGGTGGAGAGTGATGGAGGAAAACCCTTGAAGATGACTTCTGGCATCCATATGCATGTACATATACAGGGATACAGGAATACACAGAGAGAGAGAGAGAGAGAGAGAGAGAGAGAGAGAGAGAGAGAGAGA
>JANHMN010000004.1:84445470-84463160 GCA_030674055.1 Rhabdomys pumilio
GAGAGAGAGAGAGAGAGAGAGAGAGAGAGAGAGAGAGAGAGAGAGAGGCAGAGAGAGACAGAGAGAGACAGAGACAGAGAATTAAATTTAACAAGAGCACAGTATTTCCACAGAAACACCTCCTTCACATCCTCAAAACTGGGTTAGAATACAGGCCCAAAATGGCAGAGGTCAGAAGAACTGGAACCTCTTTTAGGACACTGAAAGCAAGCTCCTTCTTTGGAACTTCTTCTTCAGTCCAATAGAAAGAGCATCAGTTAGGAGCCTCCTGCATGCAAGAGCCTGTGCCGAGGGCATCCTTCTGTAAGTCCCATCAAACCTGTGAAAGCTGGATTTGTACAAAGACTGAAGAGAAGTTCTCATCTCCTATGGTGAATTCCTACAGGATTCTGTTTTGATCATGAATTGTACAGAACCAGTGAGGACATCAGGTGATACACTTAGATCCTACATTTGACTTCAGTGTACAGGATTAGGGTGGGGAGCCTCCAGACAGAGCAGAGAGGACTTCTCACTAGTTATTAGCTGTGTAGTCCCTGGCTCAATTACTTCACTCTTAGGATTGTCAGACTGAGTACTTGAAAACACTGTATACCCACTGATGTTTAAACCTCAGTGTCTTAGTTAGGACATTACTGCTGTGAGCAAATACCTCTTATAAGGACAACATTTAATTGGTGCTGGCTTACGAGCTCAGAGGTTCAGTCTATTATAATCAAGGTGGGAGCATGGCAGTGTCCAGGCAAGCATGGTACAGGAGGAGCTGAGAGTTCTACATTTTCATCTGCAGGCTGCTAGGAGACAACTGGCTTCCAGGCAGCTAGGATAAGCATCTTAAAGTCCTTGCCCATAATGACACACCTCTTCAATAAGGCTATACCTCCTAATGGTACCACACTCTGGGTCAATCATATACAAACCATCACACTCAGTTTAAAGGGAAATGCTTTTTCAGGGTAGTACATAGGCTCAATCTTTGTTTCTCTAAATTTGAATTCTACTCCCTGGCTTGTGTTTTGTCTGACACCATCATTTACTCTTCTGGTTTCATTTATTCACCTATAAAATTAGAGCTAAAAAGCCCACATTGCCTGGGTAGTTACAGTTGAAGTCAATAGGACGTGAAGAGTGGTCTCAGTGTATAGCTTTCCTTCTTCCCTGCTTTGTGATTGTCTTAGGTGTCTACCAACTAGCAAAACAGATTTGGAGAACAGACCCTCTTCTATAGATGGCTTCCTAGAAACTTGGCTCTTCCACCCATGTAGGACTTGGGGTAGACACTGAGGTGAATATTTGAAAACTGAAAAGCAGATTTATACTCACTGTGCACCAGGCCTGATATTTTCTTTTCTGCCCCCCTGCTTTGAGAATTTGACCGTGATGGTGGGGATAAGCCTCCTAACAGGATGAGAGCACTGTAAATGACATGAGGCCAATTCAACTTAACCCTTACATCTCTGTAGCAAAAAAAATCAACTCTGGAGACTAAACAAACACCCAAAAGTTAGGAACAAAAGTTAGGAACAAAAGTGAACGTGAGATGGAGGTCAAGAAAAGAACAAAAACCATCAAGTCTCATTCATACATAGCTGATGCATCTAGGGAGGGAGAGTGGGCCTAGGGGAGGGCAGGTGACAGTGCCCTGCTTAGACCATGTCATCTCCATTCTGCTCAGTGAACTTACAAGGCAGTTGTGGTTCATACATATCTTAGGGGCACAAAGGATGTTCCAGGAGATGCAGAGGCCCTGGGCAGAGACATGTTCTCAGTCCCAGCCATCAACAATCATGCCATCAGAGCTTACTTTTATTTTTTTATTGGATATTTTATTTACATTTCAGATGCCATCCCCTTTCCCCATTTCCCCTCCCTAGAAAACCCCTATCCCATGCCCCCTTTTCCTTTTTGCTTTTATACAATTTTTTTAAATGTTAATCAAAGGTTTTATAAGTATGGTAATGCTCAATCAGAAGTGTAACCCAGTACCCAACCTAGATATATAAACTACTTTTAATACATTTTTTAAAAAAATAAATTTACAATTTTAAAAACAAGTTGCTAAGCAAAGTGAAGCCACACTCCCTTGTTCCATTTGCCATGTGACCCTGCAGAGAGGGGCGTGGATGTCACCGGAAGGTCTGCCTTGTTTGCTCAGAAGTCATATTCTTACCTGCCATATGTATTAGCACATGCTTCTCGGATGTTCAAGTTTACATGCTACAGGAAGACAAGCGCCTACTGTAAGAAAATCATGAGTCAAAAGGTTAAAGGCATTTTCTTTTATTTATATGTGCATTTTATGCATGCATACACCTACCTATACATGTGATATACATGCATGGGTATATATACACATGTGCATGCACAAAGCCAGAATAGGCATGACAGGTGTTTTTCTCTATCACTCACAAGCATATTCCCTGGAACTTGGGAGCTCATGACCAGCCAGACCTTCTATGTGAAAAAAAAAAAAGTGAAGAATTACTGGAAGTCCACAAAATTCATAAAGAGAATTGGACTGATTCTTACAGCTCTGGGACGGCATTTGTTCAGCAAGGGAGAAAAACAGGACTGGAAGTGAGCTTCCGTTTATATGTTTTGGGCCATTAGGAACTTCTCAATGGCCTGACTAAGACAAAAGGGATTCCCTCATCAGGGAATGAGTTTCTCATCAACAGAAGTATGTAAGTAAAGTCACACAACGGGGATGCTGCAAAGGGAAAGCCAAATACCAAGAGGAAGCTGGGGTCAGGAGAGACTGGGATGGCTAGGCTTTCAACATCCCCAACAGCACAGTATGTAACTGGCGGAAGACCCAAACTGGTTTAAAAAAAAAAATCTTATGAGCAGCATTTTATTGGCCATATCTCTATCCCTTGTCAGTATGGGGCACCAAAGGACTGATTCACAACATTTCTTTGGAATACCCCCTCAGTCTTCGCAGCTGACAAAACTGCGCTGATTAATGCTGTGATCCTTCCAACTGCCCCACCAGTCAGCTTCCCAGAGGAGGCTTCAAGAGGTGATGAGCGCTGCCCGGAATGACGCAGCTGGTAAATGACATATCCTCCTGGCACCATACACTGGTATTCTTGCCAGTGTAGTTCGACTGCCTCTACTCTGGGCCAAGAACTGGGCGAGCACACAGGATCCCAAGTCGAGTTCTGACATCTGCGTCGTCCTCCTCCCGTGGCTCATGCGTAAAGAGAATGTTTGCCTGCCTTGCCCCTGCCCGGTACCAGCTCACTGCTCACGTAGTGGAGTCTTTTACGTCCCCAGGAATCCTTCCTAGGGAAATATAATACTGGACTCCTGAGAAGCCCAGGTTATTAGACTCTCCAGAAAAGCTAATGAGCTGTTTGAGCCTAAGATTGAGGAATCTTAGGTGGAGCAGGTGGAGAAGGCAGCACAGGCCAGAAGAGCAGAAAGGTGCGGCCCCTCCTTCTGCAGCTTGCCCTCTGCTCACCGGTTACCACCTCTCTGGAGTGGCACTTCCACCTGCCCGAGGCCATCCCTCCTTGGGCAGGCAGCCCATCAGATTTTACAAGCCAGACAGGGTCAGGCCTGGTGAAAACGTGAATGGGAATGCCCAAAACAACAAAGGCAGCAGGCGTTTTCCCTCAGAAGATGAGGTGAGCCAAGCCACATGCCGCCAGTTATCGGGCATCCAGAAGCATGACCTCTGCAGAAGCCCAGAATGAGCTCCAACTGAGAAGACAGACCTGCTGGGATTAACGAAGTCTTACCAAAACTGCCCGACCTCCGCAAAAGTGGTATAACTCTGATGCCCTTCAAATCACTTTGAATTTCTAGAAGGCAAGCGAGTTAGCAAATCAGAACTATATAGAGAGCAGGGTGGGGAAAACAATTTCAGAAGAGTGCCACGTAGTAACTGTTTTAAGCTTCGTGGACATAATAGTTTGTAGTGTGGAAACTCCATAGGAGATACGAGAAGTAGATGATTACACCTGGTCAAAGAAACCAACTTGCATTAATGCACACAAACTGGAATTTCATGTAATTTCTGTACATCATAAAATGTGTTCTTCTTTGATTCTTTTGACAGCCATTCAAAGTTGTTAAAATGACTCCTTTAACTCATAAGCTACAAGAGAACAGATGGGTTGAGTTCGTCTTGGAGGCTTTGGTTTTCCTGTTTCTCTTCTGAAGCAGTGCTTCTCGACTATTTATGGCGAGCAACCCAATTTTTAAAGATTTTCAAGCTTTCACAAAACAAACAAACAAACAAACAAAAACAAGCCAAAAGGGAAGACAAGGATCAGGAGTGGTGGCACCAGACTATGGTCCCAGTGCTGTGAAAGGGGTGGGGGTAGGCCCTGGCCAACCTGGGCTACATTATGGTGAAGACCTGTTTCAAACAAATAAACAGTCTTGGTCTTATTGATGAATTCCGGTGTAAATAGATAGTAAGAAGGAGATAAAAAGAGGATGGAGAGAAGGAAGGAGAGAAAGGCAGAAGGGAAGAAAGAAAAAGGAAACAGAGAGAAAGGAAGGGGACAGAGGAAAGAGAAGGAAAAAGAAGAAAAGAGTTGAGAGAGAGAGATTACAAACAGAATGGTTAATTTTATCTGTGGACTTGATGTGATAGTACCTGGACACCGGCTCAGCTCTCTTTCTGGGTTTGTCTGTGAGGGTACACAGGAGTGAAGAGTATGTTTGACTTTTCAGACTCCTTAAAGTGGTTTATGCTTCCTTGTGTGAGTGAGCACCATCCTATCCACAGAGCACCTCAGTGGGACCAAAAGAACAAGAAAGAGAGAAGCTGTTCCTTTTGAGATCTGAATATCCATCTCCTTCTGCTCTTGAACCAAAACTTGAACCACTGGCCTCTTGGGGTCTCAGGCATTTGCAGACAGCACAGACACTAGTTTTCCTGGATCTGCAGTTTGCACCCAGCAGAGGAAACAGCTCAACCTTTGTAGCCATAACTTTTTTCCTAATGTTGATTTGCCTTTCCACTTTCTAAACAGAAGCTTGAAAAGATTAAAAGCTCTTAATTTTGATGGACTAAAGGTTTCCAATTTTTATTTTCCAGTTAATATTTTCTCTGCTCTAAAGGTCCAACCTCACATTTAGATCTATGACTCATCTTAATTTCTGCTCTTTCTCTGACGTAAAGGTCAAGGCCTTTGTTATATATTCCCTTATCATGTGATCTTCCAAGGACGCTCATGCTAATGTGGAGTGGCTCATCCCTATTCTGCCGAACAGCATAGATTACTCTGGTCAACTCAGTCTAGAATGTCTAGATCACTCAACTGACGTGTGTGTCTACTCTTAAGTCCTCCCTGTAGTTTAATGACTATAGCTATTCATTAATTCTTAAAATTGAACACTTCTCTTTTTCAAAACTTTTTGCTTTTCATGTTTTAGCAAGTCTTCGAGTTAAATAAAAGCAGACCCTGACATTTTGATTTCAGTCACACTGGGCAGTGGATGAGTAGATCTGATACTAATTCCTCTGGTGACCATGGTATAACATTTAACTTTTTAAAAATTCTTTTAAATTTCTTTCTTTGACAAAAAGAAAGAAAGAAGTGATGATATTAATTGTCTCAGTTCAATTAGCACATGTTGTGCCCTTCTCTTGACTATCACTGCTGTCTGCCTGCTGTATGACAAGTCTGAGGCCTGGTTCACAGTACACCTTGTATGAGAAAGAAAAGGGAAAGAAAGAGAGAGAGAGAGAGAGAGAGAGAGAGAGAGAGAGAGAGAGAGAGAGAGAGAGAACACAGGAAGGCCTACCCCTCTGAAAAGAAAATAAAAAAAAATACCACATAGTACTCAAGAAATGTGTTCAATTTTCATGTCAGTCCTCATCTTAGTGTTTTCTTCACCAGCAGCTGTATTCCTTCTGGATCCTCTGGAGACTGATCTAGCTCTTGCCTTTTACAGCTTCTAGGGACCAGCTAAAGTCTCTGGCTGATGGTCTTGTCTATCCATCTTCAGAGTCAAGAACCCTAGTCTGGGCTCCTCCTGAGCTGCCATCTCTCTTGTGCTTTCTCTTTGCCTTCTTTCTTTTGTTGTAATAATAGTGGGCCCTTCTAGATGAGGGAGAATCATCTTTCCTTCTCAAGGCCAGTTTATCACCCTTAATTTCATGGGAAACTCCACTCTGTCATAACAATCTACTTTCAAAGGTGCTAAGGCTTAGGAGGCCATAAGTTTCCCTGCCATTCATAGTCTCTGACATTGAGATTTTAATCTGATAAAACATATTTCAAACTTCTACTACATCCAGTGCATCTATGTGTTGTTCTAAATCATTACATCGTTTGTGATAACATGTGTGCAGACATGCCTGTGTGTGTATGTGTGTGTGTGTACATGTGTGTGTAAATGTGTGTGTACATGTGTGTAGGAGGGACAGGTGAAGGCCAGAAGTTAATGCCATTTTTCACCTGACCTTTTGAGTCAAGGTCTCTCAAGGAATTTACAGTGAGCACACCAATTTTGCTGTATTTTTTAATTTGTTTATCCTACTGACTGCTTAGACAAGTTTATTGCTATAATAATAATTATACTGTAGATTTTTGTCCCCTTTTCAGTTCTTTAATGTTTTTCCCATGATTTTCTGTAATTAGAAGGCACTTACAGAGGCAAAGGCTTCCTGGTAAACATACCCATTCATCACTCTGAAACCTAATCGGTCAATAGTATCTTTTGAGTTCTACAGTTAACCTGGCTTTTCACCCTTGCATTTTGAACAGTTTATCTTGTCCCCACAGTCCTGCTCTACAGCTTCATGGGTGCTATTTTAAAGTATGTTTCCTTTTCATCATTTCCTTTTTATCTTTGTTGTATGTTGTATCTGGATGTACTCATGTATATAGGTGTTGCACCCACGTGTGAACATGTAAAGGTCAGACGTCCACACATTGGAGTGACTTCCTCTATCTCTCTCTACTTTCATTTTTGAGGCAGGTCTCTCACTGAACCTGGAGCTCACTAATTGGCTAGTCTACAGCCAGTAAGCCACCAGGATCCACTCATCCCTGCTTCTCTCAATACCCAGAGCTGGGATCAGAGGCAGATATTATAACACATAGCTATTACATGGGTACTAGAGATATGAGCGTGGGTCCTCATGCTTGCACAAAACACACTTTACCTACTAGCCACCTCCCCAGCCCCCTTTCTTGAAGAGACAACATTACTGGATCGCAACTCTTTATATCACATCACCATCTCTTTTTAGGGAAAGTATCAAACTATGCATATCTAAAGCAATTATTGGTAAGCTGAATGTAATTCTACCATCTTAGTATTTATTTTTAAGTGTCCCATAAAATTAATGTCCCATAAAATTGATGTCCCTTCCTTGCTCATTTCCTTCATTTAGTATTACATTTTACTTCCTGTTTGCTTATATTTTTAATAATAGGTGTCGTATTTTGAATATGGATCTTTCTCATGACCTACAACAGTCTACAACTGTAAACTATTACATTATGTCATGTAAAATGTTACAATGTTTCATGTTTAGTGTAATAGTGTTCCCATGGCATATTTATGCCTCATCGTCTTGTGCACTGTGCCCACTGCTAAGGAGTGATGCATCTTGGATTCTTATTCACTATGTTCAGCAAGCTCTCTCCACCGTGAGTGGCTGGAACCAGACTGTCTCCCAGCAATGTATGAGCTCTGGAATTACTCAGTTCCTGCTCCCAAGTAGCTTCTCTTTGCCTGGGATTGTGAAATTTTAGCCTTTGTAAAAGATTTGCATTCAGCCAAATATTTGAGAAAAAATTTTATCTGGTCTGGGAGTTGAAAGGCAATTACTTGATAAAACGACACCTGCAGTGGATTTGGTCATCTTCAGGGATTAAAAACATATCAAATAATAGGTCGTTAGTTTGGTAACCATTGGTGAAACTTCTTTGGGGAGGCGGGGATTTGTACTGATCCCAGAACCCAAGGTACAATGGCAGTTTATAGGCATATGGTTCTAATTTGGAAGCTGAGTCTTGGCCACTGAGAAGGATGAGTCTAGAAACTCAAATTGCAACACCCATACGTGAATTTCAGTGTGAACTAATATGTGTATACAGAACTATAGGATCTGAGTGGAAGAAGAAAAGTCGACCTGAAATGAGTGAGCAGACAAGCACAATGCTGTGATCATAGTCCATTCAGAAGGAATTCACAAATCCTCATGAAACCAAAATGCCTGGACATTTCACCTTGATTGAGAGGAGAGCCAGAGACAAGCTGTTCTTGTTCACAGAACAGGAAGCTTGAAGGATTTAAGGAACAAATAGGCAACTCCAAAGACAAAAGTAGAGCCAAAGATATGTCCCAGTTAAGTACTCGGGTCTTGAGTGCAAGCACTAAGTCGTGAATTCGGGTATGCAACATTTAAAAAAGAGTTGATGTGGGTGTGTAAGGGTGGGGTGCTGATGTTCACTGTTGATCCCCAGAGCTTGCTGGCCAGATGGGCTAGCCACTTTAGAAAGTTCCAGGTCTGTGAGGATACCCGGGTAAGAGCACAAGGTGCACAATGCCTGAGGAACAATACCTGAGGTTGTCTTCTGACTGTCACACACATGTAGCACATGCACACAAGTGCACAGGCTCTCACACACATGTGTACCTACCCACATGCACTAATATGCAGGCAAATTGCCCAGATGTGCACAGAGACAAAGGCAAATGCTCTTTCAAAGTTAAGAAGCAACATAAAAAGAGGCACAGAGGCATGAACAGAGGTAATATATCACATATGTGAGCTATTCTGTCTCTGCACATGGGCGTAAGTATGATGAGTGGGTAGGAGATGCGACCGGGAAAGATGCCTTGCATTCCAGGCTATATGGCTTGAATGTCACCTTTAAATGGGAAGATTTTATGGCAAAAGCATAATTTAACCTTGTGGCTTTTTTAAATGGTGCTTCTGGTCCCCTGTGGGTGTGTAGCAAGACAAATGCAAGTCATTGGTACTCCTCCAGTTTGAGGGCACAGAGCACAGGTAAAAAGCTTAGAGAACGAGAGAAACCAAAGCCAAGAAGAGCCAATGCTTTCTGTGCTGAATGCAAAGTTACATGCCACCCTTTAAATATATATCTGTCTCTGTCTCTCTTTGTCTCTGTCTCTCTGTCTGTCTCTCTGTCTCTCTCTGTCTCCGTCTCTCTCTTCCTCCCCCCCTCTCTCTCTCTGTGTGTGTATTCCTGAGTACCACATATGTGCAGGAGCCCACAGAAATCAGGAGTGTGGGTCCCCTCTAACTGAGAGTTATCGATCATTGTGAGCTGGTATGTGGGTTCTAGGAACCGAACCTGGGTCCTCTATAATAGCAGTATGTACACGTACTTAACCACTGACCCATCTCTCCAGCCCCTTGTGAAAACCCTTTTAATAAGAGCTGATCCACCCTGAGTAGCTGGAATCTCAGAGGTCCCTTATTTAGACAAGCCGATGCTGTTGAGCACTTTAGACTCCGGGAACTTTAGCATATGGATGTAGTGTACATACACTTACCCCCTGTATTTCTTCAAAAAAAAAAAAAAACTTTGATAAATTAACCTGGAAAGAACATTGGTTGTACATGCATGTAAATATGACCTTCATCATCTTCCTATTGGGGTGAGCAATGCCTCTCTCTAGATATAAGTATAGATGGAATCACTGCTTACAGTGTTTCGGAACTGCTCTTTAACCCAATCCAAATGTTCTCAGCCCCGCCTCTCCCTCTTCTCCTGCTTCAGTGTGACTCCACATCAAGAGCTGGGCCTCGGCGAGGTATGTTCTGTAAGTGCTCAGGTGTGCTGCTCAGGCCTGACCTGGCCCACAGAGGCTCTGGCCTTCCCGGTGGCTGCCTTGGAAGGTAGCCTAACACAACGCAAAGTGGGAAGAAGTTCATGCTCTGTCTTCATTAGAACCAGGAAGGAAACAGTGAAGAATGGGTTAAATCTCAAAAGTATACAGGTCATTCTAAGACACCCCAACCCCCATGACCAGACAGCTTATCATGAGGTTTTTGTGGTTGTTGTTGTTTGCTTGTTTGTTTGTTTGTTTGTTTGAAGTGCTGGGCAGCTCCTTCTCAGTTCTCCCATCTTTTCTTACTTTTTCTTCACAGGGCTCACACATCCCAATGTAACATCACCATATGAACTTAGCCTCAGACTCAAGCTTGCCTCTGAATTTCTAACGTGGTAAAACACCTGTTCAGTATGTAGTAGATGTTTAGCCCATGCTATATTCTTTCTTTATTATTAACCACCTTTTTTCTAATAACTCATATGTTTGGGTGAGACACAATGAAAATAAGATGTGAAGCTGGGAGTTTAGTAATAGATCACTTGCCTAAAGTGCCTAAGTTTACGGATGCCATCCCCAAAACCAAAGCACTAACAAGCATCTCTAAGGTAACACATAGAGAAGAATTATGTGACATTCTTATAAACAGCAACTGTCTAAGGCAAGATCCTCACTGCAATGAACTGATGCAGCCGGGCTAGTGAAACAAGTAGCTTTGCTTTTATAGAGCAAAGAGGACCTCATAGATTTACGCTTATTAGAACATAGTTGTTTTTATGGTATTTGTGTGATTTCATCAATATATTATTTTATCAGCCTCACAATACTTTGAGGTGGGGTATGAATTCCCTCATTTTTAATCATAGAAGCTTGGCAAGTTGCCTCCAGTGCCAAAGATAATAATTTGTAGAACAAATACTTAAACAACTCTGCCTCATTCCCAAAGCTGTACCTGCTCCTCTGCACCAGGCTGCACCCAAAAGGGCTGTCCTCTGGCACAGCTTGCCTATTGCTTTTACACTGTGCTCTGGAAGCTGGAAGCATTCATCTGGAATCTCATCCCCTGGGAGGTGGAGGCAGGAGGATCAGTAGTTCCAATTTATCTATGTCTACCTAGCAAGATCATGGCCACCCTAGGTGACATGAGACCCTGTCTCAAAACAAGCTGTGTTTACAAAGTCACTGTCAACACAAAAATAAATTCTTAGACCATTAGAAGAATTACAAGTATTGTATTAAACAATATATATACCTCAAAGTATTGTATTAGGAGATAGATAGATAGATAGATAGATAGATAGATAGATAGATAGATAGATGAATAGATGGATGGATAGTCTATTTCCTGTTTCCATAGCATATGCTACTCTTTATAGCTGAGTTAAGTTGATTTTACACCCAAGAAGTGGCAGTCCTGAAGCAAACTAAGATGCAGGCTACAGCAAAATCACTGACTTTTCTCGTCTAGCTATAGAAACTAAAGTCCATAGTGAATTATCTCAAATGATTTCGGTAATAATTTCTCTCTGATCCTAAAGCAACTGCTGTTACCTTCAACCATTGCACAGGCATTATAGTCTATAAATGCCGAGATAAGAAAAACTTTGGACAGGTAGGTTATACCACATGGGTTGCTCTTTTCTTCCATGGTTGCCTTAAGTCTCCTCATGCATGTTGACTGCAGACTCCAAACCTCGCCTTGGAATCCTAATTGTCACACTAACTCTGGCATTTCTCTTCATCCAACTCTAGTGCCTTTGTGAAGGAACAGGAAGAGGGTAAAGACGAACTTCGCTTGGAAGATTATACTTAGAAATGAACAGCCTGACAGAGGGATATTTTCATTAACACAAGTGCTTCAAAGGTCACTTGTGTTAGTTGGGATAGCCTAGCCAGAATGGGGGACTGAAATATTGTCTACACCTAGTATCCCGCACAGGTTGCCCAGAAGCTGCCATCTGTGTCTCCTAGACACATTTTTTTGAAGTAATACAAGAAAATCACAGCTGTCTAGAACAGAATGAGAAGGAAAACACATATTGGTAGCTTACCATGAGCCAAACACTGTGCTCAGTACTTCTGTCTTCCTGATGTACCCATTATACTTTCAAAACCACTGAGACTCAGAGAAGTGCCTTAGCCAAGACCACACACTGATTTTCCCATTCAATTCTCTCTGTCTAATACTTCTGTTGTCTCATGATGACTTTAGATAACAGGACAATGAGGGCTCAGTAACTTATGTCATTAACACTGTATGACATAGCGGAGGTAGCTACCCAAAGGGAAGTTTCTGTGTTAAGTGAGAGGACCTTCCCGCCTTGAAGATACGATGAGCTCAAAGGTTGCAATTTCTGTTGTATCTGCTATAAAGAAAGGAAACTGGCATTTCTGAAGCTCTCTTCTCTGCCAGGAAAGATGTCAGCAGTGTTCATTCTCACACTACCCAGCTCTCACCTTGCCTGATCAGCAGCATGGCTAGTCTCATGCACTTCTCTAGCCATGCGTGTCTATATGATTGACAATGGGTATTCTCAGTGCCTATGTCTCAGGCAAATATCAGGCAAAGAGAATTGGACATTAAAGTGGTACTCTTGGTCACCAGATTTCCTATATGGCTGTGTCCCTGGCTCGTGTTCAACAAGAGAACATCCCTTTTTATTCCCTTTTCCAAGAAAACATCATCTGAACCCACAAAGCAGGCATGGGGGAAGGAGCAGCAGGGAAAGAGGGAAGCCAAAACAGGAGACTCACTATTTCCTAGCCTGGGGGACAGAGATGATGAAGCTCTGGTTTTGTTTTGGGTTCTGGGATTAGTATTTGATGTTGCTTGTATGTCAATTAATGGAGTGCCAAAACTAGAAGTCATTTTCCTCAGTAAGCAGATGCTCGGATGAAAATGGACACAAATCTTAGAGTTTCTAAGATTATTTGGGTTTTCCCAGAAAGTTGTTGGGCCTTCAGGCTGGCTCCTCTTTATCTCTTCTCTTGCCACCAAACAGTGCTGAAGGGGTGGGGGCGGGGCTACAAAGGCTATTGGAGCACAACTGATTCCAATATGGCCTCCGCAGACGCTGGATGTGGTGCTGCATGGTTTATTATTTATTAGGTTTCAGTCATATTTGGCTTGATGTCTTTGGGGATGAAATTACTTAATCTGTGCTACAATATGATGGAAGACTGTGACATTTTATTAATCCCTATTTTTAAAACAGGGATTCACAGTTAAGAGATCAAATTGACTATCAGAAGGCACTTTGACATCTGAACTTTTGAACAATGCTGTGTCTGTGAGACATGAAGAGTCTTAGCAATGGACTGCAATAGATCCTGCCTTGTGAGATGGAAGTGAGACTGCAAAGTACAGTATGGAAAGTTATGACAGAAAACAGCAGTGTGCTTTGGTGTTAAGTTGAGAAGGGGGGGATTAATAATAGTCTATTGGCTGAACTTATAATCACTTCAGAAAAAATTCTCTAGGTGTGTTTATGTCTGGGTTGCCAAAAAGGTTTAAATGAGGAGGAATAACCCACCCAGCATGTAAGTGACATCATCCTATGATCTGTCAGGCGTAGAGGTGGCCCTGGAATGAGTGAAATGTAGAAAGTGACGTGAGCATCAGGGTTCTTTTCTCTTTTCTTCCTGCTTCTGGAAATGTGTGATCGGTTGCCTCTGTTGCCATGCCTTCCAGCCTTGAGGGGCTATACTGTCTTCCTCCTGAAGTTGTGATGTCAGGTAGTTTGTCCGAGGAATTAGTAAATTCCCTAATACAGCATGATCCCCAGAAGGGCCATGTCTCTGCTTGCCTGTCCAACCTCCCGTGGTAAGCAAGGCTTTCTGTGTTGGACCAGGTAGACCTGCCACAAAGGCTGATAGAAATGAATCTCCCTTTGATCTCATTTCTTTTGAAAGCTCTCTAAATGCAGAATCCACTAAGAAAAAAACTGACAGGCAAACTGTAGGTACACTGTTTCCCCGACTTCTTTGCTGCCTACTGCTGTTCAGTCTCCTTGAAGAGAGCATGAACTGCTGCTCCTGCTTGTGTTGATCTCAGGAAGTCGTTTAATGTATGCCAGGGAACCCCTTTGCTGGTGAGAAGAGGTGAGGTTTCCATGCCATGCAGGTTCATTCTCTTATTGAGTACTTGCTGTGCACTCATGGGGTGTTCACTGCTACCAGCTACACTATCAGATGAGAAAATAAGATTTGAAGAGACAAACCGACTTCTCCAGGGAGCAATAGTCATCCAAGATGCAGGAAGCACTCTCACATCTTGAGCTAAGTATCCAAGCAGAAGGGGCTACTCTTTGACTTTATAAGCCGACTCTAGAGCACACCCCAAGGAAGCTATTTTATACTTTCTTGCTAGTCTCCATTAACAAAGCTCTTAGGAGGAGATAGGCAGATCAGACCCATAACTTCTTCAAGAATTCCTCAATAATAAGCCTTGGAGTTATTTCAGTTTGCAAAACCACTCTCATTTCATTAATTAAAATGTTCTGTCTGAGATAATAGTCAACAGAATGGCAAAGGGCATTGCAAATTCTCCTGTTCTACATATAGTTGAATCCTTCCTGTAAGCTCAAAGGACACCTGCACTGGGAAGAGGGTGAGCTACTATTTTAATATCAAGCAAACAGTTTCCTATTATATTGCTTCTGTACCAGTGGAAGAGACACACACTGATGCATCCAAAGGCTATCTTTAAAACCGTAACAGTACGAGTTACTGCTGAAGCCTCCAACACCAACAGTTTCTTAGCACATTTTATAAGAACAGTCCCTAACATTAAGGTCAGTAGATGCTGTTGCTTATGACCTACCCACCCAACCTAATGACAGAAGAGCCCATCACTACATGTATTGGCTAATCAAGAAAAGGACTAGAGAATGTCCAACCTCATTGCAGAAATTACTAAATACAAAATTGAACTCTTATCCAATTGGGCATCATTCTTTATTCTGTAAGTTCCAGATGGGGTTTTTCACGGGGCATAGTGAAATGGGGCTGTGTTTTACAGACCAGACTTGCCTGGAACTTACTGTATAGCTTAGCCTGGCTTTGAACTCATAGTCCCCCTGCCTCAATCTTCTAAGTACCTGCATCATCATGCCCAGATAATTTATTTAGTTTAAATCAGAGCTCTTGACCAAAGCAAGACTGAAATATCTATGTATGAATCACTTAATAAAGGACTGATTCAAAATTTAGCAGTTAAAGATAAAATTCTCATTAACAGAGACAGCCATTGGCAGTACTCAGGAAGATGGTGTGCTAGCAAATATATCTCAGGAGGAGAAGTACTCCATATCAGACATGGAGGTAGGGACATGCTCACTCTCATCAAGTTACTTAGATAGAGAAGTTATGATAGGAGGGTTACTTCTAATTTTCAGTTTGACACTATAATCACCTGGGAAGGGAATCTCAAAGAGAAATTGTCTAGATTAGGTTGCTCTGTGGTAATTTCTATGGAGGACTGTGTTTGTTTGTTTGTTTTTTGGGGGACAGCTGTTCAAGACAGGGTCTCACTATGTAACTCTGGCTGTCCTGAAAGTCACTATGTAGACCAGGTTGGCCTTAAATACCCAGGAAACTGCTTGCCTGCCTGTCTGTGTGCCTCTGCCTCTGCCTCACACAGGTTGAGATCAAAGGCTTTTACCACTACTCCAAGCTGAATTATCTTTATCTTTATTATGCTAATTGAGATAGGAGGATTCACCCACTGTGGGTGGCTCCATTCCCTGACTGGAATCCACATGAATAAAATGACAGGAACTAGGATGAGCATGCATATATTTCTTTGCTGGTCTGCTCTTGATTGGGGATCTAGTGTGCTAACCTCTTCGACTTCCTGCTGCTGTGACTTCTCCACACAATGATAGACTGCACTCTGGAATGGTGAGCCACGTCAACACTCGTTCCTTTGAGTTAACTTGTCAGAGGATTTTATTACAACAACAGGAAACAAAACTAAGACACAAACTACCTTAAAATCATGCATCCAATCACCTTAGTCCAACATCACACTCAAAGTGTAGATATCTGGTTATGTGCTCGGGCCTTACATCCCTCCAAAACAGCGGTCCCTGAGTGTGGCTGCAACAACTGTTCAAAGGAGCCCAATAGTGTATTTAATTTTGTCATTCAAGGCTCAGTAAACTGAACTACATGTCCACAAATCATCTTCACTGTACTGCTTCAGAAGAAACTCCGAAGAGGAACTGATAGGGGATGCTGAAGGCCAAGGTGAGGCAGCAACTGTCACATACAGAAGCCAGTCATGTCATAGCCAATCCAGGCTATTTACCTTGAGAGAAAAGATCTGAGTGGAGGGTTCTCAGTTGACATTCATTCTAAAGCCAAGAAAAAGCCAGGTTCAAAACTAAGTGTTCTAGTCAAGAGAGACAGCAGAGGTTCTGGCTAGTCAACAAAAGGATGGACTGGGTATTAAGACTATCTTGTACCTCACTGGTACAAATAGGAATAATTATGCTCTAATTGTATTCTGAGAGAAAAGCTTTATTTTAACAGGAAGGGTGATATGTAGGAGGAGCTAAGGGGAAAGGAGCACCGAGAGGAAAAGATGGAGTAAGGAGAGAAGATGAAGTAGATGAGAAGCTAGGTAATGAGAGAGAAAAAGAGAGAGAAAGAGAGAGGGGTCATGGAGGCAGAAGTTCACGTGTCCCCACCAGTCAAAGATAGTTTACATAGCTAGGTTGGGTATTGGGTTACACTTCTGATTGAGCATTACCATACTTATAAAGCCCTTGATTAACATTTAAAAAAATTGTATAAAAGCCAAATGGAAAAGGGGGGACATGGGATAGGGGTTTTCTGGGGAGGGGAAATGGGGAAAGGGATTGGCATCTGAAATGTAAATAAAATATCCAATAAAAAATAATATATGAAAAGAGAGAAAAAAAAGTCAGTCATGACCGGATATGATGGCATGTGAATACATAGATGTTCCGCAAACTGCCGTGTATTCTCCTTCTCCCTGACTCAGCTCCCTGCAGATGTTTGGCTGTAGATTGACAGAGATGCTGGCCACATAGGGGCAATGACTACATTACCCCTACCACATCTACAGCCCATCTAGGAAGAGGCAGTCATCAGGAGAACATGGAGAGTTATGACTAGAGACAAAGATAAAATTCCAACGTTGTGAGAACAGGAAGCTAGAAGCCATTCTGCATTAGTATGCATTATATGGTAGATATTTTCCCCCAAGAATATTTGGAGAAAACAGATTTGAAGAATATTGCAGTGAGCTGAGTGTTTACAGCTCCCCACATTAGTATGTTGAAATCCTAGTCCTCAATGTGGTGATATGGAAAGGTGGGACCTTTGAGAACTGATTAGGTCATGAGGGTGGAGCAGCTCAGTTACCGGATGAGTGCCCCAGAGAGATCACTTGCCCTGTTAGTGTTATGAAAACAGCAAGAAGCTATCACTAAGACCAGAAAGTGGACTCTCTGAAAATAGCAAGACCAATGATGTCTTCATCCAGGACTTCCCAGACTAAGTATTGGAAATAAGTGTCTGTGGTTTATAAGCCATTCAGTCTATGTTGTTTTGCCATAGAAACCTGAATGGACTCAGACAAGCAATACTCATCTCTGACCTGGAATTTAGAGGGAAATGTGAGCCAGAGGCATTAGCAGGCTGCCAATCACCAAAAGCCAATAATGAAGTCCCACCATTATGGAGGAGGCATGCTAGGTAAAAAGAACAATGGGCCCCCCTGGAAAGGGTCAACTAATTTTTTTGCACAGTAGCAAAACAGAAAACCTGGTTGAGGAGAGGGTACAAAGAAGAGAATGTCCTCAGTACAGAATCTATCTATCTATCTATCTATCTATCTATATATATATATATACACATCTATATATCCATATATATACATATTA
>JANHMN010000004.1:84463170-84494924 GCA_030674055.1 Rhabdomys pumilio
CATATATATACATATTATATATATATATATATATTATATATATATATTATATACATACACACACATATGTGTGTGTATATGTGTGTATGAAAATTTAAAAACACATAAATGGAAAACCTGCACATAACCTATATACATCCTAACACAGTCATATAGACTAGGCTTTTGATCAAGCTCTTATTACATTGAATTTTTGAAAAATAGCAGGGGAAATACAACTTCTTAATTGTGTATCTACTGTGTATATGAGGAAGCACAGGAAAATAGCTTGCTGAGACTGACGTGTAGCTGTTTCCTCTGAAGTTATAACATTCCATCTTGGAGGTAAACATCTTAAAATATGGTAGCTAAATAGAAAGTGAAAGTATCATGTATTTGAGGACAGGATGTTTACAAGGAAGTAACACACAAAACGGCCTAGGGAGAGATGAAACACTCCATCCTTCAAGGAAGCTCCCTAAGACCTGAAGTAAAGAACTCAAAAAAGTTTCAGGAAGTCCCTGAAACTAACTATATTCACTGGGCCCCTCTGTCCCCAAGAATATCACTCTCAGGTGAGCAAAGCAGCCTAGAAAAAGCAGAGACCAGGAGGGACACAAACAGATTGAGACACTGAAAAGACATTCTCCAAACAGTTGAGTTCTCTGTAGGCCGTGCATTTGGTCCAGGTTTTCAGTTTTTGTGAGATTTCACCCATGCTGATCTGGGCTTTGGTGATGCAGCATCTGTCTCTGAGTCATTTCTACTTCTTTAAGTGACTCCTTACCCATATTTCTATAAATAACCCCAAGAAAACTAGTTGGTTCACCAAGTTGGACTTTGGTGGTATCTGTACTTTAGTCTTTAGTGGCTTCCCCATCTGTTGTGAGTAGATATGTGTGTGTTTCATTTCTGCAGGAAAAATCTGTCATCCTATAGCCAACTTGGTTACTTATGAACCAAGTAGGCTCCAATGCTCTATGTCTCAGTTTTCTATCTGTAAAATGGGACTATTAATAGTATATCTCTTTTAAAAAGTATATCTCTTGTAGAAATATTTTTTAAGATTGTGAAATTAAAGCTGTAAGAGATTATTGTTTTAAACTAAACTCTTGCATTGGACTTCAAGAAGTAGTCCAATCAAACTGAAGTCACTTTGTGATGAAGAGCTAACTCATCAAAGGGAAAAGCAGGGATGCTGACCACTGATCGTGAAAGCAACCAAAAGAGATAGAAGCCAACTTTCCCAAAGCAGTCATTAAACTGGCATGCTAATGCAACCCTCGTACCACAGACCCCATTCCCATTAAATTCTTTATAAAAGAAACTTGAAGCTACTTCATGTTCACCAATTAATTTTTCTATTGTTCTATCCTGGTTGCCTCTTACAGGGAACTGAACACATCTCCTTCCCCCACCCCTCTTCCTTTAGCTCATCAGAACTCTGTGGAACAGGGTGTTGCTACATTCTAGCACCAGAAATAAAGACAATTAAGTTCTTCAAATTATACTTGTTGTTGTTTTGTCTTTTAACTGAATAAAATTGGCAATGTTTGTCAAGCACGGGAAAGTTCTCACCGATGGCAACATAGGTATGTCTTATTTGAAACAACAATTTCATGTTCATTCTACATTGTCAGTGCAGACTTCGGTTAAAACCTTGCTGTGACTTCCTAGGTCTAATCAGGGTCTTTCCCCTACTCCCACACTAAGCACTGGTATAAACAGATTGGCCAGGGACAGGACACAGCCATATGGTAATGAGCAATACCAGTAGAGCAAAGACCCTCCAGAATTGTGCTCTGCGTCCCACTTTGCCTTTCCTGCTATGGAGCAAGAGAGAAAGCTTGTCTTGGGTTGCAGGTTGTGACTTTTCATCCAGTCACTGATTTCTTGTTACTTTCTGTCACCATGCTATCTGGGAGATGGTCTTCCTGAACTTTATTAGTGTCAGTTATGTGTGAGGTCATGCAGGATGACACAGGTGGGCCAAGCAGTAATGAATGTGAAATGCATTGCCCTGGGCCCACCCACCTTGGCAAGTCAACCTTAGGCTGGTAGATTATCATGGCATTTGGAAAGAACAGGGAGTGGAAATGAATGAAGGTCCTCACCAAAGAGCAAGTGGAGGTCCCCACTGTAACTTCACAGATTTGCTAATTTTTTACTTGCTGCATGTAATTTTTAAATGCATGCTCGCTTTTTCTTGGGAGCTCTCCCCTAGTTCCTGGCTATGTTCCAAGATCAGCTGCCACCATGTTGCCAGCTGGCATCTTCCTGAAAGTGCTTTGCTAAACACCCAGCATCCACCCCTCCTGAGAACACCTGGAGCTACCTCTGTGGCAAGCACCTTGTGCTTCTGTCCCTGAACTCTGAATAAAGCTCGGAGCTGTCCCCAAAGTTTCCAAAGAGTAAAACAGGCATCCATCATTTCCGTCTTAAGGCTTGTCCACTCCTTTCCTTACCTGGTGTGGAACAGAGATAGAGGTAGGGATGAGGGCACCTAGGATTAAAAATCTGACTATTATTGTCTGGATCCTTCAATGCGCAATGAATATGGATAAAGGGTAGGGCTCTTGTACCAGAAGAAACCATGATGATGATATAAATTTGCAGGGGAGAGAATTAGTCTCCCCTCCCCCATGAAATAACCTCTTCCCTGGAATGGCTTAAATGTAGGGCTTCAGCTTAAAGTACAATAGACACTTGCTTTGGCAGAGACATAAAATAGCTTTCAGGACAAATTCAGCTCCTTTCCATGCACACTCCACTCTATAGGGCACTAAAGGAGATCATGAATCCAGGTGCAGAAATTCTATCATATGAGTTGACTAAGGTCTTTTGGTTTTCTTCTCCCTTCCACTCTGATTGAAGCTGAAACATTCCAAAACTCACTTTCCAAAACCTACATTTCTCCAAAGGCAGAAAATAGCTTGCTTTCAAATCCACTGTAAAGATTTCAGTTTAAAAATAATAAAAATAAAATTAAAAAGTAAAATAAAATAAGAACCAAACGCTGCTGGCGTTTAATCTGACTACAAATTGAAAGCTATACTGGTGTTTACATGACTTGGGGTTTTATTAGGAAAGAGTTGCCTGGCATTAATAATATGATGTTTAGCAGGAATAAAATCCCAGCTTTCCATTTTTCCATACTTTGGGGAAACGAGACCCTGTCCAGGCTCTGCATACTCACAGGCTCATTCCAAGAGAAGGTGCTTGATACGGGTCTCAAATGAGAGGCATGATAGCCATAACTTGGCATCAGGAATAAACATATGTAAAACCTAGCTGGTGTGCCACCAGGCCTCAAACACAGTACCAACAATCCCACTGTACAAGCGAGGAAACTGATGCTCAGATGGCTCACGTTCTTGCACAGGGGGACCACCCAGGCAGTTAAGGAAGAAAATGAGAGTTTACGTCTGAGTTTGCCTTCATTCATTTAGATTGCACCACAAAGAACAATGTTGTCCCAAATGTCAAAAGCACCAAAGATGGCCATCTCAAGTTTTACTGAACTGAGTGTCGGCTCAACACCCCAGTACATGATGATTTGAAGGGTATGTTCAGATTCCTGTTCTCAGAGTCACCCCAAGAAAATGAGTGTTTCTCAGCTGTAGAAAGTTCTCTCATCCATAGAAAGGAGCACTTGCATTTTCCACAAACGTAGTTTAACAGTGAGGTAGAGGCTGGAGAGATGTCTCAGTGGTTAAGAGCACTTGCTGTTCTTGCAGAGGATTTATGGTTGGTTCCCAGCACCCACACCGGGCAACTCACAACAGCCTGTAACTGCAGCTCCAGGACAGCTGACATCTTCTCTTGCCTCTGTGGGCATTCGTACACACATGCACATATACAGACACACGGAGAGAGGAGGATGGGAAGGGAAGAGGGAGATGGAGAGAGAAAACTTAAAAACGTGAAGTGGTTAGTGTTTGTTAAAATATTTGAGGAATAACTCACTTGGAAATCCCTTTCCTGTTCTCTGAGTCACAATGGAACCTTGTGATTCTGTGGCTTTTATAGTAAATATCATAGATCATCCCCCAAGGGCAATATTCCCCTCTACAAATTTCTCAGGAACATCTTGAGGGAAGTCAGGAAGGCTGGTTCGTGGTGTCACGTAGACACCTCATACACCTGTGCAAATGGAGATTTTTTTTAAACTGCTTTTACTAGGGTTGTACTTCAGAGGCCCAAAGCCAATGTGTGGTGTCTGCACATATAAAAGGAGTGGGTCTGATGAATAGAGAAAAAGAGAAGAAGCCAGGATGAAAAACCACACTCAAGAAGTTTCCAGAAATAAGAAGTGCTCAAAAATGATGGAGAACCTGCCAATCACAGAAATGAAGAGAAAGGGGGAAATGAGCAAGAAAGAAACTAAGGTTTGTTGTGGATGAGGTTTGTGTGGGGCTTTCCCTGTTCATTTTAGAGGTTCTGGAAAACGGTCTAGGTCCCTGGCCAAAAGGCTTGACTTTCTCTACAGTCTGAAAAGGAAAGAAAAGTTCCATAATGGAAGGCAGAAACCATAGCAATGGTCCTCGCCCCTGGTCATGCTGTGCTAACCTTATGCACATATTTGAGTGACCCAGCCCTGGAAAGTCATTAGCTCTGGATAGTCCAGTCTTGAGCTTCATGCATGTGTGAGCAGAAACCATGGACTAGAGGCAAGACCAACAAGCCTTGAGTGCTGGGGTTCTCTAGCTATACATTGTACTCAGGGAGGGTGTGCCCCAACCTTACAGGGCCCACATTCTCTGGGTAGAAGCAGGCCTATGCCATGCTATACTATGCCTGTGCTCTCCAATTTCATCATTTCTGGCTCAAAGCAGGCCTGCAATTTTCATTTCTTTATGGGCTTAAGTAATCTATTGCAAATGGCACCAGCAGGCTGTAATGCATCCTTGTTGAGGAAACAGTTCTTTCTCTTCTGAAGCTTTCTGGTTGAAGACTTGTGGAGCTGAGGCTGGGTAACTGTTTTACATTAGCTATAATGGTGTTTACATTGGATGTACCGATGTTTAAATCGCTGGACATATTTGTTATTAGTAGGGAGGCAGTGGCATTGTTTAGCTCAAGTATCTGGGTGGGTGGAAGGGGCTCCTATTAGCATTGATAATATTTTACAAGGGACCTTGCAGGGACGTTTATAATAAAGCAGTGCTGTTTATCTCATCAGGATTATGTTGGAGTAACTTTAATTGTATTCATATTAAACATATCAGTGTTAGAACTGATGTAATATGTTTAGCATTAATACGAAGGTTGCTAAGTTGGGGGCTTTTGAGGTAGAATTAAAGGGCCGGGAAGACAATAGGACATATGGAAAGCATTTGGGGGGGGGAGTTCTGTTCTTGTCTAACAAGAAGGATTAGTGCTCTTGCTGAGGTACACTTTAAGATGAACAGTGGGCTGTAGTGCTACCATCTGCTCAGCTTACGATGCAATTCTCTTGGCCAGCTCGGGTGCTCTCGCGATTGCTCTCCATTCCCCGTGTTCTCACAAGCTCCACCAAAGCCCAAATGTCAGGGATACTTCAGATGCTTTGCAGCTGGCTGTCGCACCCAGAGACGTTTCAAAATGGATTTTGTAATGGCTTATAAAAGTCCCACATTGTGCACGAGCGGTTATTGAGTGTGATATAGTGTGCACAAGAATGTTCCAAATTCCCTCCGCGCTGTATCCATCAATCTGACTCTATTAGGGTTGGCAGGATAATGGCTGGAGTGAAGCTCTGGACTTTATCTGCAGCTGAAAGAAGCATCCTAATTATCTACTCATCAGAGCAGCCAGAGCAGCCCCACTCCTGGCTCGAGGAGATCGCTGCCAGTTCAGCCCCAGAAATTCCAAATCCTCCCAGTCACCCGCCAGGCGCATGGAGGCAGGATGCAAGACTGTGTCCAGCCCAGCTGGGGAACATAGTCTCAGTAAATCCTGGAACTCAATCTGACTGCCCAGCTGGAAACACTGTTCCAGTTTTAACCCGTGGAGGCTCAGTTTTCTAATGCTTTCCCTCCCACTAGGTTTAGTTCCCACTGGGCCCAGAAGACTCCCTTACGTTGCAGAGAATGGGACCCTGCTTGACCCAGCAGAAGCCCGTGTTTCTGCAACGTGGGAGTAATACCTGTGTCTCCCTAATGTTACTGATAAGTTGGACAGCACTTTGAATGGGATCCGTACCATGTCATGCATTCATTAATTAGTAAACAATTTAAAAACTCCAGTGCAGCGTCAGGGTTCTGGGGGAAACACATGTCTGGCCTGATGGAGGTATACCGACTCTTTCACAGAACGTTCAAGGAATGTTTATAAAGACTTCTATTCTTTGCAAAAGCATGTCTCATTAAATAATGCAAGCTTATGCACAAGCTTTAAGCTTCTATTAATGTCATAAGTGTATTGTTTTGTTTTTTAAAAAGAGGAAGCAAGGGCAAAAAGAGATGAAATGAGTTGGGTTTTTTTTTTTGTTTTTTTGTTTTTTGTTTTGTTTTGTTTTTTTTCTGTTAAGTCCTGTGTGATTCCCTGAGCATTGTTGCTGCTGCTTAGGCTGAGAGAGATGAGGGTCCTACAGCAACTACTTTTCCTGTTTCCATAGACACCAAACACAAGGGAACCACTTACAGAAAGGCTTATTTTGGCTCAAGGTTTCAGAGAAACACGCTCATTGTGGCATGAAAGGAATGTTGGAAGGAATGTGATAAAGTTGTCCATACTGTATCCTCAGTCAGCAAGCAGAGAGAAATGAGCACCATGCCTAGCTAGCTTTCTGTGTCTTGCCTTTTTGTTCAGGCTGGGACTCTTGTCTATGGGACTCTTCCCACATTTAGGGTAGACCTTTCCACAATTAAGCGTCTCTGGAAATGTGCTCAAAGAAACACTCAGAAATGTGTTTTCTAGAGGTTGATGAGACCGTTCAGCGGTTAAGAGCACTTGCTACTCTTCCAGAGAACCTGAGATCAGTTTACAACCATCAATAAACAACTTGGCAGCTTGCAACCATCAATAAATAACTCCAATTCCAGGGAATCCAGTGCTCCCTTTTGGCTTCTACCAGCACCAGACATGACCAGTGATGCCCATACAAATGCACAGGAAAACATCAATACACATACAAAAAAATAAAGGATTACTTTAAAAAAAAAATAAAGAAATGTGTCTCCCAGGTGATTTCACACCCAGTCAATGAAGTTTAAATGTCATGTGTCTCCATCCTGCTTTGGTTCACAATTGGCCAGGACTATATACATTGTTAAGTTGCTATGGGTCTTTGCACTCTTAAGCCACCAGACTGCTTTCCTTCTGGAAAGTGTCTAGGAGGTATGCAAACATGTGGAAGACATAAGGGTGACCATGAATAACTGTAATGTGGGGTGCAGAGAACTTAGGGGCCCTGAGATGCAGCTTGGGGGCGCTGAGAATCGGACCTCACGAAGGTCAGTTGAAAAGATTGAGAAAGCCTTGCAGAGGAGGTGGGATGTGAGCTGTACTTGGGAAGTCAACAGGATTTTGGACATGCAGAGGGAGACACACATACATTAGACAGGAGCAGCAGGGTTAGCAATGGTGCAGCTCTTGTTTAGAAAGTAAGGGGAACATGAGAGGAAGAAGGTAGATAGTTTTCTGAAGACTTCAGTGATGGATACAGAAAGAGAGAGAGTGACATAATCTTCTAGTGCTGATGGGTGGCAGATTGACACAGGCTGAGGTTGGGCTTTAATGGTGAAGAAATAGGGAGCCTAGGGAAGGGCTGGTAGGTTAAATGTCTGCTATGCAAGCATGAGAGCCTTAGTTCAGAGTCCAAGCCCCATAAGAAGCTAGATGTAAAGGCATGTGTCTGTAACCGAGCGCCAAGCAGGAACGAAATGAGTAGATTCCCTGGGTTTACTGGCCAGCCAATCCAGACAATCAAGCCAAAATCAGCAAGTCCCAGATGCAGTGGGAGAGTCCATCTCAAAAATACAAACTGGCAAGTTGTCCTCTGATCATCACATGAACACTATGACACACATGCTTTCACACACCACTCCCCACACAAACACACACACACACACACACACACACACACACACACACACACACACTTAGACCCACAAAACAAATACATAAAATTGTAATTTAATGTTTAAAAAGTAAGGAGGAGAGTGATAAAAAAATACCAAACACATCGACATCTGGTCTCCACATGCACACCAGGATCTACTGTGTGTGAGTGCACGCATGCACACACGGAGAAAGATAAAGCACATGAACTGTGCGGTCAGATCTACATTTTCAGAAGATTAAACTGACGCTTTGAAGGACGGAGGTGGGGGGCAGGTGGCTAAACAATGGCATAGTAACTCATGCCAGTGGTGAGAATCTCAGCCTGATGAGACTGATGAGGCTGAAGAGGGGTACAGTGTATACATCTGAAAATTGAGAAACTAGACCTGGGACCCCATTGGCCTGTTTCTACCTTCAGTCCCTTGGAAACTTGGAGGGGCATTCGCAGCAGCCCAGAGAGACTAAGGGAGCAACCAGTTGCCAGCAAGATCTGGTCTGGCTGTGTTCCCAAGCTGAGTGGTAGGTGGTGTCTTCAGGGGTCCCGTTGGATATATGGTTTGGAGCACATCTTAGTCATTGGGTCTTCCATAGCCAAGCACCACAGATGGATGGCTGAAGCAAAGAACTGATTTTCTCACAGTTCTTGAAGTCAGAAAGTATAGTCATGGTTAGTTCCCTTGGAGGTAGCACTCCATGGTTATGAACACAGTCTGAGTGTTTGTGTATCCTACAATTCATATATTGAAGACCTTGCTCCCAGAGAGATGGTATGAGGGTGGGAAGACTCTGAGTTGCGAGTGTGAAGCCTTCATAAATGGATGAGCGCCTTTATGGAGAACACATGTAGATCCTTTACCGCCTTCTAACTTGTGAAGACAGGCTGAAAGGTACTATGAATCAAAACTCTGTCCCTCACCAGATACTGAATCTGCTGGTTTCTGTCTTAGACTTTCAGGCCCTAGAACTAAGTGGAGCAAGTTTCCCTTGTTGCTAAGCGATGGTATTTTGTTCAAGGAGCCAAAACAGACACTTTCTTAAGTGTCCTTCTCACCATATCTTCATATGGTCTTTCTTCTGGACTTACTGTGTCTAGATTTCTCTCCTCCTAAGGATGACTTAAATACCTCCTTAGCTCCAAACCCACATGGTAAGGAGCAGGTGTTTAGGACTTCAACATCTGAATTTGGGAGAGGTGTTGGTTTGGTATACCACTTTACTCCTAAATAGTTGGCTTAATGTAAATTCATCCCCAGTCAGAGTAAAATGAAGCAATGTCCCAAGCTTGCCTCAGTTTCCTAAATAAGGCCTCAGCTTCCAGATGATCAGCAGAGAACAGTGGAGAGGTTCTTCAACCAGTATACTTAGAGTCTTATTGATATCAAATAGGCTAAGAAGGGGCCAGGGAGACAACCTAGCAGGCAGAAGTGCCTACATACCTCACAAACAAGGAGCAAAACTTGAGCTCAGCCCCCAGCGGCTGCCCAACGAACAAGAACTAAAGCAATTAGATGCAGAGTTATGCATCTGTAATTCTGTAAGAGATGGCAGCAGTGATGTGAGAATTGTCTGGATGCTCCAGAAGCCAGCTCACCTGGAGAATGCAGCATGGTGGAAACAAGATAGATAGTGCCTCCAGAACAAGGTGGGAGGAGACAGCAAACATTTAAAAAATGTTTTCTGACCTCCACATTATTCACACACACGTACACACACACACACACACACACACACACACACACACGCCATATATATACACACATGCAATTATAGTAAATAACATTTTAAAACTAAATTAATAGTCTAATCGTGTTCTCACATCACATGGTAACTAATGGATAGGAAAACTGGTATCTGAGTCAGGAGGGCATCAGTGTAAAAGGCAGTGTGTAACAGATAGATGGAATTTAACTTTGATCTTAAGAGAAGGAATGAGGTCTTCATGAGTATGCTGAAATAGCCTCCCCAGACGCAGCCATGTAAAATTAGAAGAGACAGAGGATACTCCCAGAAGCCTCACAGCCTGCCCAACACTGTACTGTCAGATTGTCAGAGAGGGCTTGGGACAGTGACTAAGGCAGACGCCAGGGAAGGTTGAAGCGATAGCTGGCTCCTCACAGAAGTGAATAGTGTGCTCTGTGTGGGGTGGAAGCTGCTGCCTCCTCCCTCTGACTATGGTTAGGACTGATTCTAGAAACTGATGTGGTGAAGCAAGTTACATACAGAGGAATCTTGGCAAGACAGCACACCAAATGTGGTACAATCCTTATGCTTTGGATCTCCAACCCCTACCAGCCAGTATTGTAGCCTCTATACAGCATGACACCACGGCCGTGAAACATCCCTGTTGACACCTATTATTCTAGCACAACTGTTAATGGCTAACAGTAGAGCTGTCAAATATGTCCTCATATGGGTATGAGCTTAAACTCATCCTAATTAAGGTGTCTTACAGGTGCTGCTCAGTGGCCCACACACTGATCCATGGACTTTCCTTTGTCACCAACAAATCCTTTCTACAACACATGTCCTATGGCAAGGTTGTCTGTGTGGCCTTTTCTGTTCCCTAGTAGGTAGCCAAGGACTGGTTCAGATTGGGTGTGCTGGAAATATTTGCTGAATGGGACAAAATCAATGTGACCAGACAATGCAGCTCCCCTGTTGTGAACATCTTTTCTTCTTCACCCTCTCTAAGGTCACTGGTTCCTAGGAGGACTGTCCTCAGTGTTCCCATGCTGAGAGGGGGTCATAGACAAAGGCAGGAATGTAAGTAGCAAGACTTTGTCTCTGTTGTCAGCAGAGTCTACAGACTAGGGCAAGGTCTCCTCTTCCTACTGTGCGAGGAACCCTAACTGTGTTTCTCAGACCATGGAAGAAGTCTGAAGCTTCCTGTGCAAGACAAGAAATCACTGTGTTCTTCCATCTGCATCAGTGTGCCTGGAAGCCAATGCCAAGTCCCTGGTTGGTTAGAGCACTCTGCTACGTCTGACAGTTAAGGATGTCGCCATTCTTTTCCTCATATGCTCTACTCATGTATTGCATCTCCTGGCACTTTATCAGTGACTTTTCTCGTTGCTATGACAAAATACTTGACAAGAGCAAAATAAGGAAGAAAGGGGCTGATGCTGACTCAGATTGAGGGCATAGTCCATCTTGGCAAGGGAGTCATGGGAGCAGGAGTGTTAGGTGGCTGGTCACATGGTTTCTGCAGTTAATAAGAAGCAGAGATGCATGAACGTTGGTGCTCAGTTAGATTTCTCCTTTCCCCTTTTAACTCAGTCTGAGACCTCAGCCCATGGAGTGGTGCCACTCACACTGAGGGTGAGTCTTTCCTGCTCTAGTTACTCTCTAGAGTTTCCTTAAAGACCAGAGGTGTGGCTCTTAGACGATTCTCAATCTAGTCAACTTGACAATGAAAATTAACCATCACCAGTCTACCCTTTGTCAACTTGTCACTTGAATGCACCCTGTTTTCATCAGCTTCTTTTCAATCCGTAGTGCCTCAGCTTTATTGCGTCTGACTGTTAAACACAGACAACAGCATCACCTTTCTGAGTCAGTAGGTCAAGGGTGTCTGGGCACAAGAATACACACTTCTTACAAGTTTCCAGGTGACACTGATATAGGTGATCTGGAAACAACCTTTAAGAATCACTATTCTTGATCCTACTTAGAAAAAGTTCCCCTACTAGAAGCTCAAAGCAGCCATCTTCTTTTGGGCTGGACATTGTAATCAACTGGTTTTTTGGGGGAATTCATCAGCATTTTTCACATGACTCTCATGATTCCCAAGCAAAATCAAGGCTTCTCCAAAGCTTATTTTTCCCAAACCTGACTTCCACCATCCCTTCTGCCAATCACAGCTGTCCTGGTCTGAGCTGTGAGCACCATTTGCTTCCTCACGTTCTCAGGATATATTTTTCTACCACCGCATTGAATTCATCTTTATGAGGTGGGAGGTGAGAGCTGGCAGGATTCTAATTTGTGACACCTCCCAACAGTATCCTTTAAACACTTGCTCAATATTTATTTAGGGAGGTGGTGTGGATTAAAATGATTTTCTCTTAACATAAATTTTATTCAGGCAGATTCTTATAATTCAATCCCATGTCCAACGACTGTTCAATGCTCATAAAATATTGATAAAGGGGGGAAACAGATATTTCCTATTTTCTGTGGTTCTTAAACTTAGTATTCAATTGTGATTTGTGAGTTTTTTTCTGAAGTCAATAAACTGCTTAAGGGAACTACTAAGAAGTTTTAATTTAGATAAGAAAATGAATCATCAGAGTAAAGAATGTTACATCCACACACTCTGCTTCCAGCAGCTCAGCTGACCACATCCTTGTGCTGAGCTGATTGCACATCTTGCCTGAGCACATCCCTCCAAACTACGTAGAAGAGCCAGGCAGTTTTTTTTTAAATAAGCAAGGCTTTTTTTTAACAACAACAACAAAAAAAAAACCAACCAAACAAACAAACAAAAAAAAAACCCTACTTCCATCAAAAGGCATTTTGTACTTGGGTGAGAGGTCCAGTCTACATTTTTGCAAATTGAGTAGAATGTTGTAGGCGGATTTCTATGTAAAACTGCTTCATATTTCCAACCCTTAGAAGTTTCACCCATGGAATGGTACCCTGGGAGGTAACCCAGGTGCCCTTCTTTCTAGTGCCCTTTGTCTTCCACGTTATTCTTCATATCCCAAGCATTTCTGGAGGTAGGCATTATAAGAGTTGGCACCCAAAGAAATCAAGGAAGAGAGATTCCAAGGCTTATTTGCTTTAGGTATTTTTTTATTTTGTTGTCTAAATTTTATTTTTATTTTATTGTCTTGGTTTCCTACATATATATTTCCATATGTATATATATGATTTATTGGAATGATTTATAAGCTGCAGTCCAGCTAATCCAACAATGACTATGAATGAAAAGTTCAAGAATCTGGTAATTTTTCAGTCTCACAAGCCTGGATGTCACAACTGGTCCTCTGTATTCACTGGAATCCCAAAAAAGTAGACTCTAATGTCAGTGAAGGAATGGATGTGCTAGCAAAGTGAGGACTGGCAGGCAAAAAGCAAAAGCTTCCTTCTTTTGCTAAAAAGCTTTCTTCTTCTTCCTTGTTCTATGTCTTTATACAGACTTCCAGCAGAAGGTATGACCCAGAGTAAGAGTACATCTTCCTACTTCAGGATCAGGATCAAAGATGTACGTCTTCCTGCCACAAAGGTTCAGACTAGAAGCGGAGCCACCCACTTCAAACTAAGCCAAACAAATGTCTGACAGGTGTGGATTTTTGGATTGTAGTTCATTTCAGATGTAGTCAAGTTGACAACTGATAAAAGCTATCAAAAGTCCACCCCTTATCATATTGATACACAATCGTATCTTCTCATGTCATGAATAATTCCAAATGAAAACAATAACCAGGTAATAATAACACTTAAACATAATATAACTATCCCACATACAATCACAAATGCATTATATGATTAACCAGGTCATAATTATATCTATCAGTATATAACTATTCCTCGTACAACTATGAATGCATTATAAATTTAAAATAGGTAGAAATGTCACTGAGGGACATTCTTTTAGTCCCTCAAACTTAAATATGATAACCACTAACATTCTCTTAACTTATTTTATAACATGTGATAAAGAAATTGAAAGAAAACACAAATATCTGTACAAACGTATTCTTAATAGATACAGCAGAAGCATTTACGTTAACTATAGTTCTCATTTCTTCAACTGGCCACATTGGCTAAAGCTTGTATTTATAACTACCTTCCTCTACTACCCATTCTATATTTTCTCCACTCTCAGCAAGCACCTCATCAGGTCTTGGCTCTTTTCCTGGAGGAGTGACCCATATCTCTATTCCTGATGGAAATGTGCTCTTTGTCATCCTGCCTGGATTAGGCTGTAGTAGTTTTCCATTGACTTTAATCGCAGGACATGGTCGCACCGGGAGACACCTTAAAGTGTCTCCTACACTGGAGACATAATTTCCTACACTGGGGAAGCAACCCAGTTTGCCCTTGGTAATCTGGATCAGTGTTGTCGGAGGCAGCCTATTTCATTTCCTTCCCAGAAATAAAATGCCAGATGATTAACTATTCATTTCTGTGCTGATTTTGAATGAATAGCTTGCCATGGATATAATAAACTGTGAAGATGAAAGTGGGCAAGAGACAGAAGTGGACAGACTCCTAAGTTCTTATGGAACTGTACTTTCAAACTCTGAGAGGCACATTGGTGATTCAGATGTTGCCTGTGTCCCATAATTCCAGTTGCTCAAATACAAAATATTGTTTTATTTTTCTTTTGAAAACTGACCAGATGTTTTTAAATATCCAGATGTTCTCCCTGATATAACCCAAACAACTCCATGTCTTGCCCATGTTTTGTTAAGATATATGATATCAGGAAAACAGATCTCACACTTACTTGGAAATTCCATAAAGATGGAAGCAAGCAGCTTTAACCAACTGATACTTAGACTAGCTAGTTTTATGTCAACTTGACACAGCCTAGAGTCATAAAGGAGCCTCAGTTAGGAAAATGTTGCCATAAAGTTGGGCTGCACCCAAGCCTCTAGAGCATTTCTTAATTAGTGATTAATGGGGGAGGGAGCAGCCCATTATGGGTGGTGCCATCCCTAGGCTGGTGGTCCTGGGCTCTATTAGAAAGTAGACTGTGCGAACCATGAGGAACAAGCCACCAAGCAGCTTTTCTCCATGGCTTCTGCATCAGCTCTTGCCTCCAGGTCCCTGCCCTTCTGGAGTTCCTATCTTGACATTCTTTGATGATGAACTGTGGTATGGTTTATTTATAAGCCAAATAAACCCTTTCATCCCCAAGTTGCTTTGCTCATAATGTTTCACCACAGCAAGAGTAACCCTAACTAAAACGAACCTAAGACATGACTGAAAGACAAGAGGAAGGAAAGATATACTTAAGAGGTGTGATGTTGTCAAAAAACTCAGCCATTCCAGAGAGGCTCTCAGTGAGCGTGCTCTCAACAGTCGCCCAGTAGTATTCTGAAGGGGCAGTACTACCCAAGTGTTCCCACCCTTCTTGACCATGGTGGATAATCAGCAGCCTTTTTCAAAACATGACAATCACTTAAAATCTCCAAGCCAAAAAATTAGTCCATGCATATAACAAATATTCAATATAAATCACCACGCAAAAAGGAAAGGCTTATTTTTAATTCACAGATTTGAAGGTTTCAGTTGATGGCTAACTGACTCCATTGCTTTGGGCTTAAAGAAGTTCAATGAATTATAGCAGGTACATGAAATAAAGGAGGCTCAATCATGCCACGAATGGATATGAAAGACAAAGAATAAAGGACCACAGTCACTTTCAAGAGAAAGACCCCTGTAATCTAAAATCCTCCCAGTAAAATCTAAGTCATTGTGGTTCCACATCACCTCCAAAGGATCACAGCCTGGGGTTTGGGGAGGACAGTAAGATGTCTCACCAGGTAATGCACTTGGCAGACAAGCCTGAAAGACCTGTGTTCAATCACCACAAGGAAAGAACCAAATTCAGAAAATGGCCTTCTGACCGACATAAAAATACTGTGATACACACACACACACACACACACACACACACACACACACACACCAGATAGATAGATAGATAGATAGATAGATAGATAGATAGATAGATAGATGATAGATAGGTAATATAACACTACTATATTATTATCTATATTGTACCACAGTTTATTCTAATTCATTTGCCTAAAATGTTTTCCTCCCAAATCATATCCAGCCCAGCCTTTCACACTCAGTTTCCAAGATGCCCCAGCTGTAAGTATTCCTTTGCTGTCTTCTGTCCACACTCTCTGTGCCCAAATCCTTCTAAAACATTTGGCAGGTGATCGCTGCCTGTAGAAAGTTACCTTCATCTAGAAGCAAAATTCTTCCAACAACCTCTGTTCCTTTATTAAAGGTCTTCCTGTTTGCAACAATTTGCAGCAGGGTTTCTTACACTTGTCTTATTGCCTCCCACAAGTAGGAAATGCTAGACAGATGCTCTTGTTAGATGCTATTGTCAATGTGACCCAACCTTCATGTCTCTGGGAAGTGGAACCTCAACTGAAAAGTCGCCTTTATCAGGTAAAGTATGGCCATATTTTGAGGGAGTGCTTTGACTGATGATTGATATGGGATGCCCCATCCCACTATGGGTAGCACCATCCCTAGGCTGGTGGATATGGACTGTATGAGAAAACTAGCTGAGCATGAACCAGAGACAAAGCCAGGATAGTAACATTTTTCTATGGTTTCTGCTTCCATTCCTGATGGAATTTCCTTGGTGATAGATTATGACCTGAATGCACAAGTTGAAATGAACTGTTTGCTCCCCCAAGTTGAATAGTTGAATTTGGCTACCGTGTTTTATGACAGCAACAGCAAAATAACTAACACAATAGGAAAAAATCTAATATATACATATATATGTACATACATACACACATATAACTATACCTATACATAAAAACATGCATACACACACATACACATACATATACATACACATATTCATCCCCAAAAGAAGACATGAAGATGAAGCTATCAGAAATGGTTTTTGTAAGTTTAATCTATACTAGTTTGCTTTAAATTACTGTTATAAACACCATAATAAAAAAACAACTGGGGAGGAAAGGATGTTTTGGCATAGTGTTGAGTCTACCCTTCAGAAGAGTCAAGGCAGGACCTCAAGCAGCAACCTAGAGGCTGAAAATCAAGCAGTGGAAGGAGGCCATGAAGGAATGCTGTCCACTGGTTTACTCCCGTGCCCTACTCAGTCAGTTTACTCCTTTATACAACCAAGGACCATCTCCCCAGGAGGTGCACTGCCCATAATGGGGTAAACCCTCCTGTATCAATAAAGAAAATGTCTCAAGAATTCCATTACAGGACAATCTGACACAGGCAATTCTTGACATAAGACTTCCTTTTCTAAGATGAGTTCAGTTGTGTTAAGTTGACCAAAAAACTCTCAATAACAAAATAAACACCAATAACTAGTATATGCAGCAATGCAACATTCATGGATGCAAAGGCTTTTTGGTGATGCATGCAACTACCTATCAGTTATGTACGCATCTGAAAGTACCCATTACCCACCCACCTCTGAAGCAGCAACAGTGTCAACTGCTGAGAGAATGAGTTCCAGAACCCAGGAGGAAACCTCAATGATGACAAACCAGCAGCAACCCTATCTGAAGAAGCCAGTAGTCTTTTACCTCAACCAGTAAGAAACACGTTCTCTACAGACTTCTCAAGTCACACCATCAGGAACCAGAATACCAGCTTTGCTAAATTGGAAAAGAAATAAGAAAAGAAATTTCTAGACCAAGGACTATTTTATAAGTACTTTCTTTTTCTTGCACAGATTAATCTCTTTTCTTTTTAAACATTTGTTAAATGTTGATAATTTCATTGCATTGTCTCTTTTCCCTGAAGAGTCTAATCTTTGATCATGTTAATGAGGGCTATCAATTCACGACGATGAAAAGTTTCCTTTTAGATATTCACACATCTTTCCCTAGTTCTCTGTGTAGAATAGAACAGCACCATAATTTCCTGGGAATTTTTGTCCAGCTCCAGTGGAGACATTTTGGTGGAATGCTGGCTCCCAGTTTGCTCATGAGAGTGACATTCCCAGTGGGGTCTCCTTAGAGCAAGACTAGCATCTTCCCAAATAGTCTTAACCTTCCAGTAGCCAAGGGGAAGATGATGGAAGGGACATTATTCAGGCAAACTGCCTTAATACCACCAGCACCTTTCCCAGCCTGGTATGTGAGTCTTCTCAGATAGTATTTTGTGAATAAAAAGAAAGCTTTATTCAGCTGAGATACATTGTTTCCAGAGCTGGGGGGTAGGGAAGCAGGTAGGCCTTCTAGATTAGAGTAGGGTGTAAGTCAGCCTGGGAAGATGAGTCACCAGGGAATTGAACTTGGGATTCTTCCATCACATTCTGGCTCTCATTAGGAGTATTCCTTGAGCCTGTTAAAGGTTGAGTCTGTCACTGAAAATCAAGTGTCTCCAGCTGTTTGGAAAACACTGCTTGATCAAGGAGCCAGGGAGCATTTGACATCTAATGGGTACCACTTTGAGGCAAGTCCACTCCAAAGTTCTGTGGGTACTTTAAGCTTTTAAGTCTGCTGAGGGGGGGGGGGGGCTTGCTTCCTAACCTCTCTCCTTTTATCTGGTCTCTGTCTCCCCTTTCTCCTTTGCTTCCTTGACCATACAATGGCAGGTTATACCAAACCCACAAATTCCAAGCTATATGTAGCACGGAGTGGCTGTTTGTCCCTAAAATACCACGTCGCTGACTACAGCAAACACTAATTACAAGCTTTATCTAATCACTGTTGTGTGACCGGTCATTTTTGGTTTCCAAAAATGACAATGAGTGGCATGCTTCTGCAGCTGGTGGGGTTTCAGATCTCAAGTGCACACAGATGTACATGGAATCGAGCACCCCAAGTGACCAACTCAGAAAGGGAAATGGGACAGAGAAGAGAGGAAGCACAGAGAGACAGGTTTTACTGCTTAGGCCTTCACAAACAAACAGTTTAGGGTCATTAGAGTGTACTGATCCCACCCAGAAAACGCAGATCAGCATTCTTCTCCCTGATATGCACTCTGCTACTGCAAGTAGTGACACCAGAGATGTCATTGAATGAACACACAACAGACTGAAGGAAATGAAGTTTATTTTCTAATTTGTTGACTAGTTTTGCATTTACATTTATTTGTTTCTTTCCCAGTGATCCTTTCTTTCTTTCCACAAGAAGTAGAATGTAGTGGTATCAAAGAAACCGTGCTGAGCATGGGGGCTGGCACCTTTGTGAGCTTATGACCGTGACCTTGAATAGGCTGGCCCACTATTCTGCATGATCTTGCAAATAGGGGTGGTTGCTAATAATACTCGCTTCCCCTGGCTGATGAGACACTAGGATGAAGACGGACAGAGAAAGGTTCCTGTGAAATGTAACCACTCAGCTGGTGTGGCCTCATCATAGGCAGCTTGAGTGCTCCTCACTCACGCTCACGGCCATGAATGTGGGCTGTCAGTTACTCGGAACAGGCAGAAAAGGGCCTCGTGATGAACTTGGCCTGGGATCAGAGTGTCAAAGACTGCCACTCAAAATAAACCAGTGCTCCACAGAGGTTTCAGAGCACATGTGCACACTTGGAAGGCAACTCCTCTCCAAGTTTTAAATAGCCCAGAGATGGACTTGAAGAAGATGCTGTGTCAAAACATAGAAGCACTTAGGAAAACAAGACCCTTTAAAACCCCACATTCCTCTCCACCAAGAGTTTCGTCTCACAGCAGTTCCTTGTATAGAGTAGTTGAATACTTGCTGTTGGCTGTGCCATGGCAGGGGCCTGGCTCGCCAGGGCCAGCAGAGGGGAGGAGAGGCATAGAGGATCTTCGGGTAGCTGAGTGTGGCAACGGTGAGCCAAAGAGCAGACTGACTTTCACTTCCTTAAACTATAAATAAAGCAGCACTCTCCCCTTTAGCTTAATCCCATATTTGTACCCTCCTCTGAGTGAGTCCTTTAAGAAAAAAAAAAAAAAAAAACAGAGCAAGAACATCAACTCTTGCTCATTTCCCACCCCCATCGTGAAGAGTGATATGGATGGACTCAGCTCGATTCCTTCCACGGTTCTGTTCCATTGAGGTCAGTTCTTCCTGGCAAGTGGTTGCAATAAGGACTGACACAAAGGAGCATCCTTGTCCTCAGCTGCCATCCTATTTGAGACAAGTTCTCCTTCTGCACATGTCCATTGGGATTCCAGTTAACTATACATCCACATGGCTTATCCTGTACCACTCTGAGAAAGGGATATGAGCTCTGAGACTTAGTCGGTTAGTATACCAGTCTTCAAAGCAGACACAGTATGAGAAACAATAACAGTAAAACAGTATACGGGGCTGGGAAGATAAGGGTAAAGTGCCTTGCAGGTATGATGCTCTGAAACCACACACAGAAGTTGAGCATGATGGCATGTGGTTCAATTCAAGTGCAAGGAACGTAGATACAGAAAGCTCTCTGGGATTCATTGTCCAGCCACCCTAGGCTATTTAGTAAGCTCTAGGCCATTGGGAGACTATCTCAAAAGCCAAGGTAGACAGCTTCTGGGGAATAACATATGAGACAATCCTCTTAAATCCATGCTTGTATGCATGCACGTGTTGATGTACACACACACACACACACACACACACACACACACTACACACACACACACACACACACACTACACACACACACACTACACACACACACACTCACACACCTAAACACAGCTCCCATAGTAAGATATTGACACGTAAGAAGTTCACATTTCACCTTCATTTCATCCTCAGGACAATCCTATGATGTCAATGTTGTTTTTGGTTTCATTTTAGCCACAATGAAACTCAGATTTAGAGATAATGTCATTCACCTAAAGCGTTTCTTTGTTTCTCCCAACTGCTAGGAAACTCAAGGTCAAATGTGGTCAGAAAGAACTATTCAAGTGGTTTGTATTTGTGCTTCTGTCATTCTTGAGTCTGTTTACCCCATCCCCTACTATCTTCATAATTCCTACTTTGATTTCCTATAGTTATTAAAAAAAAAAAAAAAAACTTTAGATACTCTTTGGGAAAGAGTGAGGTATAAATGTGTTAGTGAGTGACAACTGGCCAGTAGCAGTCAAGATAAGGACTCAGATTATCGATGTCTCAGCCAGCTGTCGTTCCTTATGTTCTCTTGCTCACAAGTGGCCTGATGGCTTGGGAAACAGACATGTGCTATGGTGACCAAGAGACCAAAAGAAACTGCAAGTCTCCACAGCTGCTTGGATTTTGGCTGGGACCCGGATGGGCATCAGGAAGCATAGAACGTGTAGTTCTTCGGCTCCCTTCAGCCCCTGTTAGTGAGAAGTCAAGAGACCCAAGGATGGGGTCTTCAAAGGAGCATAGAAAGAGAAGCCTCTGACATGGGATGATGGGTGTCTCAGGCATTATTTTGGGAACAGCCAACAGATTTAAGAAAAGAAAAAAGAGAAAAAGGAAGGGATAAAGAAAAAAAAAAACAAAACCAAGCTATGATGACATAAAAATTCATAAGAACCAGAAAAAAAAAAAAAGCAAGATTTTCAGAACAAGGATAAGAATAAGCTGAAAAGAAAAGATTCTATAGCTTCTTGATTCACCAGCAAGAAGCAGCTAAGCAGCTGTACATGTAAAATGAAGCAAACACAATGTTCATAGTACATTAAAAGGCTTTGGAATAAGTTTATGGTCAGATGAAGCTATAAGCTATGAATGGAGGCAAACAACAACAAAAATCACAAGTAAGGGCTTAAACTGAGGCAGGCAAGTGCTGATGGCTTCATGTTCTAGTCAATTAAGGTACCTTCTGAGGATGGCCTTACTGTGCCTGTGGGGTTAAAAGGAAGACTAGGTCAGTGTGGCTCAATAATTTCGACAAGGAAGCAGGAGGCAGGATGGGATTTATAGCCAATGACAATCCAATAATAAATCCAGCCCTTCCTACCCAGCTACCACTTCAAAGGAAGTATTCCTCTGCAGTCTCCACTGACCCACCCAATAAAGAATGTACATTTAAATGAACCCTACCCACATAGCAGGTAGTTAGTCTCTATTTAGAACCAGAAAGAGTAATCCAGAGCTCACAGGAAAAGGGAGTCCATGAGATCACATAAGAATAAGCAATGATAGAAGAGCCAGATGCACCGGGAATTAAACCACATGATGAGGATGATGGTGATGAGAACCATAACAGTGAGAGTGAAAAGCTGCAATACTCCAAGAGCACAGAAAACTCATTTGTACAAGAGAAAGGAGTCTATGAGGTAATTTAGTATCATATCAAGAAAGCATCAAGGGGCTGGAGAAAGACTGAGCACTTAAGAGCACTTGCTACTCAGACAGATGACCCAGATTTGGTTTCCAGCACTTCCCTACCTGTAGGCTAACAACTGTACGAAACTCTAGTTCCAGAGGATCAGATGCCGTCTTCTGTCTCCAAAGACACTGGGAAAACAGGTGGTACATAGACATACATGCTGACAAGCACTTATACACGTAAAATAAGAACAAATAAATCGTTAAATTTTCCTTAAAAATTAAAATAATAAATTACTCAAAAAAAGAGAAAGCATCAAAATGAACTAGAAAACTTAGTGCGTATTTAATTGGCTGTTTTATGCAATTGGATTTGCAGATCAGCTCATTTGCATTGCCCTTCAATGGTAGGCAAAAGAAAACCCCAAATAAGCAAGAGAGTAAAATTACTCAAATGAATCGCAGAAATAACATGAGTAAAATAAAGTAATGGATAATACTTGTGGTGAAGTAGTTCTTGAGAGTAGCCAATAAATAATGTAACCATCCAAGCTTCAAAACAAAAGTTCAAATTCACTAACAATTTCTCTTCAGGAAATGTAACTTTCTTGCAAAAAAAAAAGAAAAGGAACTTAAAGTCACTAAGGTAAACAAAAGATATCTCCCAAAATATGACACAGATGGTATTATTTAATATCTATGCTGCATAATACATAACCACCCAGCACAAGAGAAGCTACCGAATAAAGGAGGAAAGTTAATTAGCACAAAGCCAATCCTACCAAGGAAATAAACACATTCTAAGCTCAGGAAACAAAATACACACATTGTCTAGTGGCAATGAACTTCAGTTATGCTGTTGTAGGAAACAGTATTATTCACTGTGGGATGGAGAAGGCCAGAGAGCTTGTTCATCCCACAGGAAGACCACAGGTGGGCATGGGATTCCTGCTAAGTGAGCAGATGCTATTAACATACAACCACAGACATAAATGTGTGTGCACATGCACACACACACACACACACACTCACAAAAGAAGGTGACAATGTGAGGTAATAGTTTTCTGGATTTCCCTCATTAAATCAATAATGTTTTGATGTTTATACGCATCCCACAGCAGCAAGTTATAATATAAAATATGTGCATATATATCCATATTTTATTTATATGTAAATATCTTTACTATTATTTGTATTGTTGGAGCTGGTAAACCTTCCCCAGAACATAATCTCTAAAGTAAATTAACACAAAAGAATAAAGAATTTATATGCAGAGACATGTCCTTTGCCATGTTACCTAAATAAGTAATAAAGGGAGAAAGACATATCCAAAGGCCAGCAAGATGGCTCAGCAAGGAAAGTGACTGCTGCCAAGTTTGCTGACCTGAGTTCAGTCCCTGGGCCCTACAAGTTGTCTTTTGATCTTTGCATGTGCCTAAGTGCACATATGCACACACAATAAATAAATGCAAGGAAAGTAAATAAATTCACAAAATTTAAAACATCCAACTTAATGACAGTGGGGTGTACCTTGATGAAATAACTGGAAGCCCTGCCTAGATGGAGCATTAGGGAGACATTGTAAGACAATAGTAACAGTACCATGTGGGGAATGGAAGCAGTTCACAGTGACGGCTGTGGACAGAGTTTGAAGAAACACATCTATGTGTAAAAATGGAAGAACGCTAGAAAGCGCCATTAAAAATGAGAGTTTTTATGATGCTGAATGTTCTTCATATTTTGAATTCCTCTCACTGTTGTGAAGTTTCTCTTCTATTAAAACCTGGTTTAATTAAGGCATTATTGAGAACCCATGGGACTCAGCAATGTACTTACAAATGCTTCAGAAGAACTCCCTGGACCTTGCTGCCTGGGAATCTGACCCAACCTTTAACTACAGTGAGAGTGTATCGCCCCTGGGACAGCAAGGCTGGCTACAAAGGCTCTCAATTTCTTTTAGAGTATATATCTTCTGTTAGTTTCTCGGGACTACTAAAAAGAATGCTATATACTATGCAGCTTAAATGATAAAAGATATTTTGTAATTTTTTTTGTTCTTTTATAAGCTAAAATGCTATAATCAAGGTGGGAGCAAGACCAGGCACCCTCTGTGACTCAGCAGATGCCTTCTTTTCCTTCCTAGCTGCCAGCCATGATTGGCTATCTAACTGATTGGCATCAGTTAGACTGTAGCTGTGTCACAATAGTCTCTGCTTCCGCCATCAAATGTTGTTCCCTCTGGGTATCTTCTTGCAAGACCACACATCTTTGGGTTGAGGATCCATTTACTTCAGTATAATTTCATCTTAACTAATATTTATCCATAATGACTGTTACCAAATAAGGCTGCATTCTGAGGTACAGGGAGGACTCCAAAATATAACGTCAAAACTGTGTTTGAGGGAGCAGAGTTCAGGAATATCTAATCCTGACTCAAATCTCAAATGTTCACTGTTCTTATCCGTACGAATCTCTTGATCCTCACAATGTTACAGGCAAAAGTGCACTAAAGATTAAATGTTACAGTAACTATTTAAAGGTCATCATTCCACGCCCAGCTCCAGGGATTTCTTGTTGTAATTGTCTTGGTGACAATATAGAATTACTTATCTAAGAAAATAGGGTGACTGAGGAGATGGGCTGGTCAGTAAAGCCCTTGCCATACAAACAGGACAAACCAAATTGTGCTCCCAGGATCTGCACAGAAAGCTGAGTATGGTGGTCCGCACTTGCAGTGCCTGCAATGAGAAGGTAGAGACAAAGAATCTCTAGGATCTCTGGCCAGCCAACCTAACTGAATTTCTGTGTTCAAGATGCAGTGAATGATCCTGTCTCAAGAAAAAGACCTGACATTGATTGACTTCTGTCATCCGATTATACACACACACATACATACATACACACACACCTGCGCACACACACACACACACACACACATGAGAAATTATCACAAGCAGGGTCTTTTTTAAGATCTGAGTTGAGAGTGAAGAGCTACTAGGTTATAAAGTATTCTATTAGCCTCTTGTCAAACCTTGTCACCATTTAAATCAAATGAGCACGGTATTCAATAGAGCTTTAATGGCTTCTATGAACTATTTCTATCATCCTCAACTTTGTGCACTTCAGAAGAGAAACAGAAATGTGACAGTACCACAATATGGTCTAATCATCTATAGAAGAAAAACAAAGGGCATTCCCAGACTAAGAGATGCCTGAAAGTGTCCAGCAGAAACACAGAATCCTTTCAGGATCACTAGAGAATATTAGAGTAAACTCTAGACTGTTGTGAACAATGTTAAAAGCATTCTCAAAGGAAACCCTTGAGATCAAATGTAAACAGTCCTTTCATTATCTGTGTGGTTTTCATATATAAGAAGAGGAAATCTCATCACTGTGGCATGATTTCAAGCCTCGTCTTCCATCACCCTCTCTAGCCTCACATTTCCTCAACTCTGGGAATGGTTTCCCTAAGCAAATCTCAGAACTAAGCATACCCCTGGCTTTTTCCCACTCTCACTTTTTGGGGTGCTTCCCTTCCACATCTAGAGAAGGGAGATCTTTAGAGACCCAGAATTTCTGAGACACCTCCTTCCCATAATATAGCTCCGGGAGTTCTCCTTTATATTTGGTTAGAATGATTTTTCTATATTATCTTTATTCAATTTCTAAATCCATCCATCTGGTCAACCATTGCCTATCTACTGAAAACAGACACGTGTGGCAGGACAGTGTAGAAGCGATGAATAGACAAATACGTAAATGTATTATTCTGTAAATTCTTAGACGGGAGAAGGGTATGTGGATTTGTGGCTAAATGCTGAAAGATCTAATTGGGAGGTCCATATGGAGTTGAAACAAGGGAAATTTTGTGTGTATCATGTTTCTATTCCATGGCAGACAGCCCACTCTGGGAACCCCATGCCATGATTATAACCTAGCTGCTTATTCTCCGATCAGCACTTCCTTTCTCCATGGACTTATGCAACCTAGATGTGCAGATGCACGCTTTGGCATGGGTGGCCTCACACCCTTTATAGGGATCTGAGTATACAAGGCAACCATGGGCCCAGCCTCATCTGCGGTAGTGGCCAAACCAGGTGGCCTAAAGAGGAACACAAAACTTCTGGAAGCATCCTCCCCATCCTCTCATGGATCCTTCCTGATGGATATAGGAATGCTTACATGTCTGCTTTTTGGAAACTAGCAAGTGTCACACCTGCCAAAGGGAGATCTCTTTCCCTTGTCATTTTTGTCCTTTAGGGAACAATCGTAATTCCAAAAACCAGCAGGGAAAGTAGTGCAACCTTTGGCTGTGCCCAGCCTCTCTGCATTTCTATTAGGAGAACTTTTATTTCCTCCTTGCTCCTCTATTTTGATAGCATTTACTTCCTCTATTTGCTGCCTCAATAGTCCACGTCGCCCTCGCCCCCACATATCACTTCCACAGAGAAACAGCAGAGGCAAATGAACCACTTCTTCCTCGGGTCCGGCTGAGTTCTGCCCTGCTCTCTACCACCACTGGTATCATCGCTCACTCAGGTAGCCAGTTTCCTTGTCTCCCTGTCACCTTGGACTGTGAGGTCCCCAGAGCAGGACCTTTGTCCCCTAAGTCGAGCCAGATCCATGTACTTAGGAGTGTACACACACATATACACACAGAGACACACACATTCATCACTTGAACCACACACTTTGCTGCTGTTCCTAAAAGTCTATATTCCAATGGAAGACTATTGAATGATAACGGTCAAACGGGGAGGGGTGTACAGGGGAAGTGGAGGAGGATAAGGAAACTATTTCAGAGAAATAGTTTGTTCAGAAACAACAAATAGCTAATCCTGGATCTTCTTGTTGGAATCAGATCAACCAACCCACAATATAGATAGTCCTTGAGATCCAAGGTCATACATGAGCTCCCAGTCGACCAAGAAAGAAAGAGCAGTTCTCACAGCCTTCAGACCCACTCCCTTCCATGTAGCTTCTCCTTATCTGGTCTTCTGATAGCCAGCACAATGGAGTCATAACAAGGAAATCATTTCCTAGCTGGACGCTGCTGAGCCCAACAATAGTCTTTCCATGGACTCTCTCTTTCTCTTTTGGAAGAGCCATCCTTAAGAAAATGCTGGCAGTTACTCTGGTTTCAGATCATTGTTCACTGTTCTCTCTGGTAGCTTCCAGAATCAGCCTTCCCTCCAGATTCACTTCTGTCTGTGATAAGTTCTCCTCTTCCTTCATGGGGCTGAGTATACGCCAGGCACAAGCTGTTCAACTGTCTTTGCTTTTGAGGGGCTCCCTGCCTAGATTCAGGGCTCTTGTCTCACCACACCTCCCTGCATTGGCTTGGTACTACCCACACTGATTTATGACCAGTTCTATCCAGTATGCATAGAATTCCCACTAGAACCAAAGGACCATCAGAAGCTACAGGGAGACTGTGTGTGTGTATGTTGAGGAGAGATACATTGTCTCTCTTATCAGCCTGTTATTTTCCTTCCAAAAAGCTACCCCCAAAGTGCTTCTTTACCCAAGGGGGCAGAAAGAAACCTGAAGTTCCTGGTAGGGGTGGCCACAAGTACAGGAGAAACACTTTCTTCACTGGTATTTCAAGAGTATTTCACAATCACAGAAACCACCAGCCACATGCAATCACTGGCTGGAAAGCAGCAAGTGCAAGTTTGGATTGAAGTAACGTGTGTGAGGGTATATGCATGTGTGTATGCACAGACTCATATATGTGTGTGCATATGCTATGTATGTGTTTGTATATGCCTAAGCATATGTATGTGTGTATACATGTGTGCATATGCCACAGTTGCATGTGTATGTGGAGGGGGGGCGTGTGTTAAGAAGATATGAAAATACTCCAGCAACAGTCAGTCAACAGAATTCTTTCTGATGCCAGTGTGTGTTCCAGCCAAAAAAGATTTATTTGTGGCAAGAAGGAGAAAGGTTCATTGAGGTCGAAAGCTTTAGTTAGATCAACAAATATGAAAAACAACAGTGTATATGCTGAAATATTTGTAATTAATTTTCATTTCAGAATTGTAATTCTCAACACAAATGAATGGCATACAGGGCACATGGAAAAATTTTAATTTCAAATATACATCCTATTTACTGACTTAAAAATCACTATTAATGTGTGGTTTGTTTGTGTGCTTTTGCGTATAGTGTAGCATGTGTAGAAAGATCAGAGGACAACTTTGTAGAGATTGCTCTCTCCCACTTTTTTGTGGGATAGAATTTAGCTCACAAGGATTTTGTATACAATTTCATCTGAGTATGTGATTTAAGATATTTTATTTATTAATTTACCTTTTTTTTTGCAATGCTAGACCTAAGTGCCATTTCTGGCAGAGGCATCTCACAAGTACAAGCAGCACATGAAAAAAATCATGTTCTTAATATTGTGCTGGATATACATACATGTCAAAAAAAGAAGAAGAAAATGAAACTTAATTTATGTACACCTGAAGTGCACATTACCTTGATGGGCTGTGCTTGGGGTGCTTACTAAGCCAGTTTCCAAGTCTCCCTCCTGAAACCATGAGTACTTCACTGCAGAAGACTGGGACAGTCTTCAGGTCTTCCTCAAACTTGCAGCGCCTGGAAGTTGATCTAGTCCAACGTGCTCATGTTACAGGTATCAAAACTGAGCCCAAGAGGAAGTAACTTCTTTTAGGTTGCACGGGGATTTGGTGGTACAACCAGGACCCAACCCCACTCTCATCACCAGGAGACTTTTCCCAATATGCCAGTGGGGCCCCAACGACCACAAGATTTGACAGAGATCAGTAGAAAGTTATTCAAAATCAAATCAAAAAAAAAAAAAAAAAAGTAACCACGATCTTTGGCTTATTTACTTGGAAATGTCAGTTTGAAAAGTTGGGGTATCTAGTGCTAGACATGTAGTTTTATAGTAGAGCCAGTCTTCACAAGGCCCTGGGTTCAGTCCTTATCATCACAAAAGGTAGGGGAACCATAGAAGCATATGCAGCATGTTGACTTTCAGCAAGGATGAAATTGTACAGGACTTAGGTGGTAAACATGTTGCCTGTGTATGTTAGGATCCGACTTTGTCCTCTAGCACCAAAAAAAAAAAAAAAAAAAAAAACACCACCATAAATTGAAAAATAAAATATCTTGAAGCACTTACTCTAATGAAACTATCTGTGAAATCCAGTTTACACTGGACCTACAGTGGTGGAGCTAGGGATAAAGTGGAAGGTCTCCCAGTCCTGCCATTCCCTGGTAGCACCTCCTACAAATTACAGTCATGGAATCATCTGAGGTCCATCTAATACAGTGGAACCACCTCTCAAGTGCTAGAGCCAGCAGCACAGGGTTCAGGTTCAGAGACTTCACTGCCACCAGCTTTTTATAAAACTGACCCTCAGTCTCCTCATTATTCCACGTGAAAAAAGGACAGTTACTAGCAGTCAGATGACAGAACAGACAAAAATACTTACATGCATTCCTTGACTGCTCTGTGCTTGTAGATGTCTGAATGTATTTAAATGAACTTAGCAGGAAACTGAACTGTCTTGCCAGCTTCACCAGGAAACTGAGAGAGATGCTGGATAAAAATTATAAAATCAATTCAGATGTGAGATTTATATCTTGACTTTCTCTTCTGCTCCTGCCTCTCTATTACTGGAGATCAGACCCAGGCCTTCATGCATGCCAAGCAGATATTATATCACCCAGCTTTAACCCCAGTTCAAGAGTTTAGATGTCTACCAGTAGGGCTATCCTTAAATCAACTTCATAGTCTCCTGCCCCAAAAGGGACTTGATCAAAAATATACTTGGCTCATTAAAGAATATTTCTAATACTATTCAAATTAAAGCATTTATTGGTATGCCCTCCAAAATGAATATTTCTGATCTCCGTTGGCTATGTGATGTTTAGAGCAATGAGGTAGTAATATTTTGGCCGAGCAAAATAAAGAGAAGAATGATCTAGATAGAGTTTCTTTGCCTGGGCTGATTTTCTTTTCATATGAAGACCATGAAGGACTATATTTCATTCCAAGGAGAAGTAACAGGGACATGGCTCACACAGCTCTGCCTTCAATGGGACAGAGCACCAACACAAAACTGCATGGATTTATTTCTCCTCAAAGTCTCTTCAGGACTTTATCACACTTAGAATAAAAACAAGAAGTAGTTCTAGAATCCTCCATTGAAAACGGTCTTATTTATTCCCAGTCTGAAATCTCTCAAAGCCAACGCACTTCCTCACATAGGAGAGGGGGCTCTTCAGCCCTTAGATGTTATCCTCAAAGATGCAAGCATCTCAGAGATTAGGAACACATAAAGTGACTTTGGCATTTATATTTTCCCGTGCAGTGTGGGACTCAGTTACCCATGAAGCATTGTTGCCCATGTTCCTTCTGTGTTGCATTCTGTTGCTGGGGAGAAAACTTAAGGACTCATACAAGCTGGGCAAGCGCTGTGCCACTGAACTCCACTCTCCGTCACAAGGCCCACACTTTGCAGGCATCCCATCAGACGTGGGACGGCCAAGTTCATGAGGAAACTTTGAGGCCGTGTGCCATATGAGATGACTGTTTGCAAATTCCTCGAACTCCGGTTGAGGAACTGCACTGGCAGAAATATCACTTCTTTATCAGAGGGTAAAGGGCAATCACAAGAATAATTTACAAAGGGAAAGAAACAGCAGAGAAAAACTATGATCTGGTGCATAAGTGTCCATTTGAACTTAACCGATGCAGACGGCATTTCTATTCTGGAATCTGGCCTCATCCTACAGTTTTCTCTGCCACATTATTCTCTCAGGGTTGGGAATTGGTTGAAGTATTTAAACACACTTGCGCTTCTAGAATATAACCATCTCCAGGACGGTTCTTGTTCACGCTGCCTCTATATATTTGTGCTTGGAGTTTGGAAAGACTTTTCTTATCCATAAATTCACTTACATCTCTGTCACCATGGGAAGAAATAAATAACACAGCCATACATCAGGCTTTTAAAAATAAATAAATAAATAAAAGGCCTGCTCTCCCCTGCATGCAGAAGAAAAGGAGAGCTGATTTTCCGTTATGAAACAGTATTTAAACTACCAAGGATAAATGAGTGAAGAAATTTCCTGTAACATTCATGCTTTTGGAAAATACCATTTCCAGAGTCTAAGCAGAACCAAAACTGAGTATTAATTGCTTAATAACCACAGATTTAACTGGATGGCATTTTATGAGATGTTCAAACTGGGCCGTGCCGTGTTTCTAAGGCCAATGCACTGGAAATTGCTATTTTGGTTTGTTTTCCTCACTAGAGGGGAGTCTTTCTATTAATCTTTATTAACGGGATGGGTAGAGAATGAGAGGCACAGCAGAGCTGATGCTTGAATTCCTCAGAATTAGAGAGATGTGACATGTAAATCAAAGGTCCCCACAACCCACCCCAGCCCCCTGCCAAAGTCTGTCTTGTTTGGGGAATAGAGTCATTTTTCTCCATTAAGCTGCTTCCATCGAAAATGTCAACATACAATTGGAGCCACTGAAGGCAAGGCTATATCCTGAGTGTCAGAAAATGAATTGCTGTGACCTGAGGCTCTTCGTCCTACTTAGAACAGAATGCACAGCCTACACTGGTTGCTGGGCACCACTGTGGGTAGACTCAGGGCACACACTTCCTCAGAACTCCAGAATAGCTCAGTGGTGACCCAGCCCCTGGTTTCACAGATGAGGAAATGTGGGTTGAGGGGGTGACTTGAGACCATCAAACCAGGACAATGCTGCTGAGGCCAGAATTTACAGTTCTAGTACTGTGTGTGTGTGTGTGTGTGTGTGTGTGTGTGTGTGTGTGTGTGTGT
>JANHMN010000004.1:84494934-84530099 GCA_030674055.1 Rhabdomys pumilio
TGTGTGTGTGTGTGTGTGTGTGTGTGTGTGTGTGTGTGTGTGTGTGTTTGTAGGCAGAATCAAAGAGGCTTCTCCAGGGAGTGACAACCAAGCTATGTCTCACATGGTGAGCAGAAGTTAGCACAGGACAGGGATGCTGGGGAGTGAACTGATTCGTAGTCACAAAGGTAAAACATACCTGTAATTGCATTGGTTTCATCCACTGCTAAAACTGGCTAATGTTGGCTTGCAAAAGTTAGGCATACTACCTCTGTTCAGCTTTGTGGTGAATGATGTTGACTTAGTAGCTTGAAGTTAGCCCTACTGGGAGCATTTACACCATTGACATTGGCATGGGCAAATACCTCAAATCGATTTTGTATCGATTTGGTGAAAAGAATTTGAAAATTATGAGTACATCGCTTCTGGGAGGAGTGACACAAATCTTGCACTCAGAACTGAAAATTAATCGAATTGCTCAAATGAAGCATAGGATTCTGGGACTTCAGAATGGCCTCAAAAGTGAGAGTCAGCACATTCTTTTAATGAGCATTTTCCTGGTTATTTTGAAATAGACAGAAATCAATGTTCTCCTCAAGACAGTGATTCGTTTCAGATCACAATAGCAAGAAAATTGGAATTAGGATTGGAGGGCACAGGATTAAATTTGACCTTCATCACTGATTTGAACAATAATAATAAAATTGTATCAAACCTTCAGACACTAGGCTTTGTCATCTACAGACCTCATGTTCAATAACTCCACAGTAAAGTTTTTTTAAAAAAAAATTACAAAAACGAGAATCTCATGTTTAAGTCAGCTCATGATTAGAATGTATACAAGCCATCCATGGCCACATGTGACCCAATTACAGGTTGGACATGCCAGTTCAATGTAATCTCCTAAACCTCAGTATCTATAACACAACTCTAAAGTGAGATTGACTGTTTCTCATCCTGTTTGTGGAAACTGAACACTCTATTAGACATAAAATACAGAGCACTTGATAAGCACCAGACAACAGCACAGATCGGGAAAATGTGGGAGCCATCTTATGGAGCAGATCAAGAGATCTTGGCTCTCATTAAGGGAATTTCCATCCCTCCAGGTGGACTTAACATTTCTCCTTTGTTAACTTTATTTCATCTTTACCAGCTGCCGTGACCCATGCCAGCTCAGCAGAGGAACTGAGACAGCACAGGCTGATGAGGGGCTCCATCATCCTGCATGGTCCTCCCATCTGGGGTGCCGGGGATGACTCCCTTGGATGTTATCACCACCAGATGTTGGCAAGCATGACAGCTCTAGAAACTTTTCCAGCTGTTTAATCTTTGATCACTGGGAGTTCTCTAGATTGCTAAAGAAACAAATCTTATTAACTGTGCTGGAAGCACGTTTTCTTCTTCCTCTAAGACCTCTAGAGAACCAAGTATTTGTTGCAGGAATCCTAAGGAAATGAGCCATGCAGAAGAAGGTTAGAGGACTATGTTCTGGCTGTTATTGCCACATAACAAGTAACTCCAACATGCAATGATTTCAGATAGTCAGCATTGGGATAGATTTGATCTTAAATGTCCCTCAAAGTCTATGTTAGAAAGTCATAGTCTTTAGCCTGTGACTTTATAGAGCTGATGGAATAACATGCCTTTAAAAGGAGGTTCTGGAACCTCACTCCGAACTCGTCTGTCACTTTGCTTTCTGACTGTGACAAAGTAAAGAGTGCTCCTCTATCACATGCTTCCCATGTGATGTTCTGTCTCACTACCAACCAAAGGAAAGGGTCCACCAAGAAACTAGGGGCTGAAATAATCCCTTCTTCCTTTAAGTTGATTATCTCGGGTACTTTGTCCCAGTGGTGGGAAGTTGACTAACAGTGTCCTCACAGATTCTGAGTTAGGGATTTAAAAAGAAAGCGAGTTTGACTCTATGTGTTTATCAGTTCCAACGCTTCATCCAGGGAACCCCAACAGCTGGGGTCCAGTAGCCAGAGACTGAAGTCATCTGAAGTCACCTTCTCTCCCATCTGTCAGTCAGCTGGGAGCTCAGCCTTCATCTGGGTTGTCAGCCAGAGAATCTGTGTGTCCTTCCCATGTGGGCTTCCTCACAGCATGGCAGACTCAGGCTTCTCAAGTCCCAGCTGGAGGTAGAATATCCCCATGGGTACCCAGCCAGAACCTCTGTGACCTGACTTCAGCAGCCACTCCACTCCTCCATGGTGGCATTCTGTCCTCTATTCCTTCCAAGCTCACTGGGAACCTTGCCCAAATGCAAGCAGAGGGGAATTCGATGCCACGTGTTGAAGGGAAGGTGCCAAGGATCAAGAAAAACATGCAAAATAGGAAGTTTCAGTAGTGCTGTTCTTGGAGAACAATCTGTCGTGGGCAACAGCAGATTCCTCTCATGCCCAGGCCTTCGCCCTTCCCATCTCTGTGATGAAGATCATAGCTACAGTGTCTGACCTTGGCCTAGGCCTTCCAGGCATCTGCTTCCCTCAGAGCATGAGACTGGTTCAGGTTCACCATTCATTCACGATATTCCCATTAAAGGGATTTTGTAAACAGCTTAAGGCTAAAGCCATGGCTCATCTGGATTCTCCCATCCATAGTCACACTGCTTTCAGCACAGAACAGCCCAAGAACCAAGACTGGATAGGATTTTCAGATTATCCAGATCCTTAAAGAATGTAGTGACAAGCCTAAGAAATGTTACACTGGGCTCATGAGTGCAGGCACTGCTCTAAGGGTTTATGATGTTCATTTAATCTTCTAGAGATTTTAAAGTTCAGTATTGTCCCCATTGTACAGGCAAAGAAATTGAGACACAGGCAGGTTTATAACTTGCCTACACCCAGTTAATAAGGATATGGCAAAGCCTGAACCAGCAATTGCTTAGTACGTTTTGTTTATTTATTGCTTGTGATGCTGGAAGAATGAGCAAGGGTCCCCACACATGCTAAGCAGGCACTCTGTCACCAGGCTGTACCCCAAGTCCAGAGTCAGCAGTATCTACACAAGTATGCTAGTATGTCTCGCATGGTGAGGGGTCCTCGCCAAATGAATACATAGTTTCTGAATGTTCAGTGGTGCCTCTGCTACCTCTTTCAGCCTATACACTATCTCCTGAAATCCTAGAGATCCCTGTCACCATCTGTAACACAAAGGAGATATCACAGGTTTCTGAAAAGTCTTTCCACACCTGCTGCTATATATTTTGTCTTGTCTTTCCAGATGGACCAAAGCTAAACCATGTAGGATGTAAATTTTTATGGTCTTCCTTAAAGAGCTTAATGGGGAATTTCAAAGGTTACTAAGGACCTCAAGTCCTAGGACAAAAGACTATAAACTAGATACAACTCAAATAATTCATCCTAGGAATGTGCACTGGCCTCTCCAGAGTACCAGATCCTGGGTTAATCATTGACTATCAATGTGGCTGAGGGTAGGAAGCACACAAGCATCCTCCATGGAGCTAATAGGGCGAGGAGTTCAAGGCAGTGTTGTGGCTCAAGGTGAATCTGAGAAGAAAGAGCCAGAGTATGGTATAGACCCAAGGGTGTCAAGAAGAGGCTAGGTAAGCAGGCATGGTACCATCCAGGCTAGGTCCCTTGAAGGCCTCCTTGCTGTGATGCCTGACACCCATGCAGTCAGCATACTAGTGGCTTCTCTTGACTAGTTCACCTTTCCTAACATCCAGGGAGATCAGCCAGGGTCAAGGATCAAAAAGCTCCTATCCAGCTCTACCCACTCTGGGGATCTCATGGAAGAAAAGAGAAGACTCTGAAAGGATAGACACGGGATCAATCACCAGAACCCAGAGCATGGAGATATTATTAGCTGCCTGTGAGGAGCATAGGATCTAACCTTACAAGGACTATCAACAATCATGTGATTCCTATTTTGTCATGTTGGCCAGCCCTAAGGCTTAGTAAATGGGACAGCTCCAAATTCTGCATGTGAGAGACACAGTGTTCCAGTCCTCTGCCTTTTCTGGTCTACTTTCACTGCCAGCTGAGAAGAAAGAAGGGCAGATGACACCAGAATGGCATCCTTGTGTCTTCTTCTGTCATTTCACCCGGAGTTTAAAGCAGTAGGGTGAAGAGGTTGCAGACTTGCTGGTGTCTCTCCCCTCAATACAGCCAATGGTCCAGTCAGGTACATTTCCTTCTAGAGGCTTCCTAAAAGGAAAAAGGCCCAGCCAGGTGAGCCTAAAATAAAACAGGAGAAAAAGGAAGAGACTATAAATTGGAGCTCTCCATATGCCTAAGAGCTGACCACCCCATCAAGAATAGGGGTAGTGTTAATGAAATAAAAATGGATTCCATTCATTCCAGCCTGGTGAGTGATTGGCGTGTGGAAAGAATTTTGGTGCCACATTTATATACCAAAGCCTCACTCCAAAGTTGGAGCGTTTTTGTTTACACGGAAATCTGCTTCTGGAAGCTGGGGAGATGGCTTAGCAGATAGTGTTTCTTATACATTCATGAGAGCCTGAGTTCAGATCCCCAGCACCCACAGAAAAGATAGGTCCTGCAGTGTGCTACACTGCAGCGCTGGGAAAGTAGAGAAAGTCTGATTGGTGTCTGCTCACTGGCCAGCCAATCAATTAGCTCCACACTCAGGGAGCATCTCCGACTCAAAACAAGGTTGCAAGCAGATGCTGGCAGTATCCAGAGACTGGGGTTCTCCGAGTCAGCTTCAGGCATGTGGATGTGACATACAAGAGAGCGCTGGGCTAAAAGACCCCTAGTCCTACCCCATCACACTCCCTCTCACTCCTGGAACAAGTGGCTCTAAGACGCTAGAATCTTAGTATGTCTCATGAGCCAACCCAACACTGCTGTCCTATGCTTTCTAGTTCACTCCGTATGACTTAACACTGGCTTAGGAAAGCTTCTAGGTCTGTGGTGTCTCTAAAACATGTGCAATTCCCCTATGAAATCACTTGTCTGGAGCATAACTTGGAAGCAGAGTTCCCTGGCCATTGTTTGATGGCCAGTGCGAGCCTTTGTTGTTATTGTGCACGCTCTCGTTTGTCTCTTATCACTGAGAGCTTGCCGCATCTGCTTCAAGGGACAAAGGTGACACCAGAACAGATTCATGGAAAACGTCAATCGCAATTGACAAAAGCCAACACTGTTTCACAACTACGCACTAAAGCGGCTTGCGACACGGACTTGCTTTATTTTGCTCTTGGTGTTGTTCATTTTCTATAGAGTGACTAGTCCGAATTTAAAGCATTCTGAGTTTACCAGAATTGCTGCATGCTCAGAGCGAGAGAAATAGGAGAGGGAGGGAAGAGAGAGGGGGGAAGAGAGAGAGAATGAGAGAGAGGGGAGGGATGGAGAGGGAGAAGTCTATAGGAAAAAAAATTTCAAGCATCAGAAACTTGTATCTTGGTTCCCGTGAATCAGGAACTGACTTCTGTGGCCCTCAAAGGGCCAGAACTGCCTATTTAGAGAACAGAAAGAACAATGTCCCCTTTTAGAGAGAGAGGCTGCTCCGGCTATGGCGGGAAGGTGATGCTTCTGCTTTGTACTCTATGAGCAAAAGCTGGTGAGGCTTGGAACAAGCTGGGTGTCTCTGAACCTCTATATCCAAAGAGAACTTAGTCATGATAGCATACAGGCAATTATAGTACTCAGAAAGTAGAGGCAGGAGTATCTGGAGGTGAAGGCTATCCCAGGCTATACAACGAGTTCAAGGCTAGCCCCAGCCACATGAAATTCTGTTAAAAAAGAAAATGTTAAGTCGTTAAATTCAAAGAGGCAATGGGAGATTGATCTTGCCCATAGAAGACAAATAATTGAGTCCATCTTAAATACTGATAAAACCCAGTGAACAGAGCCATCATCACAATCATGATCCAGTATATAGCCAATTTATAAATGCTGACAGCACACGTTTCGATAAAAATAGTTCATTGGGATTCATTCTCATCCAGTTCCAGAAAGCATATGGTCTACTATAAGATAACATTTTTTATGAGCAATTCTGAGAGTCTACCGTGACTCAGTCAAGGGTGTGCCTGAAAACTCACTCACTCGATCATCCACATAATCACTCACAAAAGGCCTGAGAGCCTTTCACAAAGGAAGTCCAGGGCAAGGCTAGGAGGCACAGCATCAGCTTAGGCACCCTGTCCATGAACCTATAGATGCTGGCACTCACTAACAGTGAGAAATTGTACTGTGAACTGTTAAGGTCATAGACAGGTGAAAGACTCAACTGATAAATCACTTTGACATTCTTCAACAGCATGAGTGCCAGGGTTCTCTGCTATTTATTCACCCTCTAACTGCAAGTTCCATGTTTGAGATCATAAAACATGCATGTGTATGTATATACATATGCAAACTGTGTGTGTGAAATCTAGAGGTCAACTTCTCAAGTCAGTTCACCCTTGCTATGCAAGCCAGGGTCCCTCACTGGCCCAGGGATCACTATTTGGCTATGATGGCTACCTGGTGAGCCCCTGGAATACAACTATCTCTGCCTTCCCAGCACTGGGCTTATAAACACACAATTTATGACCATACGCAGCTCTTTTACATATGTTCTGGGAACCAAATTCAGGTCTTTGTGCTTACAGAGTGAGTACTTGACCAACTGAGCTATCTCCCCAGCCCTGAGGCAAAACATGCTTTAAAGTTGTACATAATATCCATATGTACTTAACTTAGTGGTAGACTACAGTAAGATTTCTGGCTGGAGAGATGACTCAGCAGTTTAAAATGTATACAATCTTCCAAAAGAACTCTAGTTCAGTTCCCAGCACCCAGATCTGGTAGGTCATTCCATATCCCCTTCTATTCCCCTTGGTCATTGAAGTCATATGTACACACACACACACACACACACACACACACACACACACACTAATAAACATAAAAGTAAATCTTAAATAATAGTAAGATTTTTTTTATAATAGATGGAGGTAGTCTGAGGAACAGGACAGAAAAAGAGAGGGGGGGAAAGGAAGGAAGGAAAGGAAAGAAAGAGGGAGGGAGAGAGAGGGAAAGAAAGAATTAAAAAACGGAAGGAAGGAAGGAAGGAAGGAAGGAAGGAAGGAAGGAAGGAAGGAAGGAAGAAACAAAGAAAGAGAGAGAGAAAGAAAGAAAAAGCGCCAAACAGGCAGACTTTGGCCCTTCACAAGAGGGTTCCCAAGGACAACTGCTTTTCCTCCTTTGCCACAGCCTGGGTTCCTTGAGAGTTTCAGTTTGTCTTGTGAGTGGACTATTAAAAGATTAGCTTCCCTTGTGACCTCCCTCATCTCCTGCCCTACCAACTGCCTGCAGCCCAGTCTTTTTAGGCAGTTGGCGTTCTCTAGATTTCTTGAGCCTCTCAGGACTCTTTTGGTCTTCTTGCCTGCACCTGCCTCTTGAAGTGAGGACTGAGATCTTGGGGTATTTCCCAGCAAGTGTCAAGACTGCCTGCTCTTTAAAAACTGCCTCAGCAGGAGCACCAAAAGTGAGAAGTGGAGTGACCAGGAAGATGTAGAGCAGGGCAGTGATTGATTTCCTGGCTTAGCTGGAAGCCTTAGCTGAAGGCTATGCGTGCCCAGCCTATACCCAGCAGGGTGCTGACAACAGATTCTCATTTCATGGCCACTTAAACTTTGTAAATCTGAGTTTCCTCATCATAAAATGGGCATGATGAGACTCCTCAAAGGTTTTTCTGCCAAGATGGCAGGAGGGGAATGCTTTCTCTGTGAAGTTACAAGCACTGTATCCTGTAGCAAAACAGGCTAGGAATACATCCACCCAGGACACTGGGCTCTGCCATGGGCCCTGCAGCATGGAGCAGTGTCTACTAATTCCTCAGCCCTGACAATTGCACAGCCTAAGATGCTTCTGTGCTTCTCTGTCTGTCTTCTCAACTGCAGTGCTACCTCTAGATTTATTCTGGGATCACAATAAGGTCACATGGGAATAATTTTAAGTAAACATATGATATTTGGTCAATATCATGTGTATTTGGGGGAATTGTGTGTGTGTGTGTGTGTGTGTGTGTGTGTGTGTGTGTGTGTGTCAGAGTTTCTGTAACCCAGACTGAAATCAGTTCACAACAATCCTCCTGCTTCACCAGTGCTGAGATTATAAGCATGAGCCTCTGCATGCTCAGACTATACTTTTGTAAGGGTTGTATGAGTCAAAAAGTTTGTCCTAAATCCAAATTCCTTATCTTGACTTACAGAACTTATAACAATCTGGGTCCTACCCACCTGCTCACTCCCTCTTCCTTCCCCTTACAGAAAGCAACTGGATGTTTCATGACACCAGGCTTTTGCAGGTACTGCTATCTCTAAGCAGACTGCCTTTCCCTTGGTGAGCATGCCACAGGGGAAATTTTGTACTGTCATGAGTAAGGCCACACTGCCTAGCATACATTTTCCAGGTTACCTGATTCCGAGCCTATGGGCAAGCCTTTTCGCAAGGCTGGAACTCATAGAGTGCTGACAGCCATGCACAAGATGTTTTTTATAAGGAGATGTGCAAATTCTGCACATCTTATGTGTGGAGTCTTATGCACAGAGGCTCCATTGATTCCTCTTCTACTGTGGCGAAACCTGGTTTGTCTTTGATTTGCATATTCATTTCAATATTTCTCATTTATCCATATACCAGTTCTCTGGAGTCTCCTTTGACTTACTTATAACAGCTGCCTGGCTCTTGAATTAATAAGTTAAATAAAATTTAATGTGTGTTCAAGTTCTCTCTGTCTAAAAATAATAATATTAACCTGTAATTTAAAATGATCATTGACCAAGACTGAGGTTTTACCTAGAACTCATGCTCCTTGCTTGCCTTCCACTTTTACAGCTAACCTGCTTTAAATGCCTACCTAGTGTCAGGTCCTGTATCAGTGCTGGAGATGTTATCAGGCACTGTATCAGGCATGGCTCCTCACCCAGTGATGCCTCGAAGACTTTTCCTCTGAATTAAGAAAAAAATTAAATATACAGAAACAAAGTGAAGAATATCATCTCTCAACTGTGAACACAAGGAGATTCCCCGAGACTCAGTAATAATTAATATAATGAGTTAATCCTACAATAACAAATTCTAAAATTCTCTCCAAAGTATGCTACACGAGTATAATTTTTGTTGAAGATTATTTGAATTAAGTAACACTAAGCATTGGCAACATCTGGTTCCTCAGGAGACATGTTAGTAATGATATTTGGCTTGTGTTGTATTTGAAATAATACCATATCCTATTCCAAAGTACATAGCTCAGAAGTCCCAAATCCCAAGTGCAGAACAGCTTAGTTGGAGTTATTTAAACAATCGTCAGTCATCAAAAAGTCATCCTTGTGAGAAGGAAAACAACGCACATATACAATGATGGAATCAGAAATCTCCTCTCGACTCCAGGCAAAAGGAATGGGAGAGGGAGTGAATTTGAAATGAAAGCTGTGACCTACATAAATGTAATAAATGTAACTCTGCTTCGCATCAATTACCATATGCAAGCCTGTCTCTCCCAGGGAACTGATTAGAGTCTTGACTTTTTTTTCCCTTTGTCCAGTCTATCTGTCCATCCACCTATCCTATCCTTCATCTATTCATTCTAATATATACAGTGAGTGCCTGCCTGAGCTTTAGGAATTTAAAGTAGTGTAATGATAAAATAAGATGTAGTCTTGGGAGAGGGACTTGGTCAGTGTCTACATTAAATACCATCAGGCCATTCAACTGTGTTATAGTTTGTTTACAAAATGCTATCTGAGTAAAGGAGATGCTGATATTTTGTGAGATCAGTGGTGATATGATGAGGTAGAGAAATTGTTTCCATCAAAGACAGCCTCCAAGACAAAGCTGGCCTAGGAAAACAGAAAATAGCAGCTCACTTCCTCTTTCAGGAGAGTGGGATATGTGTTTCCAAAACACTGATATTAAAACATCATTTTCAAGAAGCCGTAAACAACTTTTTTTTCAAATACAAAGAACAAACAAATAAGAGAAAACAAGCAAGTAGCTAGGATTTTATTCTCCTTTGATTAATTAGATACTAAAACCAATTAGAGTAAGAACAAGAAACCACATGCTTATGTGAAGCTAAATTTTTAAAATTTAGACTAAGATTCCAGACTAGATATAAAATTGTATTCACATTGTACAGGGCACTAAGCGATAATCTTTGTCTTATCAATGAAGTAATTGCTGACAAAGTTATGTAAATCCCTGTTTCAGTAGCCTGGTTAGATGGTTTATGGAAAACTCATCTTCCCTAGAGTCTATGGGCCCTCCAAGTTTCAATAAGTTTAAGACAGCTCAGATAGGCAACAAATTAGAAGCAAATGATCTCACTGGCCTTTGTTCTTTGCCTTTCCAGTTTATATTTACACTACAGGTTGTAATGAAAGTTGTGAGAAAGAAGCATCCTGATGCATGGTATAGTGGTTTGAATAAAAATGGTCCCCATGGGCTCATATGTTTGAATGCTTTGTCTACAGCTGGTGGAACTGTTTGGAAAGAATTAGGAAGTGTGGCCTTGTTGGAAAGGGGACCTGCTTTGAGGTTTCAAATGCCCATTACACACTCTCTCTCTCTCTCTCTCTCTCTCTCTCTCTCTCTCTCTCTCTCTCTCTCTCTTTTTCTCCCTCCCTCCCTCCCTCCCTTCCTCCCTCCCTCTCTCCCTCTCTTCTTACCTCCCTTGTGCCTGTGGATCCGGTTGTGAGCTCTTACCTACTTTCCCATGCTCCCAATCATAATGGTCATAGACTCCCTTTGAAACCAAACCATAAGCCCAAATTAAATTTTTTCTATTATAAGTTGCCTTGATCATGGATTTTTATCACAGCAATAAAAAGTAACTAGACACACGGTATTTTGTAGAAGGGACACAACAGACTTGAAGGCCTATATTCTTTATCACAGCAATCTGAAACTTGGAAACAGACAAAGTCACTTCACAGGCATCACTTTGGTAGGGTGCTGGGTGTTGCCTCCAAGGGACTTTCTAACGATAAGGCTATTCTCCACTATGCAGAGGCCAAGGGGAACTAGTAGGTTGTTATCTGAAACTGATTCAGCGTTTCTAGCCTAGGAAGCTCCCATAGTTCACATTACTTCAGCTTCCACAGCTTTCAATAAAGTTGATGGTGAGTCTCCTCAGGCTGTTTTCCTGGGACTCTTGAGGCAGAAGGACTGAACCTAGCAGATAACCCTTTGTATAAAATCTCGATGAACCTTTCCCTCCCCAGAGCTTCCAGCAGGTTCATTCATATAGTGCACAATAAGAAAGAAGCAACAATGTGGTGAATTAGACATGTAATCTCAGTACACGGGAGAGGTTGTCACCATCTTGAGGCCAGCCTGGACCACATAGAGAAAGGGAGAATGGAAAGAAGGGAAGGAGGGGGGAGGGGAGGAAAGACAGGAAGCAGGGGGTCAGCTTTTAGGAAATAAACTTATGGTAAACAGGTAGTGTAAGGGCTCATGGGGTGAAATGGTGTGACATATGCCCCATTAAGGAGTGTATGAGTCCGCATTTCCAGACTGTGGTGGAAATTGAAATTAATGTGAGGAGAGTTTAAGCAAAGCGGGGCATGGTCAGTTCTGAATGTTACAAGGACGACTTTGAAGAATGGATCAAGAGGCAGGTGGATTTCTGAGTTCGAGACCAGCCTGGTCTACAGAGTGAGTTCCAGGACAACCAGGACTACACAGAGAAACCCTGTCTCAAAAAACCAAAAAAAAAAAAAAAAAGAAGAAGAAGAAGAAGAATGGATCAGAGCTGGGAGATCTGTTGGAGATCAAAGAATGAGGGCTTGGATATTCCTGAGGAATATAAAACCCATAGTGTTTAGAAGTGGTCACCAGATCTTGCAAGGGGTGAAAGACAGGGAGTTGAGACTCATTCTTAGCTTAAAAGTCACAAGGAAGGTATGCCATTCAAAAGAGAGCAAGTATATTAGCTGTACTGTGATAAAATACTACAAAAGCAAGTTAAAGAAGATGGGGTTTATCTGGCTCTTGGTTTGATGGTACTGCTCATATATCTGTGGTTAGGAAGCAGAGAGTATTGAATGCTCGTATTCAAGTCACTTTCTCCTTTTTATTCAATCTGAAACTCCAGTCAGGGGCATAGTGCTCCCAAAACGCAGGATGGGCTTTTCCTTCCTCAAGTTAAACCTTTCTGCTAATGCCTTTACAGAGACGTCCAGAGGTATACCTTTCAGGTGATTCTAAATCCAGTCAAATTGACAATGAAAATTCATTATTATGTGGCGTTTAGGGGAAAAAAATAAGTTAACAACAGTGAACTTAAACCTAGACAGTGTAAGCATAGTGTAGGGGCTGAGAAGTTGCAGTGAACTAGACTTCTGCTCTCCATGATGAGAACATGATTATAGCAACATGATTAAACATGTTCGGTGACTTGAACAACACATCAGCAAATATGAGGAGCACTCATCAGCAAAAATATAAGGAACACTCACAATCCTAGGAAAACACAGATCTTTCATTCTGCTTCAGTCAGACATAGTAGTCTCCCAGTATCTGGAAGGCAAAGGCATTTAGCTTTCCACAGATGTTCAATTCTTTATATAAAATGGCAGCACATTTGCATACAACCTACTCACCTCCTCCCATATTTTTGAAAATCATCTCTAGCTTACTCTTTTCCCATTTTCTTTTATTTTTGAGATGACAATATAATTACATCATCTCTCCATTCCCTTTCCTCCCTCCAAACCATCTTTGTTCTCTTTCAAGTTTATGACTCCTCTTCTTTTAATATTTTGTGCAATATAAATATTGTGTGTTTGAAGTAATTCCACTGTTCGGGAAATAATTACCAAGAAAAAGCTATTATGTGCATGGTAGATGTAATCTTTTTAATAGTTTTTACCTATAATTGGATGAATCCATCCAGGTAAAATTCATGCATATAGACTCTGTGCAGAGATATAACTGGGTATACCAAGATTTGGGTGTATTAGTACCAGAAAGTACTATTCAGTTTGCTGGGGGCCTCACATAACGCACTACCAACTTGCCAAGTGAAATGTGCCCACTGGAACAATAGCGGCACAACTGTTATTGATAATAAATACTTTCTGACTGAACTTGAGACCTGTTCCACTGAAGTAAAGTTCATGCCTGATACTGTAATGAGAACCTCATGGGTAGGGAAGTCTGAGGCCCTGGGATAAATTTGTTAATTTGCTAAGTGGTCATGTTTTCATATTGTCTTCTACATATTTGTGTTTAAATGCATATCCCTAGCTGCTCTCAACCTTGGACAGAGAAAATTATTTCTATAATGGGAAGCAGCTAGTGCAAAAAGGTAAAACTGATCAAATGTTAACAATAAGATTGATTTCTCAGTCACAAGTGGGGCATCATTATCAATCTACACATCATAAGGCTCAGAGAATACTATGAAAAAGGAGGTGGAAAGAATGTAAGAGCCAGAGAATGCGAGGGAGTGCTGTGAAATGCTGCCTTCTGAATATGACATGGCTATCTAACTCACTCACGAGCTCACAGCAACAATGGTTACCAGGGCAAGACCTGCACAAAATCAAGCCAGCCAAAATTCTGGCATAGATGGAAAAATTACTGTCCAGGCCCCATTCATTTTTCAGGAGCTGTTGGCAATTGACAGCTTCTGTGGGAGTGAGAATCCTTTTTGAGAGAGTAGCCACTGGTATATTTCCCATGCTCCAGTTGACAGCCCTTCAATCATGTGTATGTGAGCAGCACTAATCAGACTTAGTGGGTTATTGGACAAGGAGAAGGAGGAGGAGGAGGAGAAGAAGGAGGAGGAGGAGGAGGAGGAGGAGGAGGAGGAGGAGGAGGAGGAGGAGGAGGAGAAAGAAGAAGAGCAGAAGGTATTTGCAAGAAAAAGGAAGGAAGGATGGAAGGAAGGAAGGAAGGAAGGAAGGAAGGAAGGAAGGAGAGAGAGAAAAGAAAGAAAGAGAGAAAGAAAGAAAGAAAGAAAGAAAGAAAGAAAGAAAGAAAGAAAGGAAGGAGTTGGGATAAAGATATGTTGGAAGAAAAGAGGGATAGTTGGAAGGGGAAATTGGTCATGGATATTATCATATTTTAATGTATACATATATAAAATTCACAAGAATAAAGAAAATTATTTAAAAGCAAGAGATTTGAACACGTGTCAGGCTGAGCAAGAATGCAGAAGTGACCAAGCAGAACTTTGATCATCTTAAAGCTCACAACATCTTAGGCTTTCTGAGGAAGTTAACAAGAGCAGATAAGAATGGGAGTGGGCACCCTACTCATAGGAAAAAGAGCCCACCCATAGCCTAGGTCATAGACAGCTGCCCTCTCCAGGGACACAAGGTCAGCTGGTCACATCATTTCTCTATTGCCTTAATCAGATACAAGAAGTCTCTCACAGGAGGAAGGGGTGAAAGTCACTAAAAATAAAGTGGTTTCTGATTTGGGAGCATTGCAACATCCTTCAGGGCATTTTAAGGAACAAGTCCCTTTGCTACTACAGAAGAAACTGAAAATCAGCACCCGTTGAAGACTGGAGTGACAAAAAACCAGGCTTCCAGAAATCCTTCAGATGTTGTTCCCTCCTAAATAGAACACGGATCTTATTTTCCATTCTCCCTTTTCTCTTCTCTTCTTGCTTTAAATTCTCCAAGCCTCTCCCCTCCCTCCTCCATTGCAGGTATTAGGAAGTCATTTTATCTGATCCATTGGGCCCCTAGTCAATGGCACCACATCACCAGAAGGTCAGGTCCACTGTCCTGATCCCTTTAAGACCTGCACATATTTTTCAAAAGCCCATGCTAGAAGTGGCAAGGCCTCCTAATTGTGCATCTTATAATCTCCCTGGGATTTCCCTATCCAAACTGACAGGTGTGTCTGTTCTTCAAAGCTCACATAGTTCTATCCTATATCTTTCTTCCCTCTGCTTTTTACAATAATGATTTGTGTAGGTTCTCAGCTCATTGCTACATCTCTACTTCCTAGTATGGTACAGCCAGCATACAACAGTCCCAGATAGATGTAGGAATCTGCCCAGCAGCAGCAGCCTTTATCACTACTGAGCAACTGGTAAGCGCTCTATAGCTATTGGACAAATGTATGGACAGAAATGTATCTGCCCTGTGATGAACAAGTAGAGGGGACCAGATGACTCACCACTCTTAGTTCTGTTTCTCTCTTCCCAGCTCCCCACAGCATAGAGGAGCGTTTGCACGTGTTTAGTACTAGGAACATATTGTAAAAGTATTTGGGCCAAGAACTCCCTGTATTATCTTTGTAAGTGGAATATTATCCTAAAATTAAAATTGAGTAAGAACTTAATTTATTCTTCCTGTGACTATAATCTTCTACTAGTCAGCCACCAGAACTCTTGAGGAGTTGGGGGGTGGGGTGCTTGTTTGTTTGTTTAGTTTTTAATTGCTCTTTCCATCAAAAGCCCTGCTTTGTATCACAGTGGCAGAGCACTTTGCCCAGCATGCCCAGTGTCCTAGATTCAAGTCACAGCACTGGAGATAAAAAGAGTAGTTGTTATTTGGCTTATTTGGGTTATTTATTTACTTTTTTGCTTGCTTAGAAGAAGTTGAATTTTGGGTTTTGTTGTTGTTGATGGTGGTGGTGGTTCGGATGGTCTGTTGTTGTTGTTGTTGTTGTTATTGTTGTTGTCATCGTCGTTGTTGTTGTCATTGTTTTAAATAGGGTTTCATTTTGTAGCCCATGATGGCTTTGAATTCAGTTTTCTGAGTGCTGAGATTACAGATATGAGCCACTGCACCTACATAATTCTATACATATACGATACACTCCATAGGATGACCATGTTAATGCTGAGGTATAGGGAACAATAGTCCCTTTGTAGAAATGCAGGAAAGGAGCACACAGAAACGTTGAGCAGGCTCCAGCCTGCATAGTCTGATCTTAGGATCTACTCATCTCTTAAGAGTTCAGGTGTGGAAGAGAAAAGTACAGAGGGCCAGGAATTTGAACAGAAATGTGTAGCAGTGGGCAATGGGGAACGAAGGTAACCACTAGAAAGTTCCAGATGCCAAGGAAGCAAAAGGTTCCCAGGATCCAACAGAGATGACATTAGCTAAAATATCCAACAAAGGGGAGATAGAACCTGTAGAGACAATATCCAGTGGTTAGGTATGGCCCTGGTTGAGAGTTGGGGCCACCCACCCATCTCAAAAATATTAACCCAGAATTGGTCCTATCTAAAGGAAATGTAGGGACAAAGAGTGGAGCAGAGACTGAAGGAAAGGCTATCCAGAGATTGTCCCACTTAGGGATCCATCCCATATGCAGACACCAAACCCAGACATTATTACTGATGCCAAGAGGTGATTGCTGACAGGAGCCTGGTATAGCTGTCCCCTGATAGGCTCTGCCAGAGCCTGACCAAACACTGGACTAAGCATGGGGATCAGAATGGAGGAGTTAGGGGAAGGACTGAAGGAGCTGAATGGGATTTGTAATCCCATAGGAAGAACAACAATATCAACCAACCAGACCTCCCAGAGCTCCCAGGGACTAAACCACCAAGCAAAGAGTACACATGGGGGTACCCACGGCTCCAGCAGCACATGTAGCAGAGAATCACCCTATCTGGTATCAGTGGGAAGGGAGGTCCTTTGTCCTGTGGAGGTTTGATATCCCAATGTAGGGGAATGTTAGGGTGGTGAGGTGGGAGGGGGTGGGGGAGTGAGGGAGCACCCTCATAGAAGCAAGGCGGGGAGAGAATGGAATGGGGGTTTCAGGAGGGGAAACTGGGAAGGAGGAAACATTTTAAATGTAAATAAATAAAATAACCAGTCAAAAAAAAAAAGCAATAAAAAAGTTCCTCTCTCTTAAACTGAGTGATGGCTTTGTGCAATTCTACCTAGGCCATGTGGTGTATGACACTGTCACTCCAGGTGCTCAGAAGAAGCATCTCATTTCTGAATGGACACTGAATGGAAGAAAGAACCACCTCTCTGTGGACTGTGCCCAGCACCAGCTTTATGCACTGTCAGCAGCTCAGAACAAATTGGAGTGAAGCCAGAGTGGCAGGTCAAGGTGTCCTTAAAATTCTGTCATTAAAACAGAATTATCTAGATGCAGTGATTCATATCTATAATCCCAACACTTGAGAAACGAAGTTCAAAGCCATCCTGAGCTATGGACTGAGACTCTATCGCAACACCACAAGAAAAAAGCATACAAAAGCCAAGAGTAAATTAAAATGTACCGTTGCAGGCAAGAGCGAGAGTCTAACTTGCCTTCATATCACATATGGTCGATATTTTTCAGACTTTCTCGGTCAACCTGTCCTATCTTAAAAGTTTTTGACCTTTCTTCATGCCTACTTGTCTTTCAAACTCTGGAATTTGGTTTGTATTCCTCTTCCTGTGGTACCTTGAGGAGACTGCCATTCCTTGTGACCATGCTGCCTGCATCCCATGTGACTCATCCATCCATGTCCCCCACCTCTGCCTGCTCCCTGTACCTTCCTTTTGCTGTGTCATGCTACCCCCAGGGTTCAGGCATCCTCTGCCACATTCCCATCTGCAGCCCTTGCTTCCCCACCCCTTCTTCCTGAGAGGAACTCTCTCTGGTGGATTCTCCTAATGAGATTACTAGGTCACTAGGAGCTACTGCTGATTGAGCTGACTCAATAGCTGACTCGACTACTCTGAACTTATTTTCAAATTGGATCTAAATTGAATCTATACATTTATTTTTGGTGGTTTTGATGTAATTGATAATTGAACTACAGTCTTTAATACAGAATTAAATCAGTTTTGACAAATGATGTACCCATTACATACACATCCAAACCAAGAAGTGGGATGCTAACATCCGCCTGGAGACATCCCCTATCATCTCCCAGGTAATTCTCACCTCCATTCTCACATATAGCTGTTATTCCAATTCTTCCCACCGAAGCCCCACAACTGTCAATTTTGGGTAAATAGAAACATACAGCATTTATTTTGCACTCTGGATTCTTGTATCCAATATGAAGTTTTGTTTTGTTTTTCTTTTTTTTTTTCGATTTGAGGTTCTTATTGATGTTTTTTAGATTAATCCTTGATTCATACCCTGGTAGTTTATTCCTTTTTATTATTGAATAGTATTCCATTTTATGAAGGTACAGACGTTTGTTTTCCTACTGATAGGCATTTAGGTCACTTCCAATTTGGTGTTATCATGAATGAAGATGGGTCAAACATTACTTCAGTCCTTTGAGAAAATAGCCTATGATCTTGCTATGACCAATTTATCAAATTCATCCTCTATCTTAAATATTTTCTGTCTCTCCACAGGGAAAGGTTGCAACTCAAGTTCTTACTACTATAAACCTGAGAGAGAGTCACATTAACTCAAAGCATAGAAAAATATAAGAGATTTCCCCAAAGCCATTGCTCAAAGGCAACAGGGACCCAGCCTGTTGTTTCTAACCCCAAGCCTTGCCTTTTGCCCGTGTTAGAAGACTAAGGACACTGAAAAAGTCCCTACATGGTTCCCATGTTTGCAGTCTTCCTTAAGTTAGCTCATATTTCCTTCCACCACTATTCCAGGGCTCAAGGTCTATGAAAATTCAATATTCACAAAGAGCAGGAATCCGAATCCAGTACCACATCTCTGCTTTTTTTCTTGCTGCTCTAGAAAAATCCATTTTGATTGGTTTGCTATGGGCATTCCAATATTTTTTGGGAACTCTCTCTTGAAGATCAGGACATTGAAAGTCGAGCCACTAAAGTAGAACTTATCAGTTCTTATCAATACCAGAACCAGTTTAAAGGAAACTCCCAAGTGTTTCTTTGATACTAGGTGCAGGTGATACAGGGCCTTGTCTTGAGTTTCAGTGAACTCACAGGAGCTAATACAAATGGGTCACTGAGCGTGCAAACCAAAGTACCTAGCACCAGCTTCCATTGCTGAAGAGATATCTTTCCTGAAAGAGCAGGGATGGGCATTTTCTATGGACCGACAGTATTTATGGTAATCCTTGAAAGTTGACTTACTGAGGACTGGAGACGAGGACACTTTCTGTTCTGTCAGAGGATCCAAGGTAGCTCCTAGCACCCATGTTAGATGAATCACATCTGTAATTTAGTTCCATGTGATCAGATACTCTATTCTGACCTTCAAAGGCACCTGGACTCAAGTGCACATACACATGTAAGTGTGAGCAACCCATACACACACATAAACACACACACACACACACACACAGAGACACACACATACACATACACAAACACATAAACACACACACACATACACACACACACTCATACACACACACACATACATACACACATACATAAACACACACACATACACACACACTCATACACACACACACATACATACACACATAAACACAAACATACATATACACACATACACACACACACACACACACACACACACACACACACGCACGCACGCACACACGTGCACAGTTTTAAAATAAATTTTTTTAAGTTGACTTACTAAATTGGAACTGATAGAGCATAAAGTCTAGGAAATGGGCTAGTCCCACACAGACAGTGAAGGTCATGACCACCACGAGAGTGCAGCTGATGTTTAGCAATCACAGTACATGGACTGACAAAGGTAGCTAGTTTGTTTGGACCAAGTCCCCATAAAATTCTAAATATCAGGCTGTAAAGAGTTTGACTTCTTCAGATGAGGATTGTGTTTGGGATAGAGGCTTACCCCACAACACACACACACACACACACACACACACACACACACACACACACACACTGAAAGCCTTCTGATAGCTGAGAACAAAGGAACTAAAGATGGCAGGAAAAAGCTTCTGGAAACAAAACCATAAAAACAAACAAACAAAACCAGCAAAAAATCCACTTCAGGTGGAAATTCCAGACTGAAAGAAGGAAAGGGAGAAACAGCCTGGGAAAATGACAAAAGCTCCCCCACGGGTTTCCTACGTCTGTGGAGACAGAGACTGGTGGACCTAATTGTTGACTTCTAGAAATTTATTGCAGACACAAGGAGGGAAGTCCTTCCCCTCCCCCCACATTGAGGTAGACAGCTCTTCCCTGATTGGCCTTGTTTCGTCACCTTATTTGTATACCTCATATGCAGCCAATCAGGGTCCAACTGGCACCAAGAACCTTTTTAAATTTGTTTCTTCTGAGGCTTCAATGCTGGAGCTTCTGAAAGAGCCAGCAGAGGAGGCAGAGACTGCAGAACCTGCCTCCCAGCTGCCTTGCTCATCAGAGAGGGAAGACCAAAAGGAGGTTGCCTGCACCTGAGGCTTAGATAGGGACTGCACTTAGGTCAGAGTAAGGCCTCTAGCTGCCTTCACTTTTCCACACCCAGTTGGGCTGCAAAACAAATTCCTTCCTGCAGATGATTCAGGTCTTCAAGGTTCACTGCCCCTGACACCCTCCAGCCCTTCCATCTGCTGCTTTGCAGACTTGCAAGGGTCAACTGTCAGCTGGCACCCCAACACACCCCCCCTACACACACACACACACCAGTGCTCCTCATTTGCTCTTTCTGCTTAAGTCTATATTGGGCAAACACAGACTCTTGCCCAAACAAATCAAAGGGACAACCACCAAGACAGAAAAGAAAACAAGAAATAAGTTGTCCTCCCAGGCTCCATCAAGCAGAAAGTAGACCAGCCAGGGAAGACCCAAGGTCCCATTTATTGTTTTGTTTTGAGCCGAGGCATCCTTATGTAGACTAAATGGGACTCAAACTCTCTTCCTGCCTCAACCTGCAGAATTTTTGCATAACAGACCCAGGCTATCAAAAGAACTGGAAGAAGTAATTTCTCACATCCTAAGCTTCTTTAAAGAATATTGATAAGGGGCCAAATAAAGCCATAGTTGAGTAAATACAGCCTCAAGAATGACAGCTATTCCAATATTAAATATTGGTGTTTATTTATTAAATGATTATTAAATATCTGCTGTTGTTCACAAAAATCTACCTGACTGTCCCTTTAACTTTTTAACTTCCTGGCACATATGAAAGTTAAATGCACCATTGGCAAGATCTTGTTTTGCTCAAGAACATTTAAATGCAGTGTCCGTCGACAAAGGCATGACACATTTTATAGGGTTTTTCTAAGTAGCAATTTTCCATGAAAAAGAACAATGCCCCTTGGCTTGGGTTGTTTAGCAAGACTTACTTATTTTTCCCTCTTAAACAACTTCTAAGGATTTTTAGAAACCCCAAATCACCCTTCAATCCTTTCATTTCCTACTAATTATCCACAAAAGGACTCTGACTAATATAATAGGCTATAACATTCTGAGCAACATGGAGAATTCATTTAGACAAACATTGCTGGTGGACTCAGACAGAGTATGGAACAAGAGGCAAAGGGAAGCTCACACTGCCCCATGTCCCCTTGGGTAGGAGCTCCTGTCAAAGAGAGCCATCCTATGAGCATTTTGGGGTTTGTTGTTTAATGGAAACATTTTTCCAGAAGACATTATGAAAAAGCAGACTATGTCAAGAGTTCTCAGCTGTATCTGTAAATTGGATCTATTTAACACATAGAGTCCCAAGTATCCCCACTCCTGAGGAGACCCTAAGACCATCTTGTGGGAATTCAGCAAGGCTCCTACATACCAGCTATATTAGCAAACTTGATTATACAGTTTCACTCAAATAAGTTATATGGGACTTCTGTTTGATTTCATTTTCAACTAACACAAATATGTCTTTACAGTTAAGATCCATTCAATGAGATTTCCTGCTGGTTAGTTCCAGACACAGTCTGAGCCTAGGGAGATGAGGCTAGCACAATCCTGCTGTTTGTGGTGCTCACAGCCCAGGATCTTATAATGACCAAGTTCAAGAGCAATCTGGAGCCATTAAAAGATCTCATGATTTTGCGTGCTGAGAGTCTGACATGCTTGTTTCTATCTGTCTGTTTGGTTGATTGGTTTATGAAGTTGGGGTTGCTCTTCTGCCAACGCAGAGTAAGAGGAATCATTGAGAAAATATCAGGTTAACTCGACCCATAAAGGCAGAGAATCCACAAGACTGGAATTCCCGGATGTGCCAAGATGTTCTGTCCTGTTCCTCCTAATGGTCAGATTAACCTAAACCCATCAGAATGCTAAACACACTTAGCCCACTCAGCAAAGGCTTCAGGTTACAGCAGAGAAAGGCAGAGCAAAAATTAATACCAAAGGGAGGGAGAGACAGGAGACAAATGGACAGAAAGGGCAAGAAGGGGAGAGGAAAGAAAGGCAGAAATACAGAGAAAGAAAGGAGAGATTTGTAGAAAGGAAACATTGGTAGAAGGAAAGGGAAGGGGAGGGGAGGAAGAAGGAGGGGAAAGGAAGGAGATAGAAGGGAGGGGAAGGGAGGGAAAGGGAGGAGAGGAAAAGGAGAAAGAGGGGAGGGAAGGGAGGAGAGAAGAGTAAGGGAAAGGAAATAAAAGGAGGAGGAGGGGAGTAAGGGGTGGGGAAATGAAAGGAAGGGAAGGAGGAGAGAAAGAAGGGGAGGGACTAAAGGGGAGGGGAGGGAAGGAAAGGGAATGGAAAGGCAAGAGATGGAGGAGAAGGGAAGGGGATAGAAGAGAAGAGAGGACTGGAGGAGCAGGGAGAGGAAGTGAAGGAAGAGAGGAGAGGGGGCTGGAGGAATGGAGGCAAGAAGAAGAGAGAGGAAAGAATAGAGAGAAGAGAGGAAGGAGAAAGAGATAGATTCATGTAACTTGAATCAACAGCCCCTCCCCCCAATTATTTTTAAACTAAATGAGCAAAGCAATCTTACAAATGCTTAGGAAGGAAAGATACAGGAACCCTTCTCAAGGTTGACTTGGTAGCTAGACCAATTTAACCTTCCTTTCTAAGAGAAAAAGAAAAAAACCTGGCATTGGCATTGATTAGCGAGTGTGACTATGTGGGCTACTCAGAGCTTTGGTTTTCATTCCATGCAATTGGCAGCATCTCTCCCCACTGATCTCCCCACACTGATGGATGGTAGCAATTATGTAGAGTTATTTGTGTAACGTGTTGTAATAGCAGCACACGTTGGCTGTCACTTTGACCCAGACACCCCCTCGCCCAATTATAAGGAAACTGGTCACAGAGCTGCCGTCCATAAGAGGCTTTTTTCTTTAGAAAAGGAGGGGGTGTCTTCATCCTACCCACACCTCTCATAGAAACAGAAACTTTTAAAGTCATGTAGAAAATGATCTCCCTTTCATAGAACACTTAACTATTAAACAATATTAATTTGTCTTTGTGGTTTATCAACCCATCTGGGCATTTATCCCTGTCTATTCTTGTTGCCAGTAAAAGGTCATTAATATTAAAGACTGAAAACCATTCTATTCACTTACTGATTGTTTAATTGCTTTCTCTATAAAGTACAATGCATTGGATTTCTCCAGGGAAGGAAGAAAGGAGACCGGCTTCTGGTACCTAGGAAACCAGGTGTGAACAGCAATGGAAGCTGCAACCATCACAGGCCTAGTGTACTGAGCACCTACTGTGTGCTGGACAGTGTACCAGGTACTTCTCTATGTGATCCCAGCTACCCCTGGCTGGGAACATCTACCTTCCTGGATTTTTTTTTTCTTCTCCTTAAACACAAACCTGTGCTTCTGCCTTCAGGTTTTGTATTGTCTCTTTGATCTGGACTTTTCTTCCCCCACATAACCCCACTCCCATCCTTCATATATAATCCTCACTCCCCAAATCAACCAGCAGTGTCCTAGCCTGACTGGGATGATTTGTCTTCCTGAAAAATTATGTATCTACTTTAAACTAAACTGCTTAGCTAGTGAGGTATATCTATACTGAAAACCATGCAGTGGCACACTCTCGGGGGGAGAATCTCACTGAATATGAAGTCTGTCTCAGTACAATGGCCTATAACCCTAGCACTTGAGAGGTAAAGGCAGGAGGATAAAGAACTCGAGGTCATCCTCAGCTTGAGGCCAGTCTGTGCTTCATATGACACAGTCTCATACTGAATTTAATTTAATTTAAAAGGGAGAAAGATGCCTCCCAGTGTTAAGTGCTTTAATCCCCAGTACTGACAAAACCAAACCACACCAAAACAATAATAACAACAAAACTGTAGACCAATGGGCAGGATTCCCCTTCCTGGAGCCTCTCCTAGCAAGCTTCCATGAGGCCCTCAGAGGACTGCTGTTTTGATGCTTACCTTAATTACAGTTGAGTATGATAAGCATCCTTCCTCCTGGCTGATGCTGCCTGCTCCAACCATGAGGGAGAGGCAGAACCCACCTTGCTCTTTGTCACCAGCTTTTAGACCTCTGTGAACTTGTGGGCTGACTCCATAGGCTGCCACAGTTGCCTAACTTCAGGCATATACATATACATATACCCATGACTGGGGTCTGCCTACCGGCTCTCAGTGTCATTGACCGGACAGAAGATTTTCCACATGGCCTAATAATGTCTCTCTTAAAATATCAGATTTTTCCATGAACAATAACAAATTACTTTGCAGCCTGTTACCACATTCACAGCTCAATTGTTATAATTACCCTGCAAGGCAGATAGCTCTTTGATAGAGGAAGAAATCCAGACTTACTACTTCTGTAGGGAGTTAAGTCAAGACCCACATTTGGGTCCTCAGACTTGATATTCTTCATCTTCAAAATGGTCTTACACAATTTTCCTAGAACTTTCTCAGAAATTAAGTCTCTTCACCTCTTCCCCTCCCCCTCCTACTCTTTTTCTTCTCCTCCCCTCTCCCCTCTCTTGCAAGTTATGGAGTTATGATTTACACACCTCTTGACTTTACACTGGTGTAAAATTGAACCATACTACCCATTCAGTACAAACACATACCTGGAAGTTCAGTCTTTTCCTGAGCAACACAATACATGGCGACTCAGGGAGGCTGCTGCAGTAATCTCGGCTTCCACTCTGCCATACCATGTGAGCCTACACATCCTGTGAGCCCATTGCCCTTTCAGTTGTGTGCAGATAGTGAGACTTTCATTAACATTCCACTTCTCAATGGATTTAGAGAAGAGACAACGCTTGCAAAGTTGTGATCATGAGGTCATCAAGCTATTCAGCAAGTATCTTTAACAGGGACAGCCTTTGAGAAGGATGGACTATAAACTGAGAGCACAAGACACTCATGATTTTGTTCATCATTCCCTCTCTGTCTTACCAAGAATAAAACTGTATCTATCCATCTATTACCCATAAAAAATTTCAAAAGGCAACAAGTTAGACTTTGTTGAAAGGTTAACAGCGCCTTTCTACATTTCTTTCTCTTTACAAACTGATATTGAATGTAGGGATTTGGACCTGAGCACATCCTTGGGCCACACCATAGAAGACACAGTGTAGGAGACAACACAACATATACAGAGAAAGGGCAGCCATAGGGACAGAAGAAGGAGGTTAAATTCAAGGCAACTGGCTCTCCCCATGCAACTTTCAACACTATGGAAAGCCATGAATGAAAGAGGAAATGAATTGAGTGCCCATGAAAATGCCCATGGTACTTGTGAACACAAACATTGCCACAGCAGGCAGGTTTGAGACAGGGCTGCAGTCAGATCCTTAGAACGTGTGTATTCCCAAACACATTCTGGGAAGAACATGAGATCTGATAGAGATGGAAAGAAATAGCTATGCTAGAAAGTTCAGACTTTGAATGAACTGTTGATTAGTTGAAATAGAACAAATCTAACCTGAATAGGCAGAGTTTCCAGGGTGTGACAAGCTTACCCCTGCCTATCTCCTTGTAAGCAAGCGTAGAGGTTCCAGCATGAGCCAAACCATTAATAGGTAAAGTACACAGGCCATTTGTTATTGATACCAGGACACCGTTGAGAGGGGAAAGTGAGCTGTGGGTGGCTGGATGTAATATTGCACACTAGTCATTCCAGCACCAGGGATGCCAAAGAGGATCACAAAACAAGGCCAGCCTTGACTACCTAGTAAGGTTGAGACCAGCTTGACTAATAACAGGAGTCTGTTGAGTGTGCGTGCATGACTGATGATTTTGCCAAGATAGCACTGTCCTAATCAAGCTAGTTAGAATAGTCACCATAGAAAACAAAAACAAGTAACTAGATTTTGTATGGTAATGATAGTGTTTTTCTGTCAGTGTCTCTCCTAAGCAAAGCATCACACTAAGGCTGGTGGGAAAGCAGCTATGAAAAAACCCTAATTTCTGATAGAGCAGACTGTTTACTATGCTAATGGTGGAGATGAGACGTGTGTCCAATCTCTGGGATGCTGAAGCATGCTGAGCAGGCAGGAAGACAGAGAGTCCTGCTTATTAGGATAACAAAGATGTCTGTTAAGTTGTTAAGGAAAAAGAGATCCCAGAGATTGGGAGTCTAACATCATGGCAATAAAGAATAATGCCACAAGGAGATAAAAATGTTTCAAAATGAGAAAGGCAGGTCAGCAGGCAGGCTACATGGGTAAAGATGGTGAGCATCTCTTTTTGGCACAGATGTGTAAAGACAGACCTTCTGGAGGACATCTTCTATCTGCCATTTCCTTCTTTTCAAAGAAAATACATCTCCCTTTGGAGTGACAGCACATCCAACTGGACCCCCTCGATTGTTGAGATGGCAGCATCAGCTGGCCAATGAGATCTGATAGAAGACCCTTTCAGGACCAGAGTCACCATATCACCAATGCCACATTGCAAGAGAGCACTTTGCCATCTCCCTTCACCTTTGTTCCCACACAGGAATCAAAACAGCACCTTCAGGGACCTAGCACCCACCTCCTCGTGGAGAAGAAAGTGACACTCTGTGGATGGCAGACAGAAAATGAAAGGATCAGAGTTGCTGGTGGCACTGTAAAGTTGCCTTATCAGATGTAGGCTTTGACCTCATTCTTTCCACTGATAGAAACCAATCCACCCTTTAATTATTCCACCTACTGCTGTTAAGATTCTCTGCACTTTGCAGACAACAGAGATTTAACTAAGTCCTTGTAAAAGAAGGCAGATTGCAACACAAATAAGGGAGGGAACTTGAAAATTAGGTCAATACAACTAAGGAAGCCTAACTGAATGTCCACGCTACGGTAGCACTGATGATTGTGTAAATGGATTTTGGTACAACTGTTGCGTATACTGAGCTACTCCCAGGTGATGCTTAGACATTTCAGTGTGAGTTGGTACCGAGGACACCCAGAAGTTAGTTGCCCCCACATAAAGTCCAGTGCCATAGCACATTAGCTGCTTGACCATAACTCTTATAACAGCATCAACTTCAGGGCAATGACAAATAAATGAAGTAGCATGGGGACAGTCTTTTGAGAGATCCCCAGTCCATTGTAAGAAGGAAGGTCTCTGGGACCAATGCTGATGCAGGGTGGGCATCTGATGAGGCTCTGGGATGAGAACTGGGTAGTACTGGGCATGGCATTTCCTTCTGCTCTGTGAAATATGTTTCACTGTAGGCACTTCAAAGATGGGAGCACAGTAAAAGGAGCAGCTCCAGGGAAGGTTTGGAATGAAGCCCACAGTTTGTGTGTGGGATCGTTAGCCCCTCAAACAGACCTAGGCCACAGCTCAGTCCACCCATAAAAGGGTCACTTCCTTGGGTTAGCCAGCCATGAAGAAGTCTGTGCAGGAGGTGAAGAGTGAGGATTTCCTCTAAACATCTTCTGTGGTTGTGCCTTTTGCAATTCCTTCCATACTTAGTAGCCTTCTTTTCCAGTTCAATCTCTGATTCGGGTTCATCGAAAAGTTCTGTGGCTTTCTCTACTTTCCGACCTGAACCTGCTGTGTGACTTTCTTCAACTATCCAGGACCATGGTGGTGGAAGAAAGTATTTCCACAACTCTATACTTGGTTGGTTTGCAGAGAAGGAAAACAAAGTCCAGCATGCCACACTTGACTTTAGACCCTTCTTCCACAGTAAGAAAGTGTGACACCAATTCCTGCTCCATAAGTACAAACCTGCTTTATCTTGCTTTTAAAGCAAAATGTCCCAAGAACCAGCAATTCATACACAGTGTCAAAAAGAAGTAAAGTATAAAAATAATATCAACCAGCAACCTGTGCTTTTAATACGGCTATCACACAACAAATGTCACAAAAAGAATGTGGTAGAAATGGCAAGCATGAATTTGTGGGTTACTGTTCTGTTTGTCATGAACTATTTGACCCTGGGTAGAGGATTTTCTATCTCTGGATCTCAGTTCCAGAACAATACAGAAAAGTGTTCTTTTTTCCTTCTTCCAGCTTCCTTCCCTCCCCTTCCTTTCTCTCCCTCCCTCTACTCTTCCCTCCTCTACTCCTTCTTCTTCCTCTTTCCCTCTTTCTTCCAAGCAGTCATCAGCTCCTGATCATATTAAAGAAAAACTCATCGCATAAGCCAGCAAATAAAAGTAAAATCCTTCATTCTTGCGCGGGATGGGGCACAGACAAAGTCTTACGTCTTACTATGTTAGTCGGGTTGGCTGAGAACTCACAATCTCCCTGCCACAGCCTTCTAAGTATTAGTATAGCAGACCTGTGCCACATGCCTGGCTGAAGTGTGTGTGTGTGTGTGTGTGTGTGTGTGCGTGTGTGTGTGTGTGTGTGTGTGTGAAAGCCAGCAGTTAACATTAGGTCCTTTCCTCAATCGTTCTCCATCTTCTCTTTTGAAATAGGGTCCCTCGCTGAACCAGGAGCTCTTTGATTCAGCTAGACTGACTAGCCATCAAGTCTAAGGATGCTCCTGACTTTGGGACCTCACCAACCCCATGGCTGGTGTTATAGGCACAGCAGCCATGCCTAGCTTTTATATGGGTACTAGAGATGCAAACCCAGGTCCTCACACTTCTGCAGCAGTCACTTTCCCACTGACCTTCTCCACAGCCACTTAGCTGAAGTTCTTTGTAAAGTTTGCCTTGTGGTCTCCTGACTTAAAAAGTACAAATGACCCCTAGGAAGCACACACATCCCTTTAGAACCAAGTTGGGGGTAGGAATTAATACAGCATCTATTTATAGAACGAAGAACTCACCTTAAATGGTGTGTGAATTCACTTTGGAATAAGTCCTCTACTCAGACCTATTCTTATAGGAGACTTACATGAAGAGTCACTTTGAATGAATCACTGCCTGGGCCCTTGTTTCTTCTTCTACACAAAGGAACCGTGAAATCTTCTCTATCAAGTTATTGTAAGGTTTAAATAGAAGACCACATACAATCATGAGTTAATTTCCCAGCTTCTGGTAGGGGCACAATAAATATTAACCTTTTGCATATTGCTGGGAAAACCAAAGGTCACACCCAGGTTAGCCCTAGTTCACACCTGTGGTCCAAGCAGAATTAATCATCACACAACCTGTCACTCTGCAAAGATCCTGGTTTGAACAATAAACTATGTCTCTTTTTATTACCATCATCTTAACTCTTCTGTCCATTTTTTGTTCTAGAACTTTCAAAAACTTGTAGGAACCTGTTGGTTAAATCTTACAATCTCACAGGAGCCCACAGATGACTTTTAATGTCAATGCACAAGAATGAGGCTAATGGCAATTCAGAGGGAGGCAGACAGCTTATAAACAAAGAAAAATATTGAGTTAATGATTTTAAACTGCACATGAATCACGTGAATGCAGCTGGGAGGGGCGCGGAGGGGATTCTGCCCTCAGTGCAATAACTGGCTAAGTCTCTAGACTTTGGAGATAGCATGATCAACAGTCCTGAAAGACCAAGCTTCCCAAGAAGCTATCATTTTTATTCATCTGTAAAGGACATGTTGGAGCTATAGAGTTAGTTTAGTAGGTAAAGCTACTTGTCACTAAGCCCAGTGCTCTGAGTGTTATTTCCTGGACTCATATGGTGGAAGAAGAGAAACTAATTCCCGCCACATGTTTGGGCATGAACGCATGCACATGTAAACACACACACACAAACACACACACACAAACACACAACATGATAGAAAGAAAGATAGATAGATAGATAGATAGATAGATAGATAGATAGATAGACAGACAGATAGATGTCTTTGATATGACATACATTTGGGGTAAGCAACCTACCTCATTTGTGTCCCTCAGTTCTGAAGTCGCCTATCTTCTGAATACTCACCTTACTAGGAAAGAAAACACCTATCCTTCAAACTCAAAGCTGGGACTAAGGGAAGAACCCTGAACCTGAGAGTATATTTCAACACAATGAGAGTGTGTGAGAGTGGGTTCTGTACATACTTATGTATGCTTTGTGGTTATAACCAAGCAAATCCCTTACAAGCCAGCAAACATTAATGGACTTTCTAGCATTGGGGATTCTGTTCTCAACTACCAGCTTGTTTATAGAACTGCCAAGTGCCTTTATCAAACGCTCCCACTTCAAAACTGTGTCATAGGCTTCTGCGGCAGCACCCTCAAGAGCAGGGGAGCAAATATAAGCACCATCTCACTTTAGCAAACTCAACAAACAGCATTGTCATGTGCTAACAGCCCTTAATAAGGACTCTCACTGGTGTTGGTTAAGCAAATAGCATTAAGGAGAGAAAGGCAGTCAGCCACTAAGCTCAGTATTGACTGATGGCTATCATTGTTAGCATCTTCTTGTTTAGCACTGACTGTTTCTATTCCAACACCTTCAGGAGAGAGCTGGCGAGCTTGCTATGGAAGAAATGGAAGCTTTCGTATTTGAGCTTCCCATTGAAACGTGAGACTGTCAGCAAATGTTTGTGCCACTTTCAAATGTTAGATGCTATTTTGGAGAGAGAATTTTGATATGTAAATGTCAGGGTTTCTACAACATTTCATGATGTAGAATGTCTATGGAGTCTGAAAGCCTTAGTAACTGTATCTGAGCAGTTACTCCTCTTCTAGGGAGAAAGGAAAGGGCCTCTGCTGCTGACCAGATCACGCATGTTAAAGGTTGCTGTACTAATGACAATTACGTCTCGCATGCAAACCATCTTCTACTGTGGGCCCACCACTGCTTCTGTCTCTAATAACTTGAGCTGAAATAGATGATTTACAGCAGCCACTCTGCCCAGCTGATGGAAGCTCTGCCATTCTGTCAGATCCTTCGTAAACACCACCTACATCCTCTAGGTAGCTTCCAATCCCAGCAAGAAATGATTGGCCTCTCTCTCTCCACTGAATTCCCATAACTTGAATGCTAACTGCATATGAGTCACCTAAGATGGTTAGTGAAAAACAGAATACGGCAGAATGATTACAAGCCTGGTTATGTGGTTCAATGGTTTCAAGGCCATTTTACAAAGAAACTATGTGGTGCCATGATACTATACACCCAAAATCCCAGCACTTGAGAAGCTAAAGCGAGAGAATTGAGAGTGCTGTATTCAAAACCCTGGGAAAAGAATCGGGGAAGGGAGAAGGGAAGAGAAGAGAGAATCCGGGAGGAGTGGGTAGGGAAGGACAGGAGGGAAATGGAGGGATACCTGTCCAGCTGAATCTTACATGCAGAGAGTTGAGAAATTCTGATTTATCTGGTATAGGTTCTGGAATATTTCACTGTTATCCAGGCTAGCCCTCAAGCTCGATACCCCTGCTTCAGCTAAGTGCTAGTTTGGAGAATTTTCATTCTAACCCAACATGTAAAGCAAGGGTTCCCCATTCACATTTGAAAACTAAGACCATTGTTGTTAGGTACTAATTGGAGCCTGCTAACTAGCAACTATACTATATTGTTATAGTGGACCTGGAGACTCCCTTCGTTTTCCAAGAACCACGGTGCCATGTGCACATAGAAGATTGGGTGGAAAAGCTATGGTGGAAATGAATTGTGCTACTTCCTGAGAGATAGTAATGGACATGTGGGAGTAGGGGTGCCTATCCAAGTGAAGGAAGTGCTACCAACAATGCCAGGGAAAGGGAAAGCAGAGAATCTATGACTAGTAACCTGGACATGTCCCAGAAATAATCTTGAAAAGTGGAAACATTGCAGAAGAATGTTGTCAGGGCTTTCCCCTGAAATGTGAAAACCCCCTTCTTCAATCTCCCTTTAGTATTGAGTAAAAATGATGCGCCTCCATATTAGGAAGGGTAGACATAGGGAGAAGCCTTGAAGAAGCAGAGCAAGGCGATGAAAGGCAGTTCCCATCTGGCTTACATGTGTGAGTTTTGTCTCTCAGTACAGCCTATTACACAAAACAGGTGTTCTACAAGGACCTTTAAGGCAAATGAAGTGACTTTTAGGAAATAGCTTGGAGAGAACATCGTGGTTCCTCCTGCCACAAAGCACTGAGGACAGTAAACTCAGAGACTTGTGGCTGTTGTCCTCTTACTCATTTACAAGCCAGTGGAGCACAGAGTGTCTACCATGCAAGAGCCAGCACGTGTAAAGAAGGAAACCACTTGAGTGACAGGGGGTCGGTTTTGGGTGTTTGCCTTTTGCTGATGTTTTGGAAAAGTTTAGTGAAAATTTAGTGCAGATTCAAAGTAGGGGGAACGCTAGGGATTCTTGCTGGTGGGTCAGATCCACGCATCCCAGCAGCAGCTCTTTGCCTCTGTGAACTATTTTCTTTTACTCAGAAAATATATATATTTCAGTCACATGCATGAGTGCACATGTGTATGCTCACACACACACACACACACACACACACACACACACACTCATGAGCATGAGCACACACATGCACATGTGTGTGTGGAGGCCAAAGGCCTCAGCTCTCATTCCTCAGGTGCCATCTACCTTGTTTTTAAGAGCTGGTCTCTCATTGATGGGATTAGATAACTGAGCTGGGCTGGCTGTCCTGAGAGCCCTGTCTTTTTCCTGTGGATTCTGGCAGCTCGAAGTCAGGTTCTCTTGCTTCCAGAGTTCCCTTTCATAACTTGTGAATCATCTTCCCTGAGACTTGCCCTAACTCATTGGGGGAACTAAAAAAGAATTAGGAGCAAGTGTTTCTTTCACTGAGGCTCTTAAGAATGGAGTCCCATCAGGTTTTGTCTAACCACCATGCTCTTGTCCTTCAGGGGAGTTACTGCCTCCATTCTGAGTCACTCCAGTGGATCTGCCAGCTTCCCCATCCGCCACCATCTCCTGCGTGACAGGGTTGGTTGTGTGACTCTATATTAACCAGTGTCAATGCTCTGCAGGTCTAGAAAAAATGACTAATTCATGAGTATATGTATGATATCAGTAAGACCATCTCCGCCCCATGTATGACAAACCTTTATCCTCTTCCTTCTTCCCCTAACCTCCTCAGAAGTGACAGGGGAATGACAGCCTAAGACATTTCAAAGACCCATTCATAAATATTTCCTTGATTTGGATGTCGGTTCCCATCCTCAATTATGAAATGCATGATCCCCTACCCCCATTATAATCCCACTGAGCTAAGTCTTATTTGTGTTTCCATAACAGCATACACCTTCATACCATTTAAAGAAAATAATTTATTGCTATAGTTCTGGATAGGAAGTCAAAGATCCCTTATCCAGGAAGGAGCCTTTTGCCAACGCATCTCATGATGGAGAGCAGAAGAACACGCACACACTCAAGAGAGAGCAAGAGATTCAACTCCCAGCCTCAAACTCTTTAATAACTGGTGTTCACCTAGTCATAATGGGACTCTGTAGCTAAACATTTCCCATTGAGTCCACCTTCCAACACTGCTATGCTAAGGATTAGGTCTCAAAGTCATGCGTCATGGAGACACATTGGAATTACAATACCATTCCACATGTGGAAAAAGAGATTGAACATAATCCTGTTAACTACTACTGTCTGTTTGACTCTGGAAGTGGCATGGCTTCTCTGAGCCTCAGTTTCCTCTTTTGGAAATAGCAATGGAGTTACTTAAAGTGTCATAAGAATTAAAGATGAAGAGATGTGCCATCTCTCTTTCTGGTGCCTGGGGTACTGCAGGTGTTTAACAACTATAAATAGAAACTGTTTCCCAGTGGACACATGAGAACATATACATACCAAGCCTTTGCCTGGAGCCTTTGCCTCATCTTGAAGCTATGCCTATTGAATGGTTACCTTCCTCTAAGAGAGTATTCGTTTTTCAGCATTTTTTGGGGGGGAGGATTCTAGAACCACAACAAGTAGACAGTTGGATAAATGGGCCTGAACATTCCAAGGCCACACCTTCTATATCACAGACCAAACATGTGCGTGACAGGGGTGCTAAAGGTTATCATAGGTGTCACCATGATGCAAGGAGAACTAACTACCTGGAAAAGCATTGCTAGACTTCAGCTTCCAGTAACTGGATCTCTAACTTCAACTGAATCCTAGGGCCCTAGGCCCATTACAGGAATGAGAAAGCAAGAATTCTCTAAAGCTGAAGCCTCACTTGTTGCATCTTCCATTTGCCAGGGTCCAGGACACTCCATACACCTTCCCTCAGGTCACCAGGTCCAAAAGTCACAGAGCACTCAGGACAGGCCTACTATTAAAACAAATCCTTGGTGTTCAAGACCTAAACAAAACCAACTGCTAGGGAAGGGACTCTGAGGACTCACTCCTCAGTAAAGGACTATGGGCAGTTAAAGATAGTTGGGAGTGGTTGTCATTTCTTCATGGTTCAACCACAACAAACTTGCACTTGTCCTAGAATCTAAGCTCCCACTCACACTTGGGAAAGAAACTAAACTTAGTGGGTCAACACACAAAAAGAAAGAGACTCCTTGAGGAGAAGGTTTTAGCAGGAGAGGGAAGGGATAAAAGAAGGGAATGTGAAGTGAAATGGCTGAAATTCCTTGACGATGACGGTGACGATGACGATGATGATGATGATGATAATGATGATGTTGATGATGATGGTGATGATGGTGGTGATGGTGATGGTGATGGTGATAGTATGCCTATGAGGACATAAAGGGCAAGAGTCCTTGAAAAGAGGAATTCCCACATAATCCTTCTAGGAAAGTAATTTTCAGTCTTCTGATCTTTCTGATAGCTATTCTAGGCATCTTGTGAAAACGCAGATTCTGGCTGATAATGAGCATTTCTAGCAACTTCCCAGAGATGCTGACGACTTGGACTCAGCAACCATATTTTAAGCAGCAAATCAGGGCATCGGCAGCTTCTGATCACCTTTTGCTATATAATTGAAACTAGGGGGAGCTCTTTTGCAAATGTGCTAATAAATAAAACCAAGGAAGAGGATTGAGGTGAATATCCTTTACCCAAGGCTGGGCTGTGGGATTAGAGACCTTGCCTCTGGTTTACTAGACATTACATTTATCTTCCCCTCTGAGAAACCACTGTTTTTATTTTTATTCATTCTTCTCTCTCTCTCTCTCTCTCTCTCTCTCTCTCTCTCTCTCTCTCTCT
>JANHMN010000004.1:84534773-84558313 GCA_030674055.1 Rhabdomys pumilio
GTGTGTGTGTGTGTGTGTGTGTGTGTGCGTGTGCGTGTGTGTGTGTGTGTGTGTGTGGTGGGGGAGGGTAAAAGTAAAAAGATGGGTGGTTTCAAGATGGTCGAATCCAGGTCAAGGTCAGGGACCTCCAAGATGTCTATGAAAAAATGGAATTCAGGAAAAAGGCACCTTAAATGATTCCTCAGTCAATGAGACTAAAAGAATATTTATTTAATGAGAATGCACTAAGGACAGCAGGACCTGTCCTCAGACAGTGAGACTAAAAGAATATTTATTCAATATGATTCCTCAGCCAATGAGACTGAAAGAATATTTATACAATGAGAATGCACTAAGAGCCACAGGACCTGAGTGTCCACATCGGCAGAAAACTGTTAGTTTTCTGTGATGTTTTGACTCCTTTTCACTATTTCCATTGTTTTTGTTCCTTATTAGCTGGAACTTTCCCTATTCTCTATGATTTTGTACTCGCTTACTTGCGTGCGTGTGTCCTGCCTGCCTGCCTGCCTGCCTGCCTGGCTTGTTTTTCCAGAACACATGGATTTGAGGTTAACGTACTTATATCTTTTCTTTATGGTTGATCAATTAATCAGAACCAAGCAAGGCAAGGGTTGGAGGATAGTAAAGGAAGTGATTTAAAAATCTTTTTTAAATCACTTTTTTTCACATAAAATGTTTAGAGGTCCTAATAAGAGGACCTTTGTGATATCTGGTGACATTTTACTTGGTACACACTAAGCTATCTCTAATTTTAATTTTTGAAGCATCTCATTAAAATATAAGAATAGAAACCATAGTATTTCACACTCTGAATGAGCATCATCCTGCCACATGCTAGAGAGCAGACAGATCGACCCTGAAGCAATCAGAATTTTTCCATTGGTGATGCACTTCTAAGTATTATGGCAGAATATTTCTTTTCTAAGTATACAGAGTTCTTACTTATAAACCACAAATATTTGATCTGAACATCCAATTGGAAAAAGCACATATATCTAGAGAACGTATATATCATGGGAAGCAATTTTAGTGTTGAGTTGAATCTGACATTTCATGACTAGTCATGTGATTTAATATTAGGAATAAGGGTGGTGTCACACTGTTCACTCTGAGCTGTAAGAGTGAATTAGTAACATCCATATGTATGGCATCAGCCATGGGATCATCTGGACCTTGTCTCAGCTATATGTTTTTTCGTTTTGCTTTTATCTGGGGATAAGTGGCTTCCCTTAATGAACTGTTCTACTGATGGCTTTGACAACTGGCTTGATGACTTCTAAATCTTTCTTTCCAGAATTCTTTCCTTACCCCTGTGGTGTTGGGGATTGAACCCCAGGCTTCATGAATGCTGGATAAGTACTATCCCAGCCCCTACATTGCATTTGATCTCATACTTAATCAATTCAGTGTGGACACCTCTGTTTCCCGAGGACAGTCTTATCCCAAAGTGACTATCCCTTCCTGTCCCTCATGTGAAACTACTCAAGTACTTACTGACTTATTGATAGAGGTGGGAATTCATTCAGTTTCCTCATTTTTTGTTTCTACGTAATTAATATGGTCTCTTATGGACATTTACATGTATTCTACCTACAAGAACTTGAAGATAGTTTTTTGCAGAAGATAAACACCAATGCTACAATACAAGAAACACTGCAGGAGAGTAAAGCATCTTCCCTCCACTGTACTAAGAGGAAGCTGGAACACCAGTGAAGTGTTGCATTTCTCAAGGTTGAAAGCAGAGTCAGAAACATTTATCAAGGTATGTATGAATCACTGGTCTTGGCAGATTAGAGGAAGCACCAGCTGCTTAGGAAAAGTACAGTTTTCTTATGTAACAAAAGCAACCCCAGCAGAAGTGGGTGGTATGGGCTATCACACAAGCTGACCGGACTGAAGGAACCTCCCTGTTGCATGTCTTGTTTATTTAATAATTATAACTGACTTAGGTAAAATGGGCAATGAATGCCTTCATTAGCTTCTCTTTCAAGATGGCTTGAGGTAGAGTGGACATAAGAAAATTGTTTCCTTATTCCGTGTTATCTTCTACTTCTGAGAAGAAAGCATTTCACTGAGAGGCTTAAGAGCAAATGTTAACTCTGGGTGTGGCAACACACAGCAGATTTTTGGAGGCTGAGGCAGGAAGTTCATGAGTTCAAGGTTAACTTGGGCTACATAGCAAGACTATGCCTCAGAAGTACAATAAGGGTGAGCAAGATGGCTCAGTGGATAAGAATGCTTGATGCCAGGCCTGATGACCTGAGTTCGATCCCTGGGACCCAAATGGAGAAAACAGAGAACCAATACTTGTCAGGCAACTTGTGCCATGGCACTTTCATGCCCCCCCACCATGCAAAATAAATAAATAAATGTAAAAAAGATTTAATAAAATATGAATCCATTTTAAAGAGGTCTTTTGGGATATGTTATCTCACTGTCTCCTTTGTAACATTCACCTGCCAACACAGTACTACCTCCTGGTCCTCAAATAGCTCTCTCCTCTTTACCTAGACCATGTCCACTAGAAAGCCTAAAGTACCATTTTGCTACCCTAGGTATGTAATGAGACTGAAGAACATGGCTAAGTCTCTTCTGTGCTGCTATAACAGAATAATTTAAACTGGTCAATTTACAAAGTTTAGTAATTTGTTGATTCTTAGTTCTAGAAGGTAGAAGTCCAAGACCATGGTGTAATGACCTGGCAAAGGCCTTCTGATTGAGTTATCCCATAGCATCAGGGAAGGGGGCAAGGAGGCTCATCAGTGAGAGGGCACAGACTTATTCTGATGACAGAATTCTTAAAATTCGTCTACTCTTAAGGTAATGGCATGTATCTTCTGAGAGGAAAGACTACTCTTGCTGTTAGAGACTGGCTGATTTAGAATGGCGGTCTTCTGAGGGAAGGATGTGGTAAGAGGATTGAGTGCTATTGTACAACCCAAGCTGGCCTTATCTCAGCCTCCATTGTGCTGGGACTACAGGTGTACACCACAATAGCCAGAGAATGACAATCCTTTAAGAGAAACCAGCAGTCCAGTCACCAGGGCTGTAAGGCAGTTTTCTCAATGATGGTTGCCAATGAAAGCTTTCTTTCACTGCTTTCACACGCAAGTGATGTTACTCACAGCTACAAAACACAGGCTCAGGCTCAATGTCTCTCAGTGTTCTTCATCTCAAGCCTCATTATCAAGTAATGAAATGGACTGGGTCAACACAATCAGGTTTGTTTTAGACAAAATGACAAACATCCAGGGCTGGGAGTATAATTCAGTTGATACAGTGTTTGCTCAGCATGCACAGAGCCTTGGGTCCAACCCTAATATGACATAAAATAGACATGGAACTCATGCCTGAAATTCTAGCACTCAGAAGGAGTCAAGACTTCAAGGTTATCCTCAGCTGCAAGTAAATTCAAGATCACGCCAGAATACATGAGACCTTATTTAAAAGGAAGGAGGGAGAAAGTGAGGGAAGGAAGGAGGGATGAACAGAGAGAGGGAAAAAGGGAAGGAAAGAGGGAGAGAGGGAGGAAGGGAGGGAAGGAAGGGAGGGAGGAAGGGAGAGAAGAAGGGAGGGAGGGAGGGAGGGAGGGAGGGAGGGAGGGAGGGAGGGAGGGAGAGAGGGAGAGAGGTTGAGGAGATGAGACCAGCCTGGTCTACATAGCAAGTTCTTACTAGTGAGGACTACATAATAAGACATTGTCTCAAAAATATTAAAGAAGTATGAAATAAAAAAGAGGGAAGGAAGGAAGGAAGGGAGGGAGGGAGGGAGAGGAGAGGAGAGGAGAGGAGAGGAGAGGAGAGGAGAGGAGAGGAGAGGAGAGGAGAGGAGAGGAGAGGAGAGGAGAGAAAAAGAAAAGAAAGCTGGCAAGATGGCTCAGTGGGTAACGATGATTGCCCCAAAGCCTGTTGACCTGAAAATGACCCCCCAGAGTTCACAAAATGGAAGGAGAGGACTGGATTCTTTAAGTTGTCCTCTGACTTCCACACATGGGCTGTAGCATTTATGCACTCAAAACACATGAAATACATAAAATACAATATAATAATGGGGAGAGAGAGAGAGAGGGAGAGAGAGAGAGAGAGTAAGGAAGAGATACAGAGTAGAGGAGAAATGAGAGGGAGAAACAGACAAATAGATTTTACAGTAATGATGAATATTGTTCTATTAATAGGTGTGTATGTGTGCCTGTGTGCACACAAACACACACGCATGCACACGCATACACACACCTTTTGTGACCTGGTGTAAGATCAGCTTCTCACCATAGATCGTTGTCAAGAGCTTAGTTACTGTGCAGTGGCCCCTGTCTACCTCCTGACCGTGGGCTTAGGTGGGCCTGACAGTTGCAGATACAGATTCACTAGTTTGCTGACAGTGCTGCAGACCAGGAGAAAGAGAACGTTAGAGCCTGACACAGATGGATTTGAATCTGAACTATGCCACCAATGACTGTCTGCCCCTGAGCAAGCTACTCTCTCTTCTGACCACAATCTCATTATCTGTCAAATGCAAATAATAATGGCCATCTTATGGCATAATAAAGAGGCATAAGTGACAAAATATAAACACTCAAGGCATATTATAATGCTGAAAAAATGCTAATTATGATAATTAGAGATTTAAATATTTTATTATGGCCATTATCACTAGTATTTTCAAATTGCATTGAAATTGCTTGTTTGCATCTGTCTTCCTAGACTGAGTTCACCTTGAACTCTGTTGTAGTCTTTATCCCTGTACCTCCAAGAGAAAGTTTTACTTGGTGTGAGCTGGTTGTGTTGATGGTAACTCCGAAGTCCTAACCAGGACCAGCAGATACAGACTATTAAGTGCAGCACTGGAGAAGTTTAGAAAAGGCCGTCCGTCCATTCAGCTAAGCGCTCTCTGGAAAGAAAATGGAAAGTAAGAAGGATGACTACACGGTGAGGGGTTTATTAGGAGGTGAGATCACCTACACCATTTTGCTTCGGTCTCACATCCGTACTGCCAAAGGAATTGTGATTCCCAGGCTCCTTTATGAAACTCACAAAGGGAAAAGGGCGTGGAAGCCAGACTCTTGACTTCAAGCTGGGTTCTCTACTTTGTCCTAGTAACTCTTAAGTATTAGCTTATGTCTAAGAATAACCAGAGACATGATCAAAAACATCACTGGGCCCTCTCCTAGAGATCATTCTGACTTAGTCCTTGAATTCCGGATAAGAACATGGTTTGTTAAACATCACTTGTGGGTGATTCTGTTTTATGTAGGCAAAAGATATTTCTTGTCACCATTCCTCTCCTCTCCCCTGCTCTCCTCTCCCCTACACTCTTCTCCTCTCCCCTGCTCTCCTCTCCCCTACACTCTTCTCCTCTCCCCTGCTCTCCTCTCCCCTGCTCTTCTCTCTCCTACAGTCCTCTCCCCCACTCTCCTCTCCTCTCCCCATTTCTCCTCTCCTCTACCCTGCTTTTCTCTCCTCTCGTCTGTTCTGCTCTCTTCTCCTCACTTCTCCTCTCTTCTCCACTCTCTAAGGTCTTGCTATAAAGCCCAGGCTAATCTAAACTCACCATGTAGCCCAAGCTATCCTGGAAGCCACAGTCCTCTTTCCTGTGTTTTCTGAGTGCCAGGATTACAGGTACACAAAACCATGCTAGGCATCAATAGATGCATTAAAAACACAAGGCTATACTTATTTGTATATTTCTTCAAGGCCAGTCTCAGTAAAAATGGATATCTAGATCAGGAATCAGGATGTTCCCACTTTCATTGTGCTAATGGTTTTGTGTTGCCTATTAAACATGCCATCGGCCCAGGTGCTAACAAAACAAAGGAAAATCCCCTGCCCAACAGAGCCTGCACCAAGGGTAGAGGTAGCCCATGTCTACACTATGCCATAATAGAGACATTGAGCAGACAAGTGTTCTTAAGGGTTCAAGAGATCAGTGCTTTGTCTGGTGTGTACTTCCATAAGTTCCTTAGCTAGCACTGGCATCTCAATCTGTAGCCCCCACAATTCACTGTGGAGGATGCCATGTGTCAATTTTCAAGTCTATCTCCTGGAGAAAGCAGTGAAGAACTAGGCAGAGGAATCAAACCTTTTGTCTTTATATCCCTGATCTCAGTTCCAGACCCTGGGCAGATCTTGCTAAGGGTGGGAAAAACCAACTTATGAATGCCAAAGAAACAGAAGGTCATCTTTATCCTCAGCTTCATGTTTAATAAGGATCTGCAAGCTGCCCTGTCTCATTAGGTTTGACAGCTTCTAGAATTCAAAGGAAAGTTCCTTTTCTCCCTAACCCCATGGCAGGTACTTCCTTTACTTTTCAAGGAAGACATTAAAAACATAAAAGAGCATTTCTCATGAACCATAAAAAGGATAAACAATAAACTATGTGATTTGTGAGAGAGGAAACATCACACACTGTCTTGAAAAAGTGCTTTTACTGGAAACAGTGTGTTTGGAGATGAATTTATCATCCCTATTGCCAGACCTTGACCTGCCAATTCTCCAGGAGATATGGGGCATGAGACTTCGCTGCAGTGCCAGAGACTAGCAGTTTTCAGATGACATCGTTGGCCAGACCCATCACACAGCCACATCAGTACTCACGACCACACTCCCAGAGAGTGAGGACATTTCCATTTCACAGCCCCAACACCTGATGTTCGAGGATAGCAGCTTTCTAACACGCAGAGCTGGAATCTCCTCATATTTGTCCTGTGGCTGTGTCATCTCACTTAGAACAAGGTCTAAGAGACTGGGGACCAGGGATCAACCCATACTGCCACATGTGATAGAATCTCCTTCGTTAATACTGAAAAATACTCTTTATATTTATTTGCCATGTTTTCTTTTAGGTAGAAATCTGTAAATTTTGTTCCATATCCTGGTATATATCACTGTGTAGTGGGTCTGGGAGTGTAAATATCTATTCACTGTCTTGATTTCAATTCATTTGGATACACACTCAGAAGTGAGCTTACTGGATCATCTGGTGACTCTATTTTTAATCTTGTGAGAAATCACCTAGCTTTTTTCCATAGATGCTTACAATATTTGGCATGCAAGATGCATAATTCAATATTCTGTCTGTTCAACAGAATGTCTGTGACTAAAGATAATATATGTGTACTACTTCTTGTTAGGTGCTTTTATCACAAACATATAAGTGACAGTGGTACAGGTAAATGCCAGGTAACGGGTAAGCTGACCATCTTTATGCTTCAGGTGTGTATGTGTTTGTGTCCAAATTTATCAAATTGTATTCATTAGTTCAGTTTTCCACATCAACTCCACCTCAAAAAAAGCTGGTAAGCCTGAGAGTGTAATCGCCTGACAGAGCACTTGCTCGGCAAACACAGCACTGAAGGTGAAGAAGAGGAAGTTGAGAAGAAAGTTAGTTCACGTCTGTAATCCCAGCCAAGGGGAGAGGTAGGCAAGAGAATGCATGGAGGTAAGACAAACTCGGACTACACAGAGAGCTCCAGGCCAGCCTATGCAACGAAGTAGAGTCTGTCTCAAACAAACAAGAGAACAAACTTTAAAGAATCTTTTCCACAACAGAGTTCATACATTTGACATTACCAATCCATATATTTAAAAATGGCTAAGACAATGAAGTATTTTATAAACTTCCAGAAAAGAAAAGGGGGGAAAAGAGATGGAAGGAGGGAAGAAGAAAGGAAGGAAGAAAAGAAGGAAGAAAGGGAAGAAGGCCTAAAATAAAAAGAGATTCAACTACAGGTCACTAAATTGTGTGCATTAATATTTGCCTGTAATATTAGCACACAAAAGGTCAAGGCAGGAGGATTGTAAGCTTGAATTTTGAAGCCAGCTAACACTGCAAAGTGTGATGTGCCCTCCCCTCCCCCTCAAAAAATGTCTTTTTTGAGTCTCAATTCCACAGGCTTTGTGTAAGATCTAAGTAATTTCAAGTCCAGAAGTGTCCTTAAACAGTGTTTCAATGAACTCTGTCCCAGCACAGAGCAGTGAAGAAAAATCATCGCCTCTTCAAATCCACTGGACCCTATTGCCAGGCTTTTTCACCATGTCGTTGAACAGAAATTGTTGTTTTGGGGGGAAAGTCATGCTACACACAGTCCGCATATCCTAAGAGCAGCTGCAGCATCCTCATACCGAAGCCCCAAAGATGTCCAGGCCTCACTGAGACTGAGTAGCAACAAAGACATGTTACAAAATGGAAGAACAAGCATTCACTACATAAAGTTTGGGATAAACACATATGAACATAAAGTCTAAAGGAAAATGCCCACAGTCCCCTCATGATAAAGGCATCTGATCAACATTAAGAAAACACGTTCTTGTTTTTCCATTTGACATTTAAGCAGAGACACTTCCTCATCCATCTTCATGTATCATCTGAGGATTTGCCTGGGAGCATACTATTCCACCATGCCCTCTATTCTGTTTTCTCTAGGCTCTATCTGGTCACTTGCCTGTTAGAAGTCATTTTGTAGGAAGCAACTTTGAAAACAAGCATTTTTAAAAAGGTTAAGATTAGGGATTAAGCTGCATCTCCAGATGTGGAGTCTATTGGGAATGGCTTTCACACAAGTAATCAGAATGCTTTCTGAAAACCATTAATTGACAAAACCATACAGTCCCAATCCAGGACTGAACCCAGGTTCAGCTTGGTGGAAATGCCAATAACTGTGAATTTATTTCGAGTCCAGAAGGCTTTGCCTTTGACTCAACTTGTTAACATGACCTTGAAAGTCTTAGCTCAATCTCTTTAGGGTTCAGTGTTTATTCTTTGTTTGAGACTGGGTCTCACTCGTAGTCTCTCTTAGAACTCTCAACAATCCCCCACCTCTTCCTCCCAATGCTGGGATTACAGGAGTGTGTCAAGTTATCTGGCATTCATTTAGTGTTTGGACATATGTTTTGAAGTGAAATCTGATGGAATAGAGGAATGTCCCCTTGTCCTTCACTGTCTCAGGCACAAACCTGTCACCAGTGGCCCTGAATACAAAATTCCAGCAGGTCCACATATGAGACACGAGGGGTTTTAGTTCTCTGACTGAGGAAGCCTGAGTCAAGAGAGAAGGGATCCAGGTGCAGACTGTCCTAAGAAGTGAAGCTTTGGGGTTTTGTTTTTAGGCTTATGATTATGTCGTGCATGTGAGTGTTTTGTTGGCAGGCTATAAATCGGAAGCAGAACATGCTTTTAATAGTCAGCAGCCATATCAGCTTCCTCACTAGTGCGACTTCCTTATTTTTGTTAATTGCTCCATTTGGTTTTCTGGAAGTCCATCCTTACTCGTTCATGAGACAAAGGTAGAGCATCATAGGAATACCAAGATGTGATCAACCCAGGTGAGTGTAGCCTGGCCTGGTAGCCTAAGCCCACAATCTGAACACTCAGGAAGTGAAAGCAGGAGGGTCAGGAATTCAAGGCCTGCCTGGCTTATATCATAAGAGCCTGTCTCTGAAAATAAAAATAAAGAGGCACCCATGTTAAAAGCCATGGGACACATTCTGGACATCAGATGCAGAATATAACCTCAATGATCCAAATAGAACTAGCCTCCCCACTCTAAATAAGTCCAGGCATGTTGTAGGCGTCTGAGTCAGACTTTACTAGGAGCAAGTTTCCTTCTTCCCACCCTTCTCTGCCTGCTTTCTGGCTCAACAGCAGGCTGGTGGCTTTTCTGCCCAATCTAATCAGAGAAAGGCACTTAGGCCATTGCTTCAGATATGGATGATTGATAGCATTGCTCTGAGGGTCGTGTTTGGTTAAAGGCAGCTATTTCTTTATTGCCTTGTACTCTGTGACTCGGGCTGCTTGTTTACTGGATTGCTGGGAAATTTTTACAGCCTTGTTCTACCAAATTTTGTTCTTTGGTTTCAGGCTTCAGTGTTCTGAGGTGGTGTGTGAGCTTTGAACTGCAGTAAAGTCAGCCTCACTATTCTGAGCTGGCTTCTTATAAAACTGTAAAGCTTTGCTTCTAAAAGCATTATTGTGTCAGAGGATTACCTGGTATCCAGTGTGCAAAATCTCATTGGGCTGACACCCCTCAACTTGTAAAAGAACCAACTTAACGTTGAGGAAATAGGTTTTTATTTTGTGGAGTTAGGAATTAACCCTAGGAGCTTAGGCAGGCCAGGAAATACCCCACCACTAAGCTGTAGCCCCAGCCCTTTTTAAAATTCTTCTTTTGAGAGTCTCACTTAAGTTACCTAGGCTAGCCTTAAACTCACTCTGTACGTAGCCCACGCAGACCTTGAACTTGAGTTCTTACTGCCTTAGCCATCTGACTAGCTGAATAGCCTATGCCATCAGGCCTAGATGACAGTATTTTTCAAAGGTGGCTACACGGTAGAATCAACTGGCCAGCTTTATAAATCAAGGATGTCTGTGACTCACCCTGCAAGACCCTAACTTACTTGCTCTGGGGTTTGTCCTGAGCACAGAAAGTATGCCAAGTTTTCCAGATGGTTCTTTATGAGACTACAATATTGCAACTGCCTGGAGACAGTGTTGTATGGTCTTGTTTATTTTAATTTGGAGGGAACGCCACAGGAGCAGCTCAGTGGGAGCATCAGTTCCTGTATTAGCAGCATCCAGACAATACTCTGATAACTGACACACATGGGGCTTAGTCCTCTGGGGATTGAAGAAATGGAGAAGACAGGAGCTTACTGACAGGGAGGTGATTTAGGTGCTTTAAGTTCTGAGGTTCTATTGTACAGTAGGGTGATACCGTTAACACCAATCTATTGAATGTTTTGAATTAGCTAGAAGTTGAATGCTTCAGTTACAAAGAAATGAGAAACATTTGGGGCGTACACATGTACCAAAATATCAAACTGTGCCTCATAAATATACATAATTCATTTGTGTCAGTTAAAAATAAAATTAGACAAGATGTGATGCCACATGACATCCTTTAATCCTAGCACTCAGGAGGCAGATGCAGGTGGATCTCTGTGAGTTGGAAGCTAACCTGGTCTACATAGTGAATTTCAGGCTAGCCAGGGCTACAGAGTGGGGACCCTGTCTCAAAAACAAAATAAACTATAAAAATAAAGTAAATTATAAGGCTAGTAAGATAGCTCAGTGGGTAAGAGGACTTTCTGTTCAAGTATGTGGATCTGGGTTCAGATCCTAGCACACACAAAAATAAATAAATAAATAAATAAATAAATAAATAAATAAATAAATAGCTTCAATCATGCATGCCTGCAACCCCAGTGTTGTAGGAGATAGAGACAGGATTGCTGGGACTTGCTGGCCTCCAGCTCTGCTCCAGGCTCAGTGAGAGACCCTGTCTTAGTGAAATAAAATTAAGAATGATAGAGCAGGATATGGGATGTCATCCACTGGCCTCTGCACTTACGCACACTCCTGCACATTCACAACAAAGATAGATGATAGATAGATAGATAGATAGATAGATAGATAGATATTTTAATTCAGAGGGAACACCATAGCAGCAGCTCAGTGAGAGCATCAGTTCCTGTATTAGCAGCATTCAGTCTACTATCACTGATAACTAACACACATGGGGCTTAGATATGGTTAACACTAATCTATTGAATGTTTTGAATTAGATAGATGATAAGTAGATAGGTAGATGAGAGAGAGAGAAAAAGACAGAGAGAGAGAGTGTGAGAGAAAGAATAGATACAATTTAATCTCTACCTAGAGGAGCACAAGGATGGAGGGCAAGTAAGAAAGTCAGAAAGATGATGAGAGGGAAGGAGGAGCACAGAGAGGACAAATAAAGTCATGGACCAAGAGGAACTATATGTGTGTGTTGCCTTTAGAAGGGGACTTCCAGGTCCTCTTCACAGAGGTAATAAATACATCAGATCTCTGGGTGCCAGGAAGAAAAGGAACAAGGTTATAAAGCAATGAGACCCCAGGTCAGGGCAACGCTTTGTAGGTGCTTGTGTACCAAGTCACAGCACAATGCAGGTCTAAGAAGTCAGTGATCCACAAGTGTTTGAAGACTGAGTAAGTGTCCTGAGATGGTTGTCCTATAACTTGGTGAAACAAAACAAAAGGAAAAGCAAAAGTTTTGGGGAGATTGTTTGAGTCAAACCACACAAGCCTAGAGCATTCGCAAGCTGGGCAGTCCCAATACCTGAGATGTTCGTAGTATCTTCCTAGCCTGGAAATGGAACTTTTAACAGGGATGCAATCACTGAGTATCAACACACACTAAATAGGAAAGAGCTGGGATGGGGTTGGAATTAGAAACGATCCCTTCTCCAACAGGTAAGATTAGGAAAAATAAAAGTTCACACTGTCTTCTGTACTCTAAGTGACAATTATTTTAAGGCTTGACTCAGGAGCCGAGGAATTAGCTAGGGGTTGAGTGCTCCAGTCACAGTCATCTGGGAATCTGGTTAAGTCTTATTTTGTGTGTCTAGAGAAGCTTCGGGATTAAGAATGTGGGAGTCGGGTGATTGTGAAGCAGATTGCCTTCAGCTCTCTTTTCATCTACTGGATCCCGAACAGTAGAGCAAAGAAGAAAGTGGATGAAGCATGCTCACTTTCTACCTGATCTGTTTAAGGTCTCCAGGCCTGCAGCTCCATACTGACTTTCCTGGGTCTCACCTCTTAGTACTGCACATCACCTCTGTTCTCTAAAGAGCAAGGGCTTTACAGGCACATTCACCATGAATTCTCTTAGCAGCCCTCAGGGAAAGGAAGGATGCTGTGGTCTGTGCTTATCATCTCAGAGAGCCATAACAAAGTACCACCAAGGGACTGACTCAAACAACAGCAGATGATTCCTTGGAGTTGTAGGCTGGGAGGTCTAAGATCAAGGTGCAGGCTCATTCAGCTCTAAGTGTTTTTCCTGGCTCACAGATAGCTTCCTTGTTTAACCCCAATTCCCTCCCAAAGGCCTCAGTTCCAAATATCACCACATTAAGAACTGGAGGAGGATTCAGGGCTTTGACATCTTGGGAGACAAAGATATTTAGTCCATAGCAGTACATTTATTATTTTACAGAGAAGCTCAGTAAGGGCTGGAAGGGGACACCAACAGGGTCACCAAGCTCACTAGTATAGAGGGCAGACCTTGAGCCACTATCCCTATCCCAGGGTGACTCTTTCCATCACAGCTATGATTTTTACATAGCTGCCCTTAAACACAGTGAGGCTATCCTCATCACAAACAAATAAAAATATAAAAAGTTGTGCAACCTTGCCAATCCTCTGGGAATCGCTAATTAAAAACATTTTTCACTCGTCATATTGGCAAAAAGATAAATAAACAAATGACAAGAGCAAATAATATTCTATGTCAGTGAGGGAAAGGGGAGAGGTGTGCTAATAAATGTTGCTTATGGGAAGAAACCCACATCAGTGGACTCTCTGGAGGGCAATTTGGAAGTATCTATAAAAACTTTAAAGGTGCTTTCTCTTTGATCAAGCACGTTTGGTTCTCCATACCTATCCCAGGGAGATAGTTTCAATGAGTAAAACTGTGTTTTCTTGTACTAATGCAATATTGAAATCATCTTATATTCCACTAACAGGGAATAGCTGAAAGGACCACAGTGTCTATCAGCTACAGCATTTATGAAGACTTCCAAAAGAGCACACCTTATTTCTATATTCTATCAAGGAGTATTTTATTCAGTAAAACAAGAGAACTGTAGACAATCATGAAGAGCACAGTTGTATTTGTGATACACACAGTAATTACACACACACACACACACACACACACACACACACACCATAAGGGACAGAGGCTGGGAAGATGGCTCAATGGGACAAAGTATTTACTGTGAGTGTGAACACAAGAGAAACTGAGTTCAAATCCTCAGCTTCCTTATTAAAGCCAGGCATGGCTGCCAATGTTGGTAGCCCCAACATCAGGCCGTAGAGACAGGAGAATCCCAGAGGTTCCTGGTCAGCTAGCTTAGCAGAGCTTCTGGTTCAGTAAGATAATCTGACTTTAAAAAAAAAAAAAAAAAAAGGAAGTGGGAAACCAGAGCTTAGGAGGCAGAAGCAGGCAAATCTCTGAGTTCAAGGCCAAGGTGGTCTATATATCAAGTTCTGGGCCAACCAGGGCTACATAATAAGACTATGTAAAAAGAAACAGACAGACAGACAGACAGATGCAGAAGAAGACATTCAAAATAACATCTGACCTCTACGTGTATGCACAGGTACCCATACACACAAATATACCCCAAGAGAGACAGACAGACAGACCTGCACAAAAAAAAAAAAAAAAAAAAACCAGATCATTTGCACCTATAGCCTATGTCCATATGATATTTCATTTTTTTTAAAAAAACATTCCATCCCACACCATTGTTAGTCACTTCTTGGACTGAAACAAAGAAGAGGCAAAGAGGGTATTCGTGCTGGTTGTGTACTGAATGAAATTTCACAGTGAAAACACATTCTAGTTTCTGTAACCATAGTAAACATATATACATCAATAAAATCATGAAAGAAAAACATGCCTTCTTTCATTATAGAGCTGTTCTGTCTCAAACAATGAACTCATGAGGTCATCAGCTGCCTCATCTCTCCCTATGAGGAGCAGGAGAGTCTCAGGTGGCAGGACAAGATAGTGATAAAACCCCATGTCTTCTGACTTTGTCTCCAGTGCTCTGTGTATGGCACCTGCCAGTTTCACTAGAGCCCACCATCTTGGTCTTGATGCCACTTTAGCTCTGATCAAAGAAAGCCATCTTCTTTCAAGGAAGCCTCCAACTCTTAAGAAGTTAGAGGTCCCCAAAACCCACTCCTATTTTTAAACCATAACTAGGACAGGGGCTGGTGTCTTCTGAGTCTCCATTTGAACCCTGCAGGATCTGTGGTGCGAAGACTCTTCTGATGTTCTGTCCGGTTTCCACTGAATAAGCCTCATTTTGCTGATGTCTGTGAAGTCTGGCTTTATAGCAGAGAGCTCTCCTGGAACTCTGTCTTTAATAAAAGGGGGAAGAAGTGGAACTACCAATTTAGTTTCTTTAAAAGGCATGTATTTTCATGCACATTAAGTCCATCTGTTCGTGAAATGGATGCCTTCGCACAGTATATAATTTGATAAAACCCAAAAGGACTCAGGACTCCTCGCTTGAAGCAGAAATAGAGAAAGTGGCTGGGAACCTGACTAAAGCAGAGAAATCCACCAAACCCAAACACTATTTTTAGAACTACAACCCGATTTAAGAAGAAAGCACATCGTGGAGAATGAAGATTAGTGTCCCCAGCCAGCAACCTCCCGGCTCATCGGAACTGCTGTGCGGCTGGAGATCAAAGGAGCTGCCTTCTCTGTGCCCCACTTCTACAAGAATCTTTTCAGAGGACTGTGAAACATCCACTAACTTCACCCTCTGCCTTCAGGATGCCCAATGGGTCCCCATCGGCAGTGGAGAGCTAACAAACTGGAAGTTATTTATTCCTTGACTGAGGTGAAGTATTTCAAAACTGACTGCTGACAGTCTTTACAACCGGGGATTTCATATCAAAACCTTGATTTCGGATTTCTTGAGAAGCCACATTCCTGCAAAGCATTATGCAGTTGACGCTAAGTAGAGGAAGTACAATTTAAATAACATTCATTTCCTGCAACGCCACAGTCCCAGCCTGTGCTTACCTACCCTTGTAGATACTTGACACTGCAGTATCTTGTCCCTAAGTCTGAGTCACCTTCACAGTCTGGGCTCTGTCCTGTCACTCTTTCAGACATTCCCCCGGTGACTCGCTAAGTTTAAAACTTTTTCTTATCACTAACAGGTATCAGGCAGGATACGATGTAGATACACAGATGAATTTATGAGTGTGTGTGTCCACATTCACATGTATTTATATCCTTGGGGTGGGATGGGGGTTCCTCTGTACACATGCCAGAGAAAAAAACCCAGCTGTTGTGTCTCAGGTGCCATGACCTTTTGTTCTGTGACAGTTTCTTACTTAGACTGGAACTCAGTACGTAGATGTGGCTGGCTGTCCAGGGAATACCAGAGATTAGCTTGCCTCCATTCTCCTAGCTCTGAGACTTGAACTCAGGTCTTCAAGTTTTCAAGATAAGCCCTTTACCAACTGAGCTATCTTCATAATTACAACAGGTGTTTTTTTTTTTTTTTTTTTTTTTTATTGTATGTCTCCCCTCTTTGGGTCCTAGTAGATGCCACATCAGACTGGACAATGAGCAGAACTCGTTGAATTACAGACAACCAAAAACTGTTAGCATAATACTTGGAGCCTAAAAATATCAGAATGGTTCAAATCATTAGTCTTAAAGGAGATGTGCTGCCTCCTAGGGAGAAGCTACAACCTTCTGCTGGAAATATAACCAGCCCTAAATTACCTGCAATGCAGGACCTGAGCAAAGCATCACCTAGTGTGGCTCCTTACACTCTCCTCTCTACCTCTGGCCTTGAAGGTGCTTCTCTATTGACCACAGCCAAAACCAAAGCAGATATGGTCTCTTAGCTCAGCCAATAGAAGTCAGATTTCCTAGGCAGAGGGTAAAGCAGAGAAAGAGCCAAGTGGATCCAATACAGAGTAGAAATTCTAGGCCAACTCCATCCTGCCTGCCCTGCAAGAAGCTTACAGTCCAGCCTGAAAAAAAAAAGGCAAATCACTAGGTGCTACCAAAGCAGGAGAGAAGTGCTCTGTGCTGAGAATCATCAGAGGCTGCAGCACCCAGTGTGTGTGCATGTGCCTGTGTGTATGTTTGTTGGGAGGGAGTGAGAACCAGAGAATGACAGCTGACCTAAGACAGCTGGAAGCTCCCAGGAAGTCATGAGCTCTGAACAGCACTGGAAATGACAGAGGAATAAGAAGTCATCCAGGAAGAGTGGAGACAGGAGGCTAGGGTGCCCAGAAAAGAAAGCACATGGAGTGGGGTTTGTGGGTACCCTTAGGGCCACTTCCTGGGTCGCTGTATCAGCGACCAGATTTCCAGAAGGTCAGTGGTCTCTGGTATCTCCCAACATTTTGTGTTCTGTGTAAGATATCTTTCTCCATGGCATTTTTGGAAGTTATTTTACCTTAAATAAACTCAAAATTGTTCCTCTAAGCAACTCTACTGTGTGTCTATCTATCTGGCCTACTTAGCTTTCTATTGCTGTGATTAAGACCATGGCCAAAGCAGCTGGGGCAAAAAGGGTTCATTTGGCTTAGATAATCATAGTTTATCATTGAGGGAAGTCAGGGCAGAAACTCAAGGCAGAAACCTGGAGGTAGGAACTAAAGCAGGGGCCCTGGAGGGAGATGCTGCTTACTGGCTGCTCCTCATAGCTTTCTCAGCCTGCTTTCTTATAGAACCCAGGATCACTACTCATGGCTAGCACCACACACAGTAGGTTGGGCCTTCTCACATAAATCATTAAACAAGAAAATGTACCCATAGACTTATCCACTTAAGATTCCTTCTTCCCAGATGACCCCAGCTGGACAAGAAACTAACCAGAACACTAACCAAGTATGGCAGACAGGCATCAGAAGGCGGATACTACAATATTCTCAGCAGCATCTTGTAAAGTAACCAAACATTCATCAGCAATAGACAATCTCAATAGTATATTTACTGAATACGATATATAGCAAGGATTCACAATGTACCATGGATACAAAACACAGTATGTAAGAAAATCACAATAGTATTTTGTAAAGGTGGACCCAAAAATGTTTACATCCCAATACAATAAATACACAGCCCAGTAAGTTCCATTTAGGAAAGAGTCAAAAGCAGGCAAGACAACCAAGACAAGGTATTTGGACTTGGGACAGACACATGCTTTAAGGGGTTGCAGTTAGAAGGAGATACCCAAGATTGGGGGCTCACTGTGCTAGCCAGGTCTTTTTATTTTTAATCCAGGTATCACTCTATGGGTTTATAAAAATTAATCGAGCTGTAGTCACGGTATACATGGTTTTCCATGTATTTTATTTCAGTCTAAAGGAAAGTTTTGTCATCTTCCCTGGGAAGCTTCTGGGTTGTTAAATAATTGAAGCTTCCTGTGTGTAGAGTCCTGAAAATTCTAACAAAACTCATCCACACATCTGAAAAACACTGAGGGGCCGAGCTGTGCACTGCCTTGGTTTCCTCTGCCTTTGAAGAACCCTGCATAGTCTACGGCTAAATTTATTCTTTTAAAATAATGGAGAGGAGGAAACATTCATTTCTATATTGCTGATAAGCATTAGAGGCTTCTGAGGCATCTCGCCTACCAAGCAGGTCTGTTTCTGCTCATAAAACAACTCTAAATGGGTGAGCCTCTCAACTACACAGGCCCCTAGCTTTCTCATCATAGAAGAACACTACTGTGATTTTTTTCTCCCATGATACTCACATCCTGAAAGAAGATGCAACCAATAAAAATGGAAAGAGATCTGTTGTCTAACCACCTATGTGTTCTAATCAAAACATTCATATTAACCCCAGACTAACCATGTGATTTCCATGAAATAAGCAAAATCCCTCCACTGGCTTCTATAATGGCCACTCAAAGCTCGGAAACCTGATCATTTTAATCATCCAGGAGATCTACAGCAGTGGCTCAATGTGGGGTTTCCAAGATCAATCTATGATACACAAATTAATTCAGAAGCCCATTCTTGTTTTTCCTCAAACTTTCCACAATGGCAACCTTAGGTAGAGCCACTGTCAGTCCCTAACCTCAGGTACTCCAGAGACTTGGAGTTGATCTCCAGCTGTTTCAGGGTACCACTTTCCTGACTTCTTTTCAGTGGTGATTTGGAAATGATAACGGTCTTTGGGATGTTACATAAACCAAGAGAAATGAGATATGATTATTTTAATCATATGCATTTTCCTAGTCGTTTGTCTGCTGACAAAATACCATAAACTGAGTAGAGTCTAAAAGCCCAGCTTCTCGGGCTGTGAATTGCAACCCCATATGGGGTTTTGTAGCTAAATTTGGTGATCATGAAAATGTTGGCAGTAGAGCATGGTTTCTGAATGTGCAACAATCAAAAATTAACTTAAATTAAGATGCATAATGAATCTGAGGTGTCTCTGGCAATGTCCACTCATGATGCTTCACCAACTTCACAGCAGGCCTTGTTCTGAAGACACCACGTGAGCACACTGGTCTGTACAAGTTGTTGTGCCACACAATGCCCAGCAAGGCTGTCTGAATCACAACAGATCACACATGAGACTTTTGTACGCTATGGACTCTGGCAGTGAGTGGTTTTATTGTATATGCAAAGGCTTGCATTCTTATAAAAACATAGTGGTTGAATCATGGACAACAAAGATCTTTAGTATTTCCCATACCACTGGTAGGGGACCACACTGTTCAACCTGTAAGAGTTAAATGAGTGTGCCTTTGGATTAGATTGCGCTAAAATGACTTTTTAAAATTGTTTGAATTGTTAAAAGTGGGCTGACTTGAGTTTCATTTAAAATAATTAAATGGATGTTGGCTCAGGATTAGGATGAAATTTCCAATGGTTTCTGAAATGGCTCTAACCATGCTTCTGCCATTGTGTTCTGTGTATCGATGTGAAATGGTCTTCTGAGAGTTAGAGACTATAAAAGCTGATTATTAAGAGCCTCCAAGAAACATTAACAAGTATCATCTAAGATTTGATCCTTTATAGAAAACTAAATGAACATACCGACCTCATTCATATGCAGATTGGCTTTTGTGGTCAGTAATGCTGATATGTATACTGAAGAACTGTTTATAAGTTCCTTTATGAGTAATTACCAGCAAACATCTTATTTGTGCACCTATTTTATATATCTGTATATCTGGGGTAGTATAAACATTTCTCAGGCAAAATGGAGTTCATGAATAGAAAATTGTTAAGAAGCTCTAGTGTCAACAACAGAGTGAATTTCTCACACTTGCTGTGAAACCTTGCTGTATGGTAGGACTTACTTCCTGATTCATGTACTTTGATGTATCCCCTTGGCCTCACAGAGTGGAAAGTTAAGTGAACTCTCTTAGGAGGTTTATACTCAAGACACAAATGGCCACCATGAGGGCGACATCTCCTTGTACTGTCATCTTGGCAGATAAAAATCTCAACACACGGATTCAAGAGAGGGAGTGGATACAAACATTGCAATCATGCACTAGTGTTGGCTGCATGCATGTTGGCCTCTTTTCAATAATCTATACAGCAATTAAGGTGTAGTAATTGCACAAATTTATGGGTATGATGTAGGAAATCAGCAAAGGAACACAATGTATAACAGTCAGTTCAAAATAATTGCCATGTACCTACCATATATGTTGTTACTGTCTCCAGCAACTTTCAAAGACAGTTGAAAGGCATTGGAATTATAATATAGGGTAAATGAAAATGTGACCTCTGACCCTTGCTGGCTCAATAATTTTAGTTACATGTGCAGGTATGTAACTACTGTGAGTCCTTATTTTCTTGTCCATGAATCTTAGAGTTTTAATGCTGCGAGCAAACACCATGACCAAGGCAACTCTTATAAGGAAAACATTTAATTAGGGCTGCCTTACAGGTTCGGAGATTTAGTCCATTATTGTCAAGGCATGGCAGCATCCAGGCAGGTATGGTGCAGGAGGAGCCAAGGAGCCTTTAACTGAAGGCCACTAGAAGATTGGCTCACCATGTGGTTAAAAGGAGGATCTCATTGCCCACTCCCACAGTGACACATTTCCTCCAACAAGGCCATACTTCCTAATAGTGACACTCACTGGGCCAAGCATATTCAAACCACTACACAATGAAATGGGGCTTTCTACTGGCAGGAGCTTTTAATTCTAATTCTCAGGAGAGAGGGTGAGGAGGGAGGGTTGAAATTTTGAGCCAGGTTGATCAATATGACAAATTCAAGTCCAGCCTAGAATACATACTGAGAACCTGTAGATAGATAGATAGATAGATAGATAGATAGATAGATAGATAGATAGATAGATAGATAGATAGATTCTAAAAACAAGCCTTTGGATCAATGAGTTCTTCAGTCCAGCACATATTGGAAGTACTTAAAGCTAGGTTACCCCTGATTAGAAGTTCTGCCTCCTCTACAACATCTCTTTCACAGAGCACCATGGATGACATAGCTTTGGTTTGAGTATTCCGAAGGAGAAAAAAAAAGGAAGGAAGGAAAGGAGAAGAAAGGGAAGAGGAGAGGTCAGTGTTCCATTTCTATAAAGGAAAGACTGAGGCTTGGATTATCAGTCTGTACATTCTCAATTGTTGCTTCTTTTCCCTTAAAAATACTAATTTTTTGAAGAGAAGATATGTTAGTTAAATATCAAGTTTGATAAAAAAAAATAAAATAAAATAAAAATGAAGAGATTTTTTTTGACCCTGCCCTAAGAAGGTTCATTTTCCCGCAAGCTTTCCTAGGGACCTTCTTAAGGCTGACAGCTCCCACACTTTGCCTCTTGTCAAACCTAACTTTCAACATTTGGAAAGGGCTGAGAGAAATTCAGCCAAACTGAGACCCTGGTACCTACCAAGTGACCTTTGTCACTCAATCTGCATATGGAGGCTCTCCCTGTCCCAGGGGCCCTGACAGGGAAGCTCCTGTGAAGTCACTCCAGGGCTATCACGTGTGGGAACTCAGCTTCAGACATTTGGCTCCTGCCCTTTTTCCTACATCGGGGGGGGAAAAAAAGAAAGGAAAAAATCCAACATCTGCTTTCACACCAAGGCTGGGAATCATCCCTAAAACATTATTCATACATAACCAAAAAGGCATTTTGTCCGCAGTAACAGGATCTGTCCCTTGCTCTACACCGCCTCTGTGCTTTGCTGATAAAACAATAACTAATGTGCTGATGCGAATTTCCAGGAACCCAAGCTGTTCAGACTGCTCAGCCAGCGCTGCTGCACTCAGAGGCAGGTGCCAGAGCCCAGCCGGGAAGGCCGTCCCTGTCCTGGCAAGCCAGCCAAGTCCCTGTCCTGGGCTCTCTTCCTTCTGCCTACACCAGGGCTTCTTGAAGAACTCTACAAGTGAGGTTTGATGACATTTGTGGCCTTCAGCCTAACCCCCATTCTGCAGCTTTCTGGTCCAATTGTGGGCAAAAACCCTATGCCACTTGTTTTTTCATCCCCAGATACACAAAGAACTAAGGTAATCCTCAGTCCTACTAACAGCTCAAGATAGGCTCTTCTACCCACTCTCATGGGTGTGTGTGTATACACATATGCATATATGTGTGTATATATATTATATATATGTATATATACATTGTATTTATGTACACACACATATATGTATATATAACATACATGTTTATATGTTAGTGCTATTTCACATATGCAGGTATTAAGTCACCAAGAGGATTTGCTAGTAGTTTTCAAATGCTTTGCTCTCTGGTTCTCTTTGTTCTTAAAAGCTATTGAGAATAGGGACTGGAGAGATAGTGTTGTGATTAAGAGCATTGACTGTTCTTCTAGAGGACCTGGGTTTGATTCCCAACACCCACATTGTGGCTCACAGCTGTCTGTAACTCCAGTTCCAGGGAGACTTGATGCCCTCTTCTGTCCCTCAAGGGTGCCAGCACATGCATGATGCACATATATGGTGCACATACATGCACATAGTTTAAACATATATGCATATATGTGTGTGTGTATATATATATATACTGGGAATTAAAATAGAAGATTTTATTACTCAATAACACAAAAGCATGGGTTCCATGGGTCATCAAAGTGTGACAGCACCAAACATTAAGTGGCTTCTAGAAATGAAGAATGTTATAACTTCTTCATATGGATAGAGTGGTAAACAAGCAAGCTGATATCTGTGGTAATGCCATGGAAATGTACAATAAATAAATGAATACATAAATACAGACTGAGTACAAGTATGCCAATACTGAGAAGACTTGATTAGAAACTAGCATCCATATAAATTGGATGGGGCAGCCTGACCAGTGAGCTTTGTCACAACTGCTAAGCTCCGTGCTTAAGTACAGGTCATGTCAGAGAAAGTGTTCATTCAAACTGCTTTCTCTTTTCAAAATCTTATTGCATAGTGTGTTTGTGTGTGTGTGTGTGTGTGTGTGTGTGTGTGTACAACAGCTCTCAAGTGGCAGTCACAAGACGATCTATAAGAGTTGGCTCTCTTCTACTATGTGGGTCCCAGGGATTGAACTCAGGGTGTCAGACTGTGGATAGTGTTGTCGTTGTTGTTTTTGGGTTTTTGTTTGTTTTTTAGTTCTTTTCCCACAAAACTGCCTTGATGGTCTAAAACTGTATTTTGAAGGTTGCACAAATCTTTTGCTTCATTCTCTGTATAAAGAATCACAAGTGAAAAAGCCTTTTCCCCAAGACAAAAGCTTTCATGGGCTACAGTTTGTTTTGACCCTTGTTCCAAAACTGAAACTTCTTGAAAGGTCCACCTGGATATTCAGCAGAAGACTCGTTATCAAGGCCTCATCTTAGCTCACCTGGAGATTTGCTATTGCTTTTGGCCAAGTGTCTTCTGCTGTTGGTGACCGAGTTTTCACACCCATAAAATGATCAGGGAGCTGGTGGGCGGCTTTGACTACAATGATATTTTCCAGAGGATGGGGCATGGAGCAGTGCAGGCTCTGACAAGAGAAAAACTGTCGAATACTTGGCCTAAAAGAAAATTACCT
>JANHMN010000004.1:84558323-84584836 GCA_030674055.1 Rhabdomys pumilio
ATCCCTCTGCTTGGCCTCCACAGTTCAACTGTTGTTCCAAGATCATGTCAGATGGGAAAGATACTGCCATTGGTCTGCATGCTCAGGGTTAGCCATGCAGTGAGAAATGACCTAGATGTGAATATGAACCATATGCTCACAATCTGGGTACCTCTACAGTGTGATGTATCCGCCCAGTGCACTGGTGAGCACTGAGGAACTGGGTGGAAGCCCCACATTCACAGTCCCTGCAAGAAAATCGCTCCACACCAGTATTCCTAGTCTCAGAAGGCTGAGGGAGGAGAACCTTGACTTGATCTAGACTTGGAAGGAGTCTAGGCTGCACAGTAAACACCAAGCCTGCCTAGTCTTCTTGTGAGGCCCTGCCTGTCTCAGAAAGTAAGCGAAAATGGGGAGTGTAGGAAGAAGGGTGTGAAGAAAGGAAAAAACATAGCATTTTTTAAAAACAAGAAAGTAGATGATAAAACGCAAATGATGAGGAGAGAAGGGAACCAGAGGACATTCTTTCGACACCAAGAATTTCTCAGTAATTTTGCTTTCTGGCTTTTCAGGTATTACTCCACAGAAGTGCTTATCTTTGGGGAAATGGCTCAGCTTTTCTCAGTTGAACTTTTCTATTTCGGGAGAAAAAAGAGAAAGGTGGGGGCTGGAGAGATGGTTCAGCAGTTAAGAGCACTGACTGCTCTTGCAAAGGACTCAAGTTCAGCTCCCAGCACCTGCATCAGGTTGCTCATAACCACCTATAACTCAAGCTCTGGAGGATCCAAGGCCCTCTTCTGGACTCTGGGCACACGCGCGCACACGTGCGCACACACACACACACACACACACACACACACACACAGAGTGGGTGGGGGAGAGCCATCACAGGGTGTAGCAAACATAACTCGGTGTCAGCACACAGCAGACATTCAGTAAGAGTTTGTCCTTCCTTGTTGTTCTTTTCTGTGAAGCAACACCTCCAGAAAGAGAAACCCTGGGGGCCCAAAAGAGCCCTGAGGGCAGGAAAGCTAGAGCAAAGGAGTGAGTGGAGGCCTCTGAGTCTGGAGGTTGACAAGGGTCACTCAGATGACAAGGCTGATGAAGGGGGGTGGGGGAGTGAGATAGCATCACTCTCACTTCCTGCTCCTTGGATAGGAAGGCGTCGGTGTCTGTCTTTCCTCAGCTGAAGGATCCTGGCTCCTGGTGACCCAAGTTTCCATGAGATGGAGAAGGAACTGGAGGTGGCTTAAGGGCAAGAAATGAACCCCAGATCCATCCTGCCCACAGCAGAACTTTGTATCCCCACCTCTCCTCTCTTGCTCTCTGAGTAAGGAACATCTGAGAAGTCAACTCAGTCTCCTATGTCCAGATATCTTATCTCAAAGATGGGTACAATAACGGTCCATACGGCAAATCACCAGTGAATTGATTATATGAGTTCCAGGCTTTTCCTGTCATGTACCAGATTAAAGTTCTTACTTTAGGGGCTATCTCACACAGGTGAATCAAACAGATTAAAGTTCTTACTTTAAGGGTTATCTCAGACCCTTGTTTGATTTCTGAATCCTTTTTCATTCTGTTTGACGTGCCCATCAGGCAGAATTCTCCATGGTAGTTTGGATTAATGCTGTCAAACAGCCAAGTTAGGGCTCTACCATCTCTACTTGCTGGGTCATGCTGAGCCTCAGATTCTCCCTCTCGATCCTGGTGTACTCTGGACACTGAGGTGTTACTGTGAGGATTCCATGAGACAGAGGCAGCAGTGCCCCTTCCTAATGGCCTGGCCCTCAGGAGCACTTGAGAAATGAGAGTTCCCATTCTTTTCCAGGTCTTTCCTTAGGAAAAGCAGAAATGAGGGCTAAGGACCCCCTGGGCTCCCTGATCACTTGACCAGAGGACTGGGATACAGAGCAAATGGCAGGCAGTGTGGCCTAGAACAGGACAATCTCTTCTTTTCCCTGTGACACCAGCAGTTGGGAAATGCATTCCCTGTCTGCAGGGCTGCTCTTACCAAAACCTTTCCCAGAGCAATGGCAGGACATAGGCTGTGCTTCTGAGCCATGCCATGCAGGCTTTTGAGGCAGGGTGGGTTGGATGCGGCTCAACAGGGTTTGCCCTAAGCTCAGTGAGGAGCCAATATCGGAGTCTGACAAGCAAAAGGCTCCTGACGTTCCTGGAATGCACAACTCCTGCCTTGCCTGAAGGTAAGCCTAAGGGTTCACTCAGGTCTGGGATACCAAGTGAGATGAGAGAGGGGAGGCCCAGGGCTCCTAGGAGCATTAATGTGAGGGGCCTAAGGCTATCCTATGAGCCCAGGCAACATCATCTAACATTTCCTGATGTTGCCTGACAGATCTCTGTCGGACTCTTTATTCTCCCTGATAATAATACATAATAAGATGCCATTTGTTTGCATGAGCACATGCAGGCTTACACACATGTGGTATATTATCTACATGTGTACATAGGAACACATACATGTGGAGACCCGAGCTGGAAGTTTGATGGCTTCCTCTATGTCTCTCTACCTTATTTTTGAGGGAAGGGTCTCTCACTGAATGTGGGAACACATTGATTCTGCTATGATGTCCGACCGATAAGCTCCAGGACTCAGCCTGCCTTTATCACCTCCTGCACTGTGCTTGTAGACAAGCACCACTGGGTTCAGCTAGATTTTGTATGGGTTTTGGAGATTGCAATGGAGATTGCAACTCCAGTCCTCAAAATGACAACGCAGGTGCTTTACTGGTTGAGCCGCCTTTCCATCCTTAGCCTAGCTTCGAGCATAGCCAATTCTTGCTATCTTTGGATTTGTTTCCTTCTTAAACTCTTTGACATCCCAACAGCAACACTTACAGTCTTTCAGCTGTTTGGGGCATTCATTCACAGACAAGCAGAAAGCAGCATCAACTGAGGCTCCAGGAGGCCAATGGCGGGCAAGATGAAGCATTGTGTCGTTTCCTACTATGAACCAGCTGCCTCATCATGGTTTCTCTGGCACCATACTTTTTTTCACATCTGTGTGCTTTCTCTTGGTCATTTTCCTGTTTCATTATGATCTTAGCTATAGTGTGAAGTGCTGTCATCTTGGGTCCAGAGCATCAGAGTGAAGTTGTCTTCGCAAAGCCTCAGCCCACATACTCACTGCGTTCATCTCTTCATGCCGCAAGACTGTGTGGTGCAATGGAGCACAGCACTGTCTTGTTTTATTTTCTGGTCACGGAACTCCACTTGGTCCCAAGTATAGGGCAAGACAGCGAGCAATGGGCTGATGCTGCGAGCAGCCCCCAGAAGGATGGACACAGGCCAGTAGTCTACCTTCCTTGCCATGTACTTGGGATAGCTCAGTCACTAGCCACACAGTCCCTGGATTCCAGTCACTTGTAATACAGCTGGCTTGAAACAATGCCTTCTTCTCCATGGCTCAGATTTCCCTTCTACTTGGTTGCTGGGACTTATTCCCAAACAAATGGCCTGAACTCAGCTTTCTACTCAGTTGCATGAGGTTCCTGGACCACAGACCAGAAGTACTGAAGATGGAAACTTCGCTACAATTTTATGTGCACTGCTGTGCCTTTTTTTAATAGCCTGGTGCCTCTCTGAGTGCAAAGGCCACACAGGACAAAGAAAGTCAAGATACATAACTCCAGTAAGATTTGTAAGTAGTGCATGTGAGGGTCGGGGTATAGATCAGTTGGTAGAGAGCTTTCCTAGCATGCACAAGGCCTTAGGTTCAACCCCTAAAACCCCAGAAGACTGACTTTATAGAGTAAGCCTGAAGTCTCAGTGCTCAGGAAGTCGAGGCAGGAGGATCAGAAGTACAAAGTGATCCTCAGCTACCTAGTGAGTTTGAAACCAGCCTAGGATACATGAGAGCCTATCAAAACCAAAATGACACACCCTTCAACTTTATTAGCCTCATGTTACAAATGGGGAAACTGAGTCTCACTCAGAAAGTCCGTATGGTGATATCCAGCCCAACTGAGTGCTTGCTTGTCCCTTTAAAGGCTGTGTGTCTTTAAGACTGTAAGAGATTTGCTTGCTAGTGGCTGAAAAGCAATTGCAAGGAGAGACCAGATGGGACAATTCTCCCTCTCAAATTCTACTTTGTAGGGTAGCTACAGAGGCTGGAAGCTTACGGGCCAGGCACACCTGCCTCTTAATAACCCTGTGCATCAACCAGGTTCTTCTAGAAGCAGATTCCTGGACTGCTTCCCTGGGGGATGGGGAAGGGTCTGTATTATTGTTTATATTGCTTTGTAATGCCTCACAAAATTGGCGGTTTAAGACAACACGCATTATCTCCCACTTTCTAGGAGGCTAGGTATGACTTGGCTCTGCTCAGGTCCCACAAGGCAGTAATCAAGGTGTCAGGCAGGCTGTGCTGTCAGCTGGCGTCTCCTGTGGAGAAGCAGCAGCTTCCAAGCTTGTTGCAGTTGTTGGTTGGCTCATTGCCTTGCAGAAGTGTGACTGAGGACCCGGGCTCACATTGTCTCCCTGGTGGCTATCCCCTTAAGCAGCTCACAACAGGACAATTTGCTTCTTTAAAGCCATCAAGAGAATCAAGCTCTTCAAAGCAGTAAGATAGAGTCCTTTTATGATAAAGGATAACGTTAGGACTAAGTGACAACATCACATTTTTAAAAGTTACATTTATTGATTGGTTGGTTGGTGGATTGACTGAGACTGATTGGTTGGTTGGTGGATTGACTGACAGACTGATTGATTCATTTAATTCATTCATTCAGGAAAGGGGTAATCATGCCACAGTGTAAGTGTGCGGATCAGAGGATGACCTGGAGGAGCCAGTTTTCTCCTTCCATCATGTGGATCCCAAAGACTGAACTTGGGTCGTCAAGCTTGGCAGCCAGCATCCGCAGTCACTGAGCTACCCTGGTGGCCCACTGTCTACCACTTTGGGCATATAAGTATGTTTTTTAACTAGTATCATCATCACCATTTGTAATTAACATTAGTTACTGTAATCATTACATATTTGGTATCCTGAAACGTCTTAGCGTTTTATTGCTGGGAAAAGACACTATGGCCATGGCATCTCTTATAAAAATATATATATTTAATTGAGTGAGCTTACAGATTCAAAAGTTTAGTCCATTATCATCTTGGCAGGAAGCATGGATGCAAACGGTGCTGGAGAGGTAGCTGAGAAGTCTATATCTAGATTGACAGGAAGCAGGAAGAGAGAGAGTGACACGGCCTGGCTTGAGCTTCTAAAACCCCAAAGCCCACTGACAGTGACACACTCCTTCCGACAAGGCCACACCTACTCCTACAAGAGTACACCTCCCAACAGTGTCTCAGGAGATATTAGAAACAATCCGTAGTTCCCGCACTACTGCCAGCATCCGGTGGCTTCCCACACCGCTGCCAGCCAAGTTCCCACGCTGTAACCGACACCGGCCAGAGCTGCAGAATCTCTCCACCCAACTCTCTAAGTTCCCACTGGCAGATCACCGCCATGCCATTCCCGTGCTTCAAACCCCGACAGCCTTTGAGGGGCACATCTCCCAGGCTTTGCCACTGTACCTTTCTCTCTTGACCTAGGTCGAGTCACCAAGTCACCTGCGAGAAGAAAAACACCAGACAGAGTTTAGGAACAACGGTAACTCAATCTCTTGGTGCAGCAACTAAAACCTAATCTCGTAAAGCTATTAAATCTAATCCTCCAGTGGTAGCGGATCCTTGTGGATCCATCACGATACAGGGAAACTCTACCACTTCATCTTGTGCTCACCCCAGTCCAAAAAGACCCTCTTCTCCTCCTCCTCCTCTCTTCCTCCATCCAGCCTGGAAGTCCCTCCTACTCGCCCAGTGATTGGCTCCTTTATTCATTAGGGGATTGGCTCACAAGAAGTCACCTGAGGAAGTGACTCACTCCTTGTCCGCAGTCCCTCTCAGGAGAGGGGAAGTTAATGTCAAAATGCAGGCAGCACAGAGCCATCCACGACAACCTGCTACCTACGACTCTATGGGCCTATGGAGGCCATTTTCATTCAAACCACCACAACTGGAATCCTGAAACCTGATGTTAAGATCCTATTTGTCTTTTATGTAAAAATCTTTCTTAGCTACGTGTGTCTACTGAATAAACCCCAAAGCCCTGAGTCTAGCATTGTCAGTCCCCTTTCTTCCTTTATTTTTGTCCTGGATCTTTCCCAGTTATGTCAAATATTTCTCTTTTTAGCACAAGTCTTCCCTGTGCTTTTTGCACAGTCAACTTCACACTTAATAAAGTTTTCATGCCTTTTTTCCAAGTGTTGTATATGCCTGGTGTGTGCATGGGTGTGCATGGGGGAGAGGGTGTGTGCTTGTGTATGGTATATGTGCTTGTGCATGTGTGTGTATGTGTGTGTGGTGTGTGCTTGTGTTTGGTATATGTACGAGTGTGTGTGTGTGTGTGTGTGTGTGCCATAGCATGCCTGTGGAGGTGTCACTCCTCACCTCGCACCTTGTTTTGAGACAAGGCAGGACATCTTGGTTGTTCAAAGCTGTATATGCCAGGATAGCTGACCCATGAGTTTTTGGAGCATCTTTTGGTCTTTGCCTCACTGAGATTACTGAAGCACAGCACTTTATCGTACTTGACTTTATTTACATGGACTCTGGGCATTTCAGTGTAGATCCTCATGCTTCATAGCAAATGCCTCACCCCAGAGCTATCTCCTCCAGCTCTAAGTACACATCTGCAAACCCTTTAGGTCAGCAGTTCTCAACCTATGGGTCACGACCCTTTGGTGGTACATCACACAACACTGTCACAGGGGTTATATATCAGGTATTCTGCATATCAGATATTTACATTGTAATTCCTAACACGGCAAAATTACAGTTATGAAGTAGCGATGAAATAATTTTATGGTTGGGGAGGTCACCACACATGAGGAACTGTATTAAAGGGTCACATCACAGCATCGGGAAGGCTGAGAAGAACCACATTAGGTCTTCTTCTGACCTTGACTCTCCCAAGCTCAGCACAGTCTTTTCCTTCTCTGAATTCTGCAGCTCTATGCATATGCTTCCTTATGCTGTTGACAACACTGTATTTATAACATTGTCCTGCAAAGAATTTCACTCCATCTCAAAGTTTCAGGGCTTTTCACAGATTAATCTCAATAAATTATGATAAGCTACAAAACCAAAATCACTAACATCTACATTGTCATTAATGGCTCCTTAAGATGTACAAAATAGTCTAAGCTGACATGGGCAAGACTGGAGTGCAGACATCAGCCAAAGATAGAGCAAGCCAGCTGGATGACCCAGGCAGACTCGGTGCAGTTTGGAACCCAATGTCCTCTTCCTGTCAACCCACAGGCTCCGGAAAAAAGTCAAATCTCTGCTCCAAGGAAGAGCCCTTGGCTCTGCACTTCCCGTATTCACTACTGCTATTCTTGGTGGTCCCCTTCCTCAAAGCCTGCTTCCATATTTTCAGGTCTTTGAATGTTGCAGCCAAACCACTGCTGTACTTCCGAAAGCAGAACCAAAACAAGCCACCAGCCACTGCTCCTCGCTGACTTCCCACTCCCGGGCCTGCAATCCGGGCAGCCTGTTCTTTATCCGTCCAGAGTTCTACATTCACCCACAAGCTACAGGAGGGTTACTACCTGCACCTCTGCTGATGCCTTCCTCCTACCCCTACCCCGTGCCTCTACCGGTTGGCTCCTCTGCTGCATCTTGGCAACGTGCCCCCTACCCATCCTCCTGGGTAAACTACTTCCCCACGAAATTGCTATGGGTCCCTCCTCCCTTCATTCTGGGGGAACCCTGCTCCAAAAGCATTTGTGAGTCTCTTAGGTTACGGGCCAGGATTAAAAATAAGTACCAGTTACCATTTCTGTCCTAAATTTCCTTAGACAGGAAGGAGCCACAAAGGCTCAATGTCCTGACTGAGCTAAGAGGTTGCTCAAAGTGGCCAGACCAGCTTTGTCCCAGGAAAGGTAGCCAGGAAAAAACAAGGCCTACCAAAGTACTTTAGGATGAGTTGCATGGGACTGCAGCTATACTTCAGTTGGTAGAGAAGGGGCCTAGCATGCACAAAGTCTTGGGGTTCAATTCCTAGCACCACATAAGCCAAGAGTGCCAGTGCATACATAGAATCCCAAAACTTAGTGGGTGGAGGCAGGGACATCAGATGTGCAAGGTAACCTTTGGCTACAGGGAAATTCAGTGCCAGTCTGGAACAATTGACATCTTACCTCAAAAAGAAAAGAAGAGGAGGAGGGGAGGAGGAGGAGGGAAGGATGGAGAAGAAGAGGGGAATAGGAAGAGGTGGGGAGGAGGAAGAGGAAATGATAAGCTTCGGTATCTATGAAACAATGATATCTAAATTGCCCCGTTGAGAAATGATTGATCTCCATTCTGAATCTAAGTGAAATCTGCAACCGGAACTCTCAGAAAGCAGGATTGCTTGAGGGAAATGAATTCACATGTGGGTTCAAATCGCAGCTGTGTCACTCTGGACAAATCACACAAAACAAGAAAAGTTGTACATCTTCTATAAAGGGAGAAGGCTAAGGGCTCCTGCATGCAAGGCTGGGAGATCAAAGGAGCTGATGCGTAAAGTGAGTGGCACTGTACGTAATCCCTGGAAGGCTTCTTCAGTGACCTTGTTGCTGCCTTCCTTGGTGGAGTCTCCAGGTTGGGGAGAAGGGGTGGCTCTCGGTGCCAATGCTCTCCTACCTGGAAAGCTTTCATACCTGCAGGGCTTTGCCATCAGAGGCCTCATGCCATGCCAGCTGCCAGTCCAGCTGGAGTGCTAGTAAGTGGCACTGAGCCAGCGTCCTCAGCAAGTAGACTTGATGCCTCTGATGTGATGCCAAAGAAAGATGTATTGCAATTATCTAAATTATTCAGGGCCCCCACAACATGCAGCGCACTAAAGCCGGTTGCTTGAAAAGTGTTTAAATCCCCTGCCCACTACAACTCATGACATCAACTTGACTTCAGATCTTCATGAAGTCCAATTGCCTCACCTTGATTCTTTGCATGTGACTCAGTTTACTTAGAATTCCCTTCTGTCCTCTCTGTCACTGTCTAGAACCCTCCCCTCGCCAGAGTTCTTTAGCTCCTTCTCCATGTCAGGCCTGAGAGATCCTCCCCAATGCTCCTTATATACAGCATGTCTGACTCTGATTCCATCTTTGGGTACCCAAGTTGCCCGTCAAACTGAGACTGCTTTTACATGGCAGGAACAAGCTTTCTCTGCCTTCATGCTTAGAGATAACATGGGACCTACCTCAGAGGTTTTCTCTGTTGATACGTACCTGTGAAAAAAATCCATGAGTGTGTGTGTGTGTGTGTTTGTGTTTGTGTGTGTGTGTGTGTGTGTGTGTGTGTGTGTATGTGTCTGTGTTAAATACAAAATAATAAAAAATTTTAAAAAGTGTTGTCATGGAAAGAACCAAAAATGTAATATTTAAAGGCAACCAGGATTCTAGCTTTGTGACTAAATAGCCATGACACTGGTTTGAGTTTCTTTGCTTCTCTCCCTTCGATTTCTACTTTGTGAAAGGTAACTGTGGGAGTCTCAGCAGAGGACACAGGTGCTCCCACTCACACACCTACTCCAGAGAGCCAGGGGTCCTCCGCTGGCATTTCCCTGATACTCCATGTCAGGTGGGACCGCTAATTACCACCTTGGTTCACGAGCTCCACGCCTGGGTTCCAGTCTTCTCTCAGGAAAGAATAAGCTTGCCACATTGCCTCTCATGGTTGGAATCGAGGATGTCTCCTAATAACATAAGACCCTTCATTTAGACCTCTGCCTGATGGGGATGATGGGACACTGAAAGCCAACTTGCTCCTAGGTCTGAGCACACAAAGCCCAGACTCGTGATTGGAATCCTGGCTGTCATAACCACTCCAAACCTATTTATCCAGAGCATAAGTCAGCATTCCAGTGTTGAACCCTTTTCCTGGTGTGAGGATTTACCCCAGGAGCTTGGTTGTTGGTAAGATGAGAGGGTTATATTTTAGCAGTAACCCCTCAGATCTCAGCATCCTGAAGTCGTTAAAGAGTCTTGCACATAGACCTGGGTTTGTTGGACAGCTATAGGGGACATGTTGAGTCTATCCTTAAGACTCAGAATGTCAACTCAGTAGGAGCTTTCCCAGCACATGGCCAAGATCAGACACTGGAGGCTCACACCAGCTATCATGTGGCATTCCATGCTCACTTTGTCTGTGTATCCTCTGAGACCAAAAGCTCTTTAGAAATATACCTATGTATATTTTTCATTATTGTGGGCCTGTTTCAAAGTAGATAGTTCATAAATATTTACTTTGAGGCTGAGGATTCAGTGAGTATCTGATGCTGGAGTTGGCAAAGAGGATGCGTTTCACCAAGTAGAAGGCATGAGAAAGGTAGAGAAGAAGGCTATGCCATGTCTGGAGACAGCAGGACCTGTAACATGTCCTACTACGGAAGAACAGATTGACAGGGAGCCCCTTTGGATCAATTAGAATACTTCTTGCTGAGCATCACTTACCGCTTGGGAAGATGCCCTTGGTCCTGGTTCTACAGTAAGGACTGTTGTTTATAGATGCGACTTACTCCTAAGTGCATAGGTGACGACATGCACATATTACTGGATCCTTAAAACACATCAACATTAATTTGTGTATAAAACCTTTCTAAGAATGGCTGCCAACAGGCCGAACAGAGTTTGCTGATGTGGTTTGAATGTGTCCCCCAAATGTTCACATGTGGGAAACATAATCCCTCAAACCAGAGATTGGTGCTATTTGGAGATGGGGCTTTGGGGGAAATGGTAATAGATGAGGTCAGGAGAGATGAAATGCATGATAGGATCAACAGCTCTAAATGAAGAGAGAGAACAATTGTGTCATGACGCAGTACTGGGGCTCTCACTAGATGATGATGTCATGCCTGTGGACTTTAAAACCTCTAGAACCATTATTTAAAGAAACCTATTGTTTAGGAGTCTTGTTTAATTTTTTTAATACAGCATCTCCTCATGTAGCCAGTTGGCCTCGAATTCACCGTGTAGCAGAGGATGATGGTCCACCTGCCTCCTTCTCCTCCCACGAGCTAGGATGATAAGTGCCTGCTTCCACACCTGGCTCCCCTATTGTTTATAACTTCCCTGGCCAGTGTTATTCTCTTGTCCCAGAAAACACAAACAAAGGCCCTGAATTTGGTATAAAATTCACAGGTGACTCTCTACACTTCTACAGAGAGCTAGAAATACTGAAGCCCAAGACTTAAATAACACCCAGCAGCTACATACCCAAGGACTGGCTACAGGCTCCTAAAGACAGTTGCTTTCTATTGTTGTAGGAATATGCCATGGGAGATTCATTCCATTGGCAATGTCAAAATAGGATAAGCATGTAAGTTTCTCCCTTCTCTGACCTCTGTGAAACTTGTGGAAGGGGCTAAGCGAAGTGAGCCATCCAAGCTAGGTTACTAGAAGCCCAGAACAATGAAATCTGCTGAAACACCAAAGGTTAGTCAATCTGTCTTTTTTGCCACAAGTCACATTTCAGAAGTCTATGTGTGAGACCATATCAACAACTTTTGTAGCAGAAAAAAAAATTCAGAAAGATTATTTGCAAATTATTAGCATGATAATTGCTTTGAACAATTACTTTATTGTCTTTACTAAAAGCATAAATCAAAATATAAGACAAGCATTTTAAGTTTTGTGTCCTTCTTCGATCCATCAATCTCAATGTCAATGAGAACACAGGCATTATTATACTAAATGGGCCAAGAGGTGCCAGGTATCCACAGAGGACCAATGAGTTGTGACTGCAGATTTCACCTGAGAGTCACTTTCTTTTTTTTTTTTTATTGGATATTATATTTACATTTCAGATTTTATCCTCTTACCCCATTCCCCCCCACCACCTAGGAACTTCCTATCCCATCCTCCCTCCTCCTGCTTCTATGAGGATGTGCTCCCACCTATCCCCCAACTCCCACCTCCTCACCCTCGAATTCCCCGCCACTCGGTGTTCAGCCTTCATGAGACCAAGGATCTCCTCTCCTACCTATGCCCGACAAGGCCATCCTCCCCTACATATACAGATGGAGTCATTGGTCCTTCCCTATGTTCTCCCAGGCTGGTGGTTTAGACTCTGGGGAGCTCTGGTTGGTTGGTATTGTTGCTCTCCTCATGGGGCCACCAACCCTTTCAGCTCCTTCAGTCTTCTCTCTAAGTTCTCCATTGGGAAACCCTTGATCAGACCAGTGGTTAGCTGTGAGCATCATCCTCTGAATGTGTCAGTCTCTGGCAGACCTCTAAGGAGACAGCTATATCAGGTTCTTGTCAGCATGCACTTCCTGACACCCACATCAGTGTCTACCTTTGGTGACTGCACATGGGATGGATACCCAGGTGGAATGGTCTCCAGACGGCCCCTCTTTCAGTTTCTGTCTCACATGTTATCTCCATATTTGCTCCCTTGAGTATTTTGTTACTCCTTCTAAGTAGGACCGAGGCATCCATACTTGGTCTTCCTTCTTCATGAGCTTCATGTGGTCTGTGAGTTGAATCTTGGCTATTTCAAGCTTTTGGGATAATATCTGCTTATCAGTGAGTAAATACCATGTGTGTTCTTTTGTGATTGGGTTACCTCACTCAGGATGATATTTTCTAGCTCAACATCCTTAATCATCAGGGAAATGATGACTAATCAAAACAACCCTAAGATACCACCTCACACCAGTCAAAATGGCTAAGATCAAAAACTCAGGTGATAGTAGATGCTGGCAAAGATGTGGAGAAAGGGGAACAGTTCTCCATTGTTGGTGAGATTTCAAGCTGGTACAACCACTCTGGAAATCAGTCTGGTGGTTCCTCAGAAAATTGGACATAGCATTACCTGAGGACCCAACTATACCACTCCTGGGCATACACCCAGAAGATGCTCCAACATATAACAAGGACATATGCTCCACTATGTGCATAGCATCCTTATTTATAATAGCCAGAAGCTGGAAAAAACCCAGATGTCCTTCAACAAAGGAATGGATACAAAAAATGTGGAACCTTTACACAGTGGAGTATTGCTCAACTATTAAAAATAATGAATTCGAGAAATTCTTAGGTAAATGGATGGAACGAGAGTCACTTTCAGTTGAGGTTTTTTTCCTAGGAAGTATGATTAACACAGATACAATTGGAGCTCTCTGTGGTTCTGAGTTTGATCTCCAGATTTAAAAGACAGCTAATACTAGGTAGCACCAAGAACTCTCTCGGAGTAGTCAGTGTGGTTTTTGACTTCAATTGAGAAAATCTGGACAGAACAGATGCTTGCTCGTACACTCATTCTCTGGAGCACAACCAAGAGCACTGTGGAAACTTGGGCTGGCCCCCATCAAATCTGAAAGTTTCCCCTGGATTGTTTCATTGTGTTTATACCACCTTAGTTAGTCAAGATTTTTCTAGAGAAATAAAACAAGTAGTGGGATCTGTCTGCCTCTTAATCTGTACCTCTATCTATGTATATGTGTAGGAGTAAATATGTGTGAGTTCACATATGTCTATGTGTGTGAGTCAGATCATGTATATGTAAAGTGAGGAGTTCTAATCATCTAGGGTGGGTAGAGTCAAGGTCAAGTGTGGTGGTGCAGCCCAGGACTCAGAAGGCAACAGCTAAAGAGTCATGATTTCAGGGCCAGCTTACACTACCTAGAACCTGTCTCACAAAACAAATAAAAGTAAACAAACAAACCCTCATTCAAGCATTAATGCTGTCGTCCTGAGATAGAATTCTGTCGTTCCTCAGAAACTTGATTTTGTGCTTGAGACACTCAACAGATGAACTAAGCAGATAAAGCCACTCGGTCTCTTTTATGTAAAGTCACCTGATCAAAGATGGCCCGTCACAGTTTATAAAATACTTTCAAGACAGCACATAAATCGATGTTTGCTTAATCAGCTGACAAATACATACAGGCTTAGTTGATAAACAACAACAAACAAACAAAAAAACCTATCACACCAACTTTTCTGTGATAGTAGTATTTTTTCCAGCTTCATACACTAAATGAAGCTTTCCAGAATAGCCATGATCCTGGGGGTTTTCTTGTTGTCTGTTTCCTCATAGTTTTAGGTTTGTTTTCCCAGGTAACTTTTCACACTAATTAGGAGACACAATTGTGAGAGTCACAGACAGTGGGAAGATAGGTTTTCAAGTCCCTTTGAGCAGGTTTTTGTGACCCTACAATTTAATTGCCCTAAAATAACCCAAATCACCTTCTTCCAGATATTCTATGACTGAGAGATGAGTCATGGTTCAAGAATGAAGAAAATACTCAGAATCTCAATCGCTTCCTCTACCGCAACTTCAGCTGACTTACAAAACAAAAACTCTCCAGATGAATAACACAGTGGAAGTCTGAGCCAGCAACCATCCCTTTGAACGTGAGCAAATAGTTGTAGTGTGCTTTTTTTCTTTTTTATAGAAAGAACACATCTGGGTGGAAGGAACTGGTTTTCTGCCTTTAGCTTGCATGTTTCAAATGCCTTATTGGCAGGTAGACAGCCTGGCCATTTCTTTCTTGTTAACAAATTGGATGGAATTCTCAAACATGAAAAGACAGAGACAGTAAAATTCAGTTCTGGAGGGGTGTTGAGCAACTGTCAATCATGGTTAATCACATAAATTGGTATGGCACTCAAAAACCAAAAAAAAAAACAATGCAAAAGTTGAAAGCACTTTATTCTCCAGCAAACTCTTTCCTGGAGTATGTCTTTGTATTGGTGACTTTTCTTCTCAATGTTGAGGGGAACAAGAAGAAGCAACTCAATGGAGGAATGACTTATCTTTGCGCACAACTTTGAGGGATAAAGTCCCTTGTGACAGAAAAAGCATGGCTGACTGCCCAAGTGGTTCAGTTCTTGGTGGCACAAGTTTTCAGAATGTCCTATTCCTACCTTGGCAGATAAGGAAGTAGAGAGCTTGAGTCAGAACCAGAAGTGGATATTAGCTTCCAGTCTCCCTGTCTCTAGTAAGACGCTTCCAACAGCTAGGCTCTACCTCTTAGAGCTTCTACAACCTCCCAAAGTGGTAGCACCAGCTAGAAACCAAGTATTTAAGCACTTGATCTAGAAGGAGACCCTTCAGATTAGAACTATAACAGTATTTAACAGAAATGCACACATTAAGATGTTTACAACCATGTCATTCAGAGCAGCAACCCAACTGTCTGTCAATCATAAAATGGATAAATAAATAGAACCACACATTATTACACACTGAGAAGATGAGCTGGTGTGTTGCTATGGGCAACATCAGAGAAGACTGTCCTGGACATAGCAGTGAGCCAGAGAAGCCAACTGCATGCTTACTGCAAGAAGGGGCACAATGGCTAGCAAGGATCACTGAAGTGCCCCATGATGGATTGAAATGTGTGGTTGTAGTGCTGTCTAATAAGTTTATCCCAAATTTAGGAACTTAACATAACAGCCATTTCGTTGCTTCTCATGATTCTATGAGTCAGGAGGTCAGGGTTAGGCTAAGCAATTCTTGTGTTTCATGTGGTTTTGACCGAGGCCTCTTAATAGTCCAAGAGAGCTCTCCCTACAAAGTCGGCACTTCAGCAGTCATCTGCAGAAGGCTAGCCTCCACCAACACTGTGGACAGTGTGGCTGTGTGTACCCTTTACTGGGGCAGTCTCTGGGCCATTAGACTCCAGGTGTTTCTGGAAACAGTTGCTAAGAAACCCACCAAGTAGCAGCCCATTTTCTTATGCCCTAGCTTAAACACCACTTCCACTACATTATGTTGAGTTAGAGAAGTCAGTATGGCCAGTCCAGCATTAAGAAGAGAAGAGGAAGAGATTCTACTGATTTGAGGAAGGGATATGTGTACATAGAGACAGAGAACCCAAGATAGTCATCTTGGAAACAAGCTATCTGTGTCTCTGTTTGGGCAGTGACTACAGGGATCTTTTCTGTTTGTGACAGTCCAGCAAGCTACACAACTGTGATATGCCCTTTTCTCTGTGCATAGAATTGCAACAAACGGGTTTCCATTTGAACTGAATTATTAAGCAGAATGACTCCACTTGCTTTAAACAGACTGGTCTCTTTGTGGCCCTCCTGTATCTTAGTGGATAGCCCTGCCTCCCCAGAATCTCCTGGCCCCATTCCCAGCTTGACCTAGAGATGTGAACTCTTGGGCTTCTTTTCCTGTGAAGGCCTCATTCCAACAAGGAAGGAAAGCAACACCTCCCTCACACTATTGCTGTGAGGAAGAATGAGACAACTTTAAGGAAACTTCCAGCCTATCCTGGATGCTCCATGAATGAACTTCATTTCCGTTCAAACTCTGGTCATTTTCACAAACTCCTAACTCCTCTGCTGACAGGGATTAGGAATTTAGACTTCTTAGAAGTCCTGACAGGATTCCAGTGAGCCCACACCCTCCCTCCTCCCTGGGGTCCGTTCCTGTAAACAGAATCCTATAAGTCTGTGTTCTCTCGCACCTGCCACCATACATAGACGGCCTGGATCAGATGTGCTGAAAACACTCTGTGGCTTCTAGAACAGGGCCAAAGTCCCCAAGTGAAGTGACAAGTGAATCACCTCAGCTAGCGCTTAGTCACTGTTAGGTACTTTCCACACAGACACATTGAGATGGTTACCAGAGAAAAGTCTGTCTGCCGACCTCACAGCTGCCCAGAGAAAATGTTGTTGTAACCTTTCCTTCGCAGGGGAAAAAGCAGCATCACTTTCCCTTTCCTTCCCTTCCTTTCTGGAGTGAGATGCCCTGGCAAGTGAGCTGAAGTGCTTGTTTTTGTTTACCCTGGAGAAAGTTTCCAGATAGTTCTGAATCCAGGGCTTAGAATATGAGGCTGGCCCTTCAAGTCTTAAGCACTTAATGTCTAAGTGTATAAACAACTCCTCAGGGGACACTGTCACATCCAGATTGTCGGCCTCCCCAGCTAGCTCTTTGGTCATCAAGAGTATCCTTTAGACTTTCAGATCCCAGAGAGACAGAGATGTGGGGTCCAAAGCCCTCACATTGATGTGGAGGGAGCTGGTTCTCATACTTGTTATCCTAGCAATCAAGGGATAAAGCTGGAGGACAATCATAAGTTCAAGACTAGCCTGGGCTACTTGGTGAGTGCTGGGCCTGCCTGACCTACAATATGAGGTTGATGTTTATTTGTGTGTTTGTTTGCTTAATAAAGAAAAAATGTCCTCACCTGAGACATAGATTGCAACTTCCTGGGCCCCTGATCCTGCTTCTTAGTAATGGGGATTAAGAGTGCCCTGCCCATTCAAAGACAGAGAAAAAGGTACATGAACAAATTATCACAGACCAGAACTCTTGCCCTCTGACCCAGTTCTTCAATCATTTCCATGCAGTCTTTCTTTATTTAAATTCCCTCTTTTACTTTGTGTGTACTATCTCATTCTCTCCTCTCTTCTCCTCTCCTCTCCTCTCCTCTCCTCTCCTCTCCTCTCCTCTCCTCTCCTCTCCTGTCTGTTATCTGTATTTTTTTCTGCCTTGCTTTTAAGCTTCAGGCCTACTCCTACCCCATTCAGAGCCATTGCTCTGTCTGGTATAACCTTGGCGTGTGGCTATTGAAAGCTAGCCAGATTCTGGTTAAAAAACATTGCAGTTCTTGGCCAGTGTTTCTCTCCTTCCAAACGAGGGTGATGTTTCAGGCATGGGAAGTCCTGCCATTCATTTAGGCCCCAGGGAAGAAAAATAGCAAAGCCTTTGTGTGTGGCCTTAGGTGGATGGTGAAGTGGGCCTCTGCATACTCACAGAAATAAGTCTGGTGTTTCAGAGAATTGTGAAATTTGTGCAGGCAATGTGTCATCCCAACAACAGTGAGTCAGTCTCCAGGCCCAGGCCCAAAGCTGGCCGCCTTTGCTTTCTAAATAGAAAGTGTATTCCTGGCCAGTCTGGCATTAGCAGAGGAGCAGTCAGTGGCTGGACAGAGAAGCAGAGGAGACGTGCAAGTCCATACATCACAGGTTCCCAGGAAAATCAGGCTCCCTCTTTGGAAATTTTATCAAAAGCATTTTTTCCCTTCTTTCCTATTCACTTGAATCTGGTGTGTGTGTGTGTGTGTGTGTGTGTGTGAAGTTTTCCCTTTGTTATTTATTTCAGCCCTAGCTTCCAGAGTGTCCTTCCAAAATAAAGCAACAAAACTGTGACACAGTGGCCTAGATGACCTGAATGTGATAATCAGTCTCAGTCAGAGTTCAAAATCGCATCCTACCTTCAACTAACACAGAGGGGGGTGGGGGGGGGAGAGAAGGGAGACAAGAGACAGAGAGGAGATAAGACAGAGAGACAAGAGACAGAGGGAGGAGATAGAGACAGAAAGAGACCAACAGAGACAGAGATCATTCATGCATATGTATGGATGTTACTGAGTAAATTTCCAAGCTCTCTGAAATTTTAGCATCACAACAACTAAGAGGACCTGTCTGTCATGTACACAAGTGCTGTGTGCATGTGTGTGTGTGTTCATGTATGCGTGCATGTGTGAGGGCACATAAAATGTACATCACTGGGCTTTTAAAAACTCTCTTTAGAATTTCAGTGTCGGTTCAACTAGAAAAACCCTAACTGCTCTTGCATGAAGTTTAAAGAGGTTAGCAACATTTAAAGTGACTTGTCACAGCCAGGGATCACGGCATTCAGATGTCTTCTCTAACGAGAAGATGCTGTGGTTTGGAATGAATGTTCCCAGAGACCTATGGTTCTGATACTTGGTCCTCGTCTGTGCTACACCTGGAAGGTTGTGAGATGCTGAGGACATAGAAACTAACTGAAGAAAAAGAGGTCACTGAAGGTATGCTCTTAAAAGGAATTTGATGACCTTGGCCCTTCTCTCTCTCTCTCTCTCTCTCTCTCTCTCTCTCTCTCTCTCTCTCTCTCTCTCCTTCTCAGTCACTGGGAGTGAGCATCTTTTCTGCCTATTTACGACCACAATGATGTACTGCCACTCCAACACTATCAAATTTTGGACCAATAAGACTGTGAATTGAAACCAGGAACCAAAAAAAAAAACCTTTCCTCCTTTATAAGTTGAATACTTCAGGTATTTATGTCACAGTGACAGAAAGCTGACTACCAAGAAGTAGTCACAACCTTAATCCCTCTTCATCCTCCAGTCTTCAGGTTGTCCTTTGGGGTGTCCTTCCAAAGAGTGAGAGCACTAGGCAACAGCAGCATCAGCATCAGCAACAGCAACAGCTACCACAGCAACCTTGCCCCATTTGCTAGGGAAACTGAATATTCGAAGAAGACACACAGGGCCCAGGGTCTTCTGTGCCAGCATCGTGGGCAGGCAGGGCTCCCTTTCATCCCTGGCAAACCAGATGCCAGAGTCATGTGGCTTCCACAATACCAGAGGAAGTGATGCAACCACCATCTAGCTTTGGGTCAGCCTAGAGAAAAGTGTTCTGCTACAGTGTGGGTGGTGCTGGCTTTCAGCTCAGCCTGCACCCTCTCCTGAGCCCACAGCAAAAGGGCAAGTAGATCCTGCCTCAGAGCAAACAATGCCCATTCACCCTGCCCGCTGTACCACTATTCCAGCCCTATAGAGGGCTCAGCCAGACCAGTCATTTCTGGCCATGGTTCATCCTTTCCCTTCCCCTTGCTCCAGCTCATAAGCTGTCCCTGTGACAAACACCTGTTTCTTTTGGCAGGGACCCTGTAAGGTCCAGCCACACACTACTGACTTGATATGCACAAGAAGCAATATAATTGACTTCAATTATAATAACTACATCCATTAAAAACCTATGTAATGTTCATTCAGCAGCCTAGGTAATGTGCAATTAATGACATTACCATATGAATTGTGCACTGGGTCACTAATATGTAGATTATGTATAATGCTCAACATCTGTATTAATTATAGCACATGCCAGAAAAATACAGCCTTCAAAACTAGCAGTCCTGTCTTGGTTCTAAACCATGTTGATTGTGCACAGACTCCCTTTTATATGGGATAGCTTTTTCTTTCATTGCAATATTTGCTTCCAGCTCTTTTATGCAAAGATGACCTTTACTGAGAAAGAGAAAAAACTCTGAGAAGCTAGTTAGAGCTGTTCTTGAGTAAACCTGAGAAGCCTCTGTTAGATACTGCTCCAAGAGAAAGACCATCACCTTGAGGACAGAGTTCAGATTTCCGAGTTCTCTCCTGGATTCTGGTGATACTTTTTCTGCTAATCACAGCACGCCCACCAAGACATCCATTATCTTGGAAATAGTCATAATAGGCCTTGATGATGCTTATATTACCCAGACATTAAAGAGATGATCTCACTACAGAGACCAGCATGCTTCGCAAATTCGGAGCAGCAATAGAATTGAGCTGAGTTCTCAATGGGAAGGCTTCTATTCTTCCCCTTATGTGGCTACTTTGTTTGTGGGCATCACAGGATTTTAACAATGGATGCCTTCTAAGTGGGCTTTTCCTTTTTCTTTTGCCCTAAATATATGCTATTAGCACTATTTGGTGCCCGGAGTTGCCTCCTCCACTTTACAGAATTCAGAAACTTGAGGACGAGGCAAGTTACCCAAGGCTACTCCAAAGAGCACACCTATAACAGGAAGGAGACAATAGCAAACGACCAGAGAGGTGTATATCCTAACTTTTACCTCTTCACTCCTGACTTCTGTCTCTGTGCCCAGTCGTCACCTCCCCAGGCTGGGACAAGCCAGTCTCTGAGCAAGCATCCCCATCATGTTCTTCACCCATCAGCTGCTGCCCATCAGGAGAGTCTGCACTGATTGCCAGTCTAATCCCTAATCTACGTTCAACACTCATGTGAGCCTTCAGTGGGCCCCAATTCCAGACCTACCACTGTGCCAGCCAGACACATGGCTAAAAGCAAGCTGGCTGCTGCAGCCTCATCTTCAAGGAGCTCAGAGACACAACAGCAGTTGTCCCTGAACTATGGTTGGCCGCACTGAGCTGTTTGCCTGGAGTTTCTGACTCAGCCTCCTCACAGTCTCAAAGACATGCTTCCGATGTACAAAACTGGTCTCTGTACATCACTCACACCTCTGCCCTTCCTGGCCCCACCACTTACAAAGTGAAATTGAAGCCCTTCCATTTTGCACTGAAGTCCCAGGATATACTTTAGTCTCTCCAGCTTCATCTACTTTGTCACCTGCCATATACTCTAAGGTGACTGGATTTCCTGCCCATTAATTTTCTCCAACACTACAGTGACATTTGCAGTTTCTTCCCTTAAGAAGTGGCACATACTTCTCTACTTCCTGAGTCTCAGTTAATTATTAGACTGGTTCATGTCAATAAGATATTATTAAATGAGAATCAAGCAAAGACTTGGAGAGCCAGTTGTCTTTTGCTTCTGGACTTCTGGACCACCATATTTAGAGGCCTTATCTAGACTCCTTGGTAATGAACTGTAAAGAAGGGGATAAAAACTGAGACCCCCACATACATAGGTAACATCTTTCCAGAGCATTCAGCCCCAGCTAAGCTAACTTGAACCAGTGAACTCACAAAATCATTTATGAAAGAACCAGGGCTCAGCTGCTACTACAAAAGGCCCTTAGCGAGGTTTAAGGTTAGCCATAGTGTTGGAAAGGAAGCCTGAGTCAGACTCCTTCCCTCCTTCATTCCTAGGGACTGATACCCTCATCATTTGTTTGTGTGTTCTCTCTATATATATGAAATATATATTCTCTGTGTCAGAGTCTGTGATGGGCTCAAGGTGAAGAATAATTGATTCAAATCACCTCTGCCCTGGAGGAGTTCTGTTCTCAGCCATGTGTGTGTGTGTAGAATCATCTTTTGTACGGAGCTGAAATGTGGACTTGGAATTGTGGAAGAAGAGGAATAAGAACAGAATGACCACTGGATTGTGGAGGTCTTAGAGCCAGTCTAAGAGCTCTGCTTTTTGACCCCAGCTAACAGAACTCACCATAGGTCTTACAGCAAGAAATAAACTAGAGCCTTATTTCTTCTTTTTTTAATTGGATATTTTATTTACATTTCAGATGTTATCCCCTTATTCTATGCCCCCCCAGCCCAGGAACCCCCTATCCCATCCTCCCTCTTCCTGCTTCTATGAGGATGTGTCCCCACCCCCCTCCCACTCCTACCTTCCCACCCTCAAATTCTCCCACACTCTGCATCCAGCCTTCATGGGACTGAGGACCTTCTCTCCCACCTATGCCCGACAAGGCCATCCTCCCCTACATATACAGATGGAGCCATGGGTCCTTCCCTATGTGTTCCCAGGCTGGTGATTTAGACCCTGGGGAGCTCTGGTTGGTTGGTATTGTTGCTCTCCTCATGGGGCCACAAACCCCATTTCAGCTCCTTCAGTCTTTTCTCTAACTCATCCATTGGGAACCCCTTGATCAATGGTTAGCTGTGAGCATCCGCCTCTGAATATGTCAGACTATGGCAGACCTCTAAGGAGACAGCTATATCAGTAGAGCCTTATCTCTAATTCCTTAACTCAAATACAGTTTGATCTGCATTCTCAAACTTGTTGCTCCTGGGCTTTGAAATCACAGTAAGTGGAGTCATACAGTATACTCTTGTAGGATCTGGGCAAATCACCTTACAGTTGTATATCATGTAGACACAGGGAAGTATTCTCAGAAATGCAGTTAGGATCTTCTGCACACACTATAGAAAGCGCTTACACAAAGATGGCCACCTATCGCTAGGTGAAACCACTACAGATTACATGCAGCCCATCAGTGTCTAAAACATCACTCTGTGGTGCAGTTGTGAGAGCTGATTTTCATTGTCAACTCGACGAGCTTTGAAATCACCTAGGAGACACAACTGGGTATGTTTGCGACAGTGTTTCCAGAGGTTTAACTGAGGAGAGATGACACACCCTGATTGTAAACTGCACCCTCCCTTGCAGGCTGAATCAAAAGCAGGAAAGGAATATAGTTTCCAGTTTTCTGATCATTATAGATGTGAGGAGTCCCAGTTACACACTCCTGCTGCTGTCTTCTCTGTGGTGACAGACCATGTCCCCTGAACCCCCAAGCCAAGACGTACTTTTTATACTTTTCAAGTGTTTGGTCATGGTAATGAGAAAAGTCACTAACATAGTGACTGTACCACTCCAAACCTCAGAATAGAGGCTACTGGTGGGTTTTGACCCTTGTCACAGGATGGTTGAGCCTCAGCTGTAACTAACTATAGCTTGAGGTGTCAGCCTCTGTTGTTTTGTAACTCTGAGGTCTTAAGTGTTCTCACCTGCAAAATGCCTACACTTCCCTGACGATTGAGTGAATAAAAAGTAGCAATGCAGGAGGAAGATTCACCTGACCCTACCGCACAGGAAGCACACAACGCATTATGTTCCTGTCTTTACCTTTATGAACAGTCACACAATTGCTGCTGACATTGGAGATTCTGTGAAGACTACAAGTGATCTATTTTGTTTCATTCTTGTCACAAACTCACAAAGTCCTCAGGCCCTACGCTGAGTTCAGACCCACACAGTTCTTCTATCTGAGTCCCAAGGTTGAGAAATAAAGAATTGTCAAAGGAAAAAACTAATTGTTTTTGTTTACTTTGTTTTGTGGCATTGGAGAAAAGAGGTTGCTGGGCCTTATGCAAGCTAAGCAAGCGCTCTAACTCTGAGCTACATCCTTGGTCTCCCCACCCCAAGTGCATGGTTTTTGATCAAAGAAAAATGTTAAGTGCAAAACACTTTGCAGAACACACAGGTCTTTGTCCAGGGACTTCCTAAAAGTCTGGGGCCTTGCCTTCTCAAAGTTCTGGCCCTTGTCTAGCACAAGCCTGTTTCCCGGCAGGCACCCTGGTGCCCCAGCCAGTCACTGAGAAGTGAGTAACGGAGGTTCTGCCAGGTCCAGACGTGTCCAAGGCTGCTCCATGCGTGTCTTTCCCGCCTCACTGGCCTGCAGGGAAGGTGCAGCTGACTTTGGACTGCAGCCAGGGTTCTGAAGAAGCCATGATTGTTCTCAGAACAGGACTGTGAGGCTCTCCCAGTACCATAAACTCCTGCTCCCTAGTGCAGGAAAGAAGTTTTCAGGTAAACTCAGGTATTGCCGATCATGTGCCTTCACAGAGCTATCCTCCTCCCATATAACAGAAGCAAAGTTTCACCCAGGGATACACCCAGGAGAGATGCCTCTTGACTTTTGATGCTACCTGAAGTCACTCTCTGAGCACTCAGTAGACTACCTGGTACTCTAACAACACATAGCTAGTAAGGTTCATGGGAACACAGATGAGGGAGGCATGTGTGATCTGCCCTACTTACCAGCTCCTTTAATTCTTATATTTAAGCCTGAAAAAGAGATGCCCTTGCTTCACTGTATAGGTAAACTGAGACTCAGAAAGAGCTTGCTTGCTTCTAGTTCCAGGGATGGACAGTGACAGAGATGGGAATGTGATGATAAAGGCTCTTTCTTCAGAAAAGGAGAACACAGAGCTTGAAGCTGGCAAGCCTTCAGCTTCCAGACCTCATCCACAGTGTACTGACCTACACTGCAGCAGGCATGGCAAGGGAGACTGAGGCTTGTGCATGGGCATCCATGACACTCCACTCTGAGCAGGAAGACAACTGGAAAGAGGCAAAGAATTGATAACCGGAAGTGTGCACTCGAACACACACACACACACACACACACACACACACACACAACCAGCAGAGGAAGAGAGGCCAAGGACATGGTGTCGATGTGGTCATGAGTCCAGCACATAAGGCTTTGATAATCCACTCATCTCCAAAGTCAGGAAGACCACAGAGGAAAGACACCGAGATCCAGACCCATGTGGAGTAAGGAGCAATCGCAATACCCACAGCACCCACCTCCACATCGATGATGTCTCTGTGGTCATGATACCATATTTAGACTTTGTAACAATGCCAAGAGGTCAGAGTCAAGATTCTTGACTTTACATGTGAAAACGTCGAGAAGCCAATCACAGGCTGGCCACACAGTAGTAAGTGGTCAAGCTTCGAAGCAAAGGTCCCAGTGACAGCCCAATTTTCAAAATGAGCACCAGAGAATATGGTTGCAGGACAGGTTATACAAATGAGACAACAGGCAACTCAATACAGAGGCAGAAGCAGCAGAACACTGAAGGATGCCCAGCTCCCACCAATCCTGCAATTTAATCACATGGTGTAAGGTGTGCCCTGCATTTTCCCTTTCTTCATAAGTCAAATGAGTCAATTTCTGATTAGAGAACCTGATTTCGAGATGTTGGGGTTGTTTTCAATATTCAGAAACTTGACTGACTAAGTGAAGTCTAAAAGACAGGCACGGCCTACAGGCCAATTATTTTGGCCCCTGTGGACCATGATATGGCAGAGAATGTCCTGTGCTGTGCAATAAACTCAAAGTGATGCTGAGAAGGTCATTGGAGGGGCTGTGGAAGCTGGGCCTGGAAGACCCTAAGGTTCCTTTTGAGTCTGAGGCTGCATTAGTCCATGAACTGGTACAGCAGAGGTGGGAGAAGTCATTACCAAGATGCTCTGAGCAAAGATTCACAGCCAAGAGTCAGCTTCGCCTCTCCATTCACTGACTGTCCAAAATTCTTCATGGATCCTTTCTCTTGGGATTCTGGGGTGGCTGTCCCATAAATCTCATGCCTGATTTTTTGGAGGGTGCAATGGTCCCAGGGAAAAGCAAAGCCTCACGTTCTCGGCCTGCTTCCACACCAACTCTGCTCCAAACTCATAGCTTCTCAAACTCCTACCCAAGAACTTCCACCTCACCTATCATCTTCTCCACCCAGTCCCAACCAGAAAATGCTTGCTGGCCACTTGTCTTTTCTTCTATATCTAGTGTATATAACGCCCTGAATATCTAGTCCCCAAGTGTTCATTACACCCTATCTTTATGCATTTTCTGTTGCATGGCAGAATGCCTAAGTGTCAGAAGTTTATAAAAGACATTCACCTAGTTCACAGTTTCTTAAGCCTTGGAACTCCCAGATCAGGTCACTGGTGAAGGCTTTCTGCTGCATTGAAACAGTAGATGCAGGAAGGAGTTACTGGGGAAAGAGAGCTGGCTCTCAGAGAAAGGTATGAGTCTCTTCTTGATAAAAGAATGTCTCTAACAGTTCCACTGCTGACACACTGAGTAACTAAAGCTGCACCCCAAAAGCTTTGAAGAAACGCATTCAAACGGTAGTATTATTGCTACTGTCTACAAACGTCTATACTGGACATGACACATCACCATGAGCAAGCGAACTGTGGAAATGCTGAGACCAAACCATTGTCTACCTACTGTGGGCAGGGGAGGGGGCAAGGGGAGACTTGATAAAATGCAAGTAGTTCTAGCTACCTGATCTCTTCTATGCTTGTCTCTTTTGTCCTATGAACACCTAATCTTATTGCTTCCATTTCTTTGAGGGGTTACATCCTGCCATGACAGGAGGCATTGGGGAGGAAACCCTAGAGACTGATTTAAGAAGGAGAGCCACAATAGTCCCCCTCTCTCTCTCTCTCTCCCTCTCTTTCTCTCTCTCTCTCTCTCTCTCTCTCTCTCTCTCTCTCTCTCTCTCTCTCTCTCTCTCT
>JANHMN010000004.1:84584846-84603818 GCA_030674055.1 Rhabdomys pumilio
TCTCTCTCTCTCTCTCTCTCTCTCTCTCTCTCTCTCTCTCTCTCTCTGTGTGTGTGTTTTCTTACTTTCTCATTTACAGACACACATCTCAATTGGAAGCTGGCTTTGCCTCTACCGTGGCAGGCAACCCTGAAGCTGCTGCCAGGGTTTGTAGTGGAGTACAAATACTCCCCTCCAATCTCTTCAGAGAAAATAAGAGCCAACAGCTTGCCCCAGGCATCTAGCCAGGTTCCTTTCAATCCAGGATGGGCACATGGGGTCTGATCAGCAATCCCTCCTTTCCTTCTGCAAACACTCCCATGCCCAGCTGCAGGGCAGGCCCATAAGCTGAGTTGGTCCCTGAGCGGATGCTCAGCTCATCACCTCAGGGCCTGGCCCAGGGCCCCTTACCTCTGGCCAACACCAGCTAGTCATCTGGAAAGGACTCCAGTCATCCACTGGACAGGGAGGGGATTTCTAAGACAGGGTAGGATGCTGACCTCGCACCCTGCAGGCCTCAGGGAAGTCACCTTGGATTACTACAACTATATACACAGTTCTCACCAACTTGTCTATGTAGCTTATTGTGCTTTTCCTTATGGGATTCTGCTTTTTAAAACCAATCATGATTTATTTGTGGGGCATATTTTTGGAACAAAATCTTGACAAAGACATACAAGTTATTCTTCCAGTCAATTACACAGCTCAAATCTCTAACTCCTAATATGTGCTCAATAAATGATGAACAAAGAGGCAGAGGAGAAGGAGGGAAGAGAGGGGAGCCCTTTAGAGGGGAAAGGTCTAATTTGTCTTTTCTTATCCAGACCGCCTTTTCCCTCCAAATCTACCTCAGATTGTCAGTGGCCTTAAAGTGTTTGTTTTTTAAATGACTTTAGTAGCTACCACGGTAATGACCATTAGCTCAGAGCCACTCTGTGTCCAGCAAAGCAGTACAGCCATGTGCTGTTACTTACATTCCCAACTACTCTGTGTCATGACTATGCCTCAGGAGTTCTCAGCCTCAGCCCTGGGGCAACAGGAGGCAAGGACTGGCAGGGGCATCCTGTGGACATCATGTAGGACTCACCAGTAACTCTGAGCGCTTCCTGCTATATGGCCTTTTCAAAGTTATGACAACCAAATAATTCTTCCAGGCATTACTAAGTGTTCCCTGGGGCTCCACATTGCTTCATTTTAAACCTCTCTGCTAGTTCTGAATACTAGGAAACTGAGGCAGCTCAGTTAAGCCAAGCGAGTTGCCCACTGTTATACATGTAGAAATTCCTCCCAAGCCTGCTTGGTTCTATTGATTTTACCAGACCACCTTCCTGTCACAAGACAGAACTGGCTGCCCAGGGACCTTTGATAGGAAGCACCACAGGCTCTCCCCAGTCCCTGCTATATCACAACTCGGAACAGCCTGAGATCCCTGGCATGCAAGCATAGCCTCCCCAGCAGTGTGGCTGAGCAAAAGGCCAAGCAGCTTGGAAAACACTTACTCACACTCTGGCCAGGCCTGGAAACATCACCAGTGATAAATCATATCTCTTAATTATCTGCGATCCTGAGGCCAGCCAAGATTTCCCTCTGGTGACAAATATTTGCTACAAGACACACACCCCAGTTCCCCCCAGAGGAGAAGCAGCGCAAAGAGAGGTCTGAGCTGGCTTCCTGTCCACCCACCCCTCAGGAGCTGGGTCCCTGCCTGGGCATGCCTCTTTTTGAAATTCCCAGTTTTCCGTTTGAGTTTTAGTGTTGTGTGTTCTCAGAACAGTTCCCAAATTAGAGATTCACTCACTTAAACCAGTCAGGGAGGAAATAGAAAATGGAAGAGCATAGGGTATAGGTTCAAGTAAACTTGGGTCTGTGACAGGAGAAGTATCTCATGGTCAGAGCCCTCCTCAATATAAGGCTACCTCCATGGCTTGTCAGCTCCTACCCCTGCTAATCTTTCTAGGACTCTCTTGAGTCTTGTTACCATTTACTCCTGCCAATGGCCACAGTTATGCTGAACCTATCGATAAGCTTTTAAACGTGATCACATATATTACTGCTCCCCTCTCTTTACTGGCCAGAAAACACCTATTCACAATCTGAAATCTACTATAAATAAATGTTCTCAGTCCCAACCCAGATCAAGTGTATTATTACCCTTACCTCCTATCCCTCTTCAGCTTGCACAGACAGCAGTTTAACCTCATGTCCGCTGACCTGCAGTCCATATTCAAATTATTTTCTTCCTCCTCACAAAGCTTTGTTTTCGTTGACCCAACAATGTGTAGCTTGTTTGGGTGTACCTCTGGGAAGAATCTACAAAGAGCTTTCTGGTGCTCAGAGCCCCTAGTCCCACCCTGTTCATGGGACTATTCAAAAAGTCCATCCTGTCTTACGAGAACGGTTGAATTCTCATTACAGTCGGATGTCTCTGACAAGGGGCTAGGCTCACTGAAGGTACTTAGCTATGTTCTGTTCCTCTCTTCTTGGTGTCAAAATCAACCTCCTGAGAGAAACCCCCAGCTACTCTAAGACCTCTCACAAGATTAGCTGGGACTCAGGTGTAGCTATGGCTGCCAAAGTCATGGTGAGGGGGGTCTGAGCAGATTTTAAAGAACAATCTGTCTGTATTGGGAACTGAGGAGACTATTCAGTGAGGAAAGCATTTGCTCTGGTGGCGTACATGTGTAATTCCAGCACTGGGAGAGCAGAGACACTCAGATTATTAAATCTTGGTGGTCAGCCCATCTGGCTTAATTGTGAGCCCTGGATCCCAGTGAGTTATCATGTCTCAGAAAACAAGGTGGGTAGTATCAGAAGAATGGCATCCGAACACACACACACACACACACACACACACACACACACACACACACACCGCAAGCTGGCTTTCTGCCTTTCAAAAATGTCCCAAATGTGTCTGCTCCAGTGTGTCCTTGAACTTACATGGCCAGTAAGACCAGGCTCAAATGGCCTACTACAGAAACTAGGTTTGTCATTCTTCTTAATACATTCCTCAGAAGCAGACATGAGGGTAGCACAAAAGTACCTCTGTGCCTTTATGTCCTCAACACCTTGAATTAGTGAAACAATCAATGTACACTATCACTCCAGAGCAACCATTTGGAAGTGGTGTCAGGAACCAATCAGGACTTCCCAGGCTCTCATGTCATCAAAAACCCAGGGACTTTTCCCTGCTGGATGGAGGTAAGGTAAAGGGATGAAGCAGCTTCAGTAGCTGGGAGCAGACAGTGGAAGATAAGGACTGGCCAAGTGGTTGTTGGTGCTTCCTTAGATGATTTCAGTCAGAGGAAGAGAATGATTGCAGCCTAGTCTCTAGAGCTCATGTGAGCTTCATGTTGACAGCCATCCTAGGAGGCAAGAGGTAAGAGACTGCTTCTGCTACCCAAAGCATTGCTGAAAGCTGAATGCTGAGCTGTGGGAAATGGAGAGGAAGGAGGAAATTTGGGAAGCTTGAAGTCAAAATATCAACAGGCCTAGAGAGAGAGTCATCAAGATGAGTGTCCTGGTTCATATGGTCAGGTGGGTAGTGGCCACTAACTACAAAAAGTACTAGCACAGAAAGGGGAATTCACTGGAAACAGGAGGCAGGGAGTACTTGGTGACTGTATTTTTAGAAGGGAGGTTATAGGCAGTTTCCGTGTGACTGTAGATAATGGGCAAAAGTTTAGGCCCAATGTGTAGGCCAGAAATGCAGCAAAGGACTGATAACCCTAATAGAAAGAATGCCCCTGACCGGAGAGAGTGTGGAAAGAGACCAGAGGAGCCGTGGAGGCCCTGGGAAGGGGAAAGGAAAAGAACAATTGTGGTGATCGTGTCAGGCATTAACAAGGGATGAAGAAAGGGAGGAGTAATCTGACAAGGTCCTTCTGAGACTGTGAGAAGCACCTAGCACAGCCCCTGGTACATAATGTCCTGACTACAATAGTCTCACACCAGGATAAGTGACATTCCCAGATCCCCAGTGGTTTCCTCAAACTGCAGAGAAGGGTCCACCTATGCCTAACATTGTGATTTTATGTATACATAAATACATACATACATACATACATACATACATACATACATACATACGAGGAAAGACCCATGACAAAATTTAGCTTATGAAGTAGTCATATTAACAATAACAACTAATAAAATAAATAAATATAGCAGTATATATAATCAATAAGTAAGACTTATGAATGATTGATTGACTTCTGGAACTTTCTAGTTAATATTTTTGGACAACAATTGACTAAAGGTAGTTGAAACTATCTAAATCAAGACCATGAGTGAGGGAAGTGTTACTACTAAATCAATATATTCAATTTTCTTTTTCTTAAGTTTTTAAGTTTTCAGTGCTGGAGCTTGAACCTAGGCTTTGTGTGTGCTAGGCAGGTGCTCTATCACTGGGCTCTAGACCCAGCTCTCCCATCCTTCTGGGGACAGGGTCTTGCTATAAAGCGTAGGCTGGTCTTGAACACTCAGTGCTGCCAGCTCAGCCCTCTAAGTGCTCAGATTGCAGGTGGACACCACCAAGCCTAGCTCCAAGGCTGACAATTCTTCACCTAACCAGAAATAATCCAAACAGTAAGCGAGAACTCTCCTTCGTCTGCATTCCTCTTTCTCTAAATAGTCTATTTACCAGCACCCTCATCTTCAAGATGAGGGAGTTAAGCACAGAAAGGCCAGTTAGAGTGACTCATACTCCAGGTTATGCGTGGAGCCATGGAGCACAGGACAGCAATCCAGAGTCCGTTTTACATAAATGACACGTGAGTACCTCGCAGGCCCCACCTCCCTGCTTTCTCCCTGCTGGTGCTGCCTCTGCAGGTGCCAACTGGCCCTCCTGGGGCATCCAAAGTGCCTGGATCCTTCAGCCCAGCGCATCTTGACTTCTAGTTATGTCAAAAGGCTCCTCTGGCTGCCAAGCTATGATTGCAAAACTGCATGATGATTTAACTGTAAATGAATCTGAAACATACGGACTGAATTTCTCTTGAACTGCACACCAAGATTTTCATCTGATTAGAAATTTTGAGAGTCCGTGTTGAAAAATCACAAGAAAGAAGAAGAAGAAGAAGAAGAAGAAGAAGAAGAAGAAGAAGAAGAAGAAGAAGAAGAAGAAAGTGGTAATTCGTAGAGGTCAAAGGAGCATGAAGAGAGCAGCTGGTCTCAAAAGAGCACTCTCAACTCCTCCCAGTCCAGGGTTAGTGAGCGCTTCCTCAGAGGGCACAGCCCTGCTAAGATTGACAGGCAGGTCTACCTATCCCAGAATGCTCAAAAGTAGATGATAACTTAAGAAAGAACTTTTATTCATACAGCCATTTATGTGCCTACATACAAAGTGTATGTGCAAAGTGTGTATATGTCAGAACTCATGCTTTCTTTATCAGAAGTATAAGTCTATACCCTAATTACACATGTAGTGATACAGAGATACATTTAGGTGACATAAATACAGAGCATTGCTACTCTCTCAGGAAAGGACATAGATAGATAGATAGATAGATAGATAGATAGATAGATAGATAGATGATAGACAGACAGGTAGATGATAGATAGATAGACAGTAGATATGTAAATGAAGGAAAGAATTCAAATTATACGACTATATGTTATATTTATTTTATAGAACTAATAGAAATTGCATATGTACTATGTATTCTACATATTCATATTCCCAAACTGGTTGTGTTAATTTTTTTTGTTGTTCGTTTCTTGAGATAGTATTTCCTGTAACCCAAGCTGGCCTCAAACTCACTCTGTAGCCAAGGATGATATTGAACTTGTAATCCTCCTGCCTCTACTTCCTGAGCACTAGGATTCCTGGCACATGCCACTGCACTCCGTTTATGTGCTTCCAGAAGTCAAACCGAGGTCTTTTTTACATGCAATATAAACACCCCACCAACTGAGCTAACACCAGCTCTCTGTCTGTTAATATGTGCTAAATAAAGACATTTAAGATATGCAAATATAAAATAAAATATTCAAATATAAAACTACACTAGTCTTAAAACACAAAAGGAATGGAAGCTTGTAGATCAGTGGGGGCTGAGTAAAGCTGACCTAGCTCCAAAACTCTAATTTTAGGAGGAGGTTGAGAGTAGCTATTCAGATTTAATGTGACCGTGCTTCTAGTGGTCCAGAGCCAACCTGTCCAACTCACAGTGGATAAGAACCCTCAGCATGTCTAAGCTAAACACAGGAAGAGGAAATTTGCCACCATGAAGAGCACATGGGTCACCAGTGTCTTCACAGCTGCCATCCGTGAGCAAATCTACCCACTGCTTGAACCTTTGTGTCCCCCAGACTTCTTCCAGTGGACTTGAAGAGAAATCCTTCAACCAAATAAAAACAAAAGTCACCTTTGCCAGAGAAATGCCACCATCTTGGAAACTTTGACTACAAGCTGGGAACAGTGGAACAAACAGTAATCCCTGAAGCTGAGGGGTGAAATTGGGATCTCAGAATCATTCTGATATATGGTGAACTTCAGGGTAGCCTGGGCTATGAGAACGTGTCTCAAAAAAATAATCAAAACAACATACCCCTTTAAAAAAATAAAAAGGAACGCCTTGCTGGGATCAATTTTGAAAGTTCCAGAGCCACAGCTGGAGAGCACGGTAGTAGTGGGGGCAACGGTGGTGGTTTTATTTTCTGTGTTCCTCTTTCTTCCCTAGTACATTCTACAATCCTTATCTGTTTTCTTTCTTCTCCCAACCCCTTGGTGCTATTAGGAAATAGTTTTGGGAAACACTTGCTCAAAACACAACAGCAGAAAATGGGTGAGCAGCCAATGCCTTTGAGAAGAAGCATTTGGCAGCTCCGAAACCAGTGACCACACCGGTACAGCCTGCGTCGGTCAGGGCTGCAGATGTCAGAGCCATGCGTTCAGACACACGCACAGCCACAGCCTTCATGCCAGTTCCCCACCCCACCTAACACTGCCAAACACTGGCTTATGTAGAGAGGAAACATCATTCAGACACCGCCTTTTTCTCCAAGTGCAGGTGGAGCAGTGTAGGCTACCATCCAGTTGTTAATAAGTGTGGAAATCCCTTGACTGGGTCTACACACACTGGACTCTTCCCTGCATGTCACAAATGTCTGTCTTTTGGGTAAGCCCTGCCAGCAAAAGGGAAGAAGAATCCTTGCCAAGCCTGCAAGGGCATGACTGTTGACTCTGCCAGGAATCTGCCAGTTCTTCTGGCTCAAGGCAAGAGTTAACCCTTGACAAGGTTCAGGAAGTAAGCAAATCCATTGCCAGGGACAAGCACTGACTCAGAAGTTAGCATCAATTTGAACCTCAACCCTAAAGCAGAAGGGGCCGTGGGCAAGTGTTGAACTTAGACTGTGGCTACCCACCTGAAAGGAGGATGTGATAATAATTGTAAGTATCTTATAAATTCAGTATCAGGACAAGATGTGCTAAACAAGACAAGGATTTAGCACAGTGCTTAATGCACAGTGAATTCTCATTGAGTGGTAGTTATTGCTTAGTTAGTTAAATCTAGGTCACTAAAATAAACTAGAATAGCGGTGACATTCCATCTTTTCCTGTTGACTAAAGAAATGTACTAACAACTACAAATACGCATGCATGCATGTGCACACACAAATACATATGCACATGCACACAAACACACACTCACACAAACACTCATACATACATGCACACAAGCACATATATACATATATACCTCTTCTGTTAAAATACCATTCGAACACTTGTTTACTTTTGAGACTCTAAACCACTCTATACTGATTTCCTTTGCTTGCTACTTCTTCTTTGACTGAGCCTTAACATTCAGCTAGCATTTGAATCTGAGTGAGGACTAAAGGCCTAGACACCCACAGTCTTCACAGGACTTCAGTGTTCACCTCTCCTCAGGTAAGTGGGCATGGGTTGGCTCTGATTTCAGGACCCTGCTAAGGATCTATGGAGGGATGGCCATTGATAGATGAACAAATGACAAGTGGGTTATCAGTCAAAGACTTTCTAGGAGGAAATAACACTGCCCTCAAAACTGCTCTCTGGGTGACACTGTCCCTCTGGACCCAAGCAGGGGTATGCTATCTGACCGGAAGCACACAGTCACCCCATTTTCGTCATGGAGATGCGTGAGTGCTGAGATCTCAGCACTCCTGAATCCAGAGTGTGTTCCCCTATAGGTGAGTGTGTACAATGTCAAAACAAAATTCAGTGACTCATGGAACCAGGCCACCATGAAGAAAGCCACCCATGAATAGCCCAGAAAAAGCAGCTCCTTTGCCTAGTTTTAGAATCGACCTCCCAGCTTCTCAACAAAAGGGGGAACCCAAAAAGAGGGGACCTAAAACAGAAAATAAAAGCTGAACTAGAGTCCCATAATTCATGTGCTGATCTAAATCCTCTACGTATAGCCTCAGAAGGCTGATGTTATCTTCGTTGTCTAGCTGGGGAATGCTAAGTCTCAGGGGAGGTGAGCAACTTCCCTAGGACACTAGTAGAGCTATTTAGTTACAAGAATGGGAGCCGGGCATAACTGCTCATAATGTCAGCACATGGAGACAGAGGCAGGAGCATTGCCAAATTTTCAAGACTAGTCCAGTCAACAAAGTAAGTTCCAGGCCTGCCAGGAACACTATCGAAGAAAAAAAAAAAAAGCCAAGGATGAGAATTGAACGAAGGTTTCCTGATGCGCAAAGCTATGCTCTCACCTTTGAACCATGCTCTCTCTCTTTTGCACGCTCTGACGAAATAATTCAATGGCCCCACTTCTCATGCAAGACTCAGATGATATCAGAAATGCCTTACTTCACTATCAGTTGGCAGCAGTACTTCAGAAACATTGGGGTTCCTGAAGTGAAAATCTCATCCATGGATTAACCAGTAAGGTCCTGCTTCCTTGAGTACTGTATCTCACAGGCAACAGCTCAGAGTGATGGGCATGGGTGACTTTAGTGCTAGGATAAGGCCTAGTTCCAGTCAACAGGGATGTTTACATGATAGATCACCCTCACCTCTGGGACCCCATTGAAATAAATATATAAGAATCCAGAGTAACTAGCAGGGATAGCCTGTGCTACAGATAGACAGATTGAAGTTTCAAGAGTCAAAGAAAGTTGTCCAAGTTCTTAAAGCCTGAGAGGTAGGATATTCTTTTGGGAATTCAGACTGCCATTTTCATGAGTTAAAGAGCCCTTGCCTCCACTGGGCCTGGAACCCCAGAGACTCTGACCAGGTTGACAAGAGTTAGGAATTCCTGGGCATCCATCTTGTGGGGGAGCATCTAAGGGGAGATGCTGGTCCCCAGCATGCAGTGAGGCTTAGAGATAAACCTGGAGCTGGAAGCCTGAAAGCCTCCATCTCTCCATCTCTCCATCTTCCATCCTTCCCGTGGGCTATAGAAAAAAAGTTATTTAACTTCCCTCTGCCTCTTTTTTCTCTTTACAACTTCCCTGTGGCATGCAAAGCTTGAGATACTATATCCAGTAGAGGGCCTGTTAGATATGTGACATGTGACACTATGTCAGGCTAGGCCACGTTTGCACTCAGTCTTGTTAATCCTCACAGTTATAGAATGCTCCATGGAGACCAGGGCTCAGTTCTCAGCCTGGGAGAGAAGTTGGACCCCATGTAGCTGGGGCTCTCCTCTGACAACTCTCCCAGTTCCAGCACATGCTCATGAGGTACCAGGTCTTATGGGCAGATCCAAGACAGGACATGCTTCACTACTTATGACACGACATATGGTTCTGCCTATTTCTTTTTCATTAGTACAGCCCGGAACTGACTTAGCACAGAGGATTCAGAATGTGTTCTGGTATCTTCAAACACAAGCAGCTGGAGGCACAGTGGGAGACATTGGTGACAGTGGGGGGAAGAGGAGGAGCTTTTCAGGCAAGACTGACACATGGCATCTTCAGGTCATGCATCACTAAAAGCCCACTGGGGAACAACTCAAGACTGGTGGGAGTGATAACAGCAGCAGCATCTGCAAGAGTAAACACCCTGTGGAGAAGGGAATGAAACCCTAGAGACCTGAGCAAGATCCTGGGAACTGGGAACCACAGAAACTGGGCTCTGGAAGAGCCTCTCTGCACATCATCCACCGTGCTGTAAGGGTTTGAGTTTAGAGCATGGTTTTAGATGCATAGTTCATGTGTGCCTAAGGCAACTCTTCCATGTACTAGCTGTGTGACCTTGAGCAGACAATCCCTGGCTTTATAGGGCTGTCAGCCAATTAATCTAAATTAAACTCTTGGCAACACGCAGTGAGTTAAACATAAACTATGACAGTTGTTGCACTCTGGAGAGGGCTTTGGCTCTGAACTGACCTTCTGATTTCCCAACCTCAGCCACCAGGGCTCCCTGCCTCAATTTCCCTATCTTCACATGGTTCCTCCACACTGTTCCTCTCACCTGGTCCTAGGACCTCTCTGCCCATTGTCCTCCAATGTTTCTAAAGATTCTAGGTCTTGGCAAGCCTCTGAGCCTTCTGTGGTCTCAAGCAGGGAATACTATACTTCCCAAGGAACCCCAGCTGATGCTTTCAAACCACTCCCTGGTCTTTTGACTCCTCCAAACTGTTAGAAGCTTTTTAGCAGTAGTAAGAATCACTCTCCTGGAACCCTAGCACACATCGGCCACAGTCCCGCTCTTTCTAGTGGGTTCTTTCTCTAGCTTTCATACAGTAACACAGATCTTTGTACCTCCAGCGGCAAGATGATATTCAGCAAATGGTCAAGTATTTTCAAATGTTAGTTGAATGAGTGAGCAAATGAATGAATGAATGAATGAATGAATGAATGAATTCCTGTTTTTCCTCCCTCTAAATTCAGACATATTTCTGACTCTACAAGGACTTTTGACTGTCCCTGAAGCCAGGGCACAGGGCTTGGCCTTCTAAGGACTGTTCTGTAGCTGACTCTGGAAATTAGAGTGAATTTCCATTATTTGTGTTCATTAAAAATGACCTATATAAGAAAAAGGACTTCCAAAAAGTTTACATGCGACAGTGTGTATGTCGTTTCTTTGTGGTTAGGGAGCAGGATGGGCTATTTACTAGGAAGTCAGAGATAGCTTTCAACTTTTAAAGAGCTCCAAAAGCAAGACTTCCTAGTCCCCAAAGCCACTGTCCCCACCCCCTCTTAACCTTCCAACCCAGACTCCCACACACAGCGTTATGGCTACTGCCTTCAGTCAGTTCGCAGCTGCAAACCTATCCTGGTCTCTCCAAGCAGCTGTTTTACCCAAAGGAAGAGCAAAGCCAAGGATTTGTGTTTGGTGCTTCACAGATGAGAGTTTTGGGGCCTTCAGTCCAGCCTGCTAGATCGTCTCATCCCCAGTATGAAGCAAAGGTTTGTGTGCATACATGCAAAAGATCCAAGGACCCCTTGCCATATGTGGGCCATGTTGTACATATAATCTCACATAGAAGAAAAAGGAAACACATACCCCTAGCTCTTGGAAATACTTCCCTAGAGACTCATCAATAGTAGAGAACAGACAAGAGTGTGAACCTGTACCTGGCCATCCCAGCCCTGCCCTCTGCTTCTTTCTTTGTAGCCTCTAGAGACTTTGATGAGCTCTGTGTCTGAAGGTTTCGGAGGCTCAGGATCTTTTTTCCCCTCCTTTTTAGTTTGTGAGACAGGGTCTTGCTATGCAGTGTAAAACAGCCTGGACCTGGCATTTCTCCAGCCTCAGCCTCCCAAGTGCTGGGATTTCAGGCGTATACCTGTTGCAGTTTTAAGCCTCAAACACTTTTATTATGTATCCCACATCATTCTCAAAGTTCCCCCGAAGACACTGAACTACAAACTTCTTTTATGGATGAGAAAACTCACTAGTCAGGAGGTAAATGATGATTTTTAGTGCCAGGCCTCAGGCAGGCTGGAGGGTGAGTGAGTCTAGGATGTCGAGGAAAGAGAAAGCTTGTGGATAGAAAGACTTCGTCTTCCATTCTCTCTAGTTCATCTGATCTAGCAGTCTGCAGTCTAGCTTGCAGTCTGAAGAAAGTGGAGAAAACCTTCTGATTGCTAGCTCCACCTTGCTCACACACCTTGGTAGTTCTCACAGCATTCCAAGATCTCAGAACCTACTCGCCCATTGTTTCAGATGGGGAAAGCGGGTGAGCAGATGACACAGGAAGCAAAACCTGAGACTTCCAGGCAGGACCTTGGACTTCAAACATGAGACAGGGATTTCCCAAGCTCATCGTCCTGAGCATTCACTCAGGGCCCGCTAACAGAGACCTCATGTGCTGCTTGTAGACTGGGCACTGGCCCCTTTTGCTCAAATTGAGCTATATGGGTCTGCTGCCCTGAAGCAGCTAGGGTGCTTTCCTTCTTGCACAACTGGATTATACCCTTTGGGTTGTATGAAATTTTCAGAGCCAGGCCACAGGGAACTTTCTCCACCTCAAGGGAAATTGCAAACATAAATGCTCAGAATGTTTGCTAGTAAACCAGAACTTGCAAAATTCTAATCTGTCCAAGCCAGTTCTTTCTTTAAAGGCTATTATGACTCAACCCTCTCCCTGTCTTATCAGGATTGCTTCCTGGTGGCTTTCATGAGCTGTCTTTCTCTGGCCCTTAACCCTCATCTCCATCCACTGTGTTACATGAACACACCATTCCCATTAAGTGGAACAGAGCACCACCTAAGCACAATCCATTGTTGAGAGACTTTATGCTATGGCTTGAATTTGAAATGTTTCCCAAAGATCCATATTTTAAAGACTCAATCCCCAGATTACGGTGCTGCTTTGAAGACTGGAACTCTTGAGAAGTAGGGATTGGCTGGCAAAAGTTAGCTGCTAGGGGTTGACCTTGGAAGGTTATGCCTGCCTCTGGTTCCTTTCTACCTTCTCCTTCCTACTGCATGTTTAACAAACCACATGTCCAAGCCCCCACACCATGGACAGAGCCATGCATTCCCTGCCTTGACAAACTGAAAGCCTTCTCAAGTCATGAGCCAAATAAGCCTGTTTGCCCATATTGTCTCTGGCCCATATTTTTGTCACAGAAACATAAACGTTTCTACTATTCTCTATGTCTCTTTACTGTGCTATGCCCATCGAAGGAATTCATTTGTGTGCCTTAGATGATACTGTCTGAAGGGGAAAGGGAAGGAGAGCTTAACTGTGAGTAAAGACGCTCAGGAAGATGCCCACTGAGAGATTGGGGCTAGGGCTGGAGGGTGGGTCAGGACTAAGTGAGGAGAATACAGGCTGCTGATGAAGCAGGGAGGAGGACAAGAGGATATCATTGGCTCAACTGGAGTACGAACTGCAGAAAGGTCAGGCCTCGGCCAGATGGTGGAGAGTCAGTTGTCTCTTTGGGGGGCTTGGATTTCCAACTTGCTAGTTAATGGATGGATGACTTAACAGTGTGGCATTTGTAAACTTGGCAGTTAGAAGGCTGATGCAGGATCATTGCTATGGTTCAAGGGTAGCTTAGTCTAGTGAGTACCAAGGCTGTATAGCAAGACTCTAAGAGACAACAACAACAACAACAACAACAATGTATCATAGTTCTCAAATTTAAAAAAAAAAAAAAAGAACTTGGGTTCCATGAAGCTGAGCTGTCAAAGAACCAGTCTACGTGATCCCATAAACATCTATTTTTTACCTGTGTACTCATTAACGTGGATCACATGACTTCCCGTTAACTCCAAGTGGCACTGGGAGGATGTTTCATAACAGAATTGCTCTTCTGAATTGCTGGGACATAGAAAGGTAGGAGCCCTGGGTGGATTGTTATGGCTCCTTAGCTATAAATTCTCTGGAGAGTAACAGAATGACTCACAGTGAAAACATGAGATTGCCATGCAGCTTGTCTCGAGATTGCCATCACAGCCAAGAAAAACCATATCCTCGTGGCATCTAGCCAGTGGATCCCAGCATCTGTTCAGCAGATGCTCCTCCCCTTCACTAGATGCAATTGGTCTCTTTACTTCCTGAATCAGTCTCTCCCAGGGACTACATATATGAAGAGAGTACATATGTTTTCATACTCAGTCTACCACTTTTCAATTCAGCCTCAGCTTCCTCCTCTATCAGACAGAAATTATAACCATCCTTAGAAGCCTCAGAGCGTTGCTAAATGATGCACTATATGAAAAGTACCTGGCTAGTATGAGATCCTAAGATTGACAGGTGTCACTCTTGCTAAGGCCAAATCCTGTTTTCACCCAGATTTTGTAATGGGTAGAGAGCAAGGAGCTGAGAACCCTAGAAATCTAAGCTTTCTCCCGAGCTATGTAGCCATATATCATTTCAGACCAGGCAAATCACTAAGGCAACAAGGAGCTGGCAGGTGACCAGGCTTCATAACATGAGCACATAACTTCCTGTGACCATGATTGCTCACTGTAGAGATGAGTGGCCATTCTTTGGATGACACTTTAACCTTTCACCACCACCTTAGGTTGACCTTGGGATGGAGGTTTAAAGGGAAATCCTAGGGTGATAGTACTTACAAAATCCAATGAGAATTCTCAGACTACAGTCTTACTTCAAGGGAACAGATATACCACCAAGAAATGGATTCATCTCAAGTAGGAAATGAAAATGAATAGAGTTCAAGTGGTTAGTATGTGTTTCTCTAGCCCACGAATTGACCTAAATTAATTTCAAACTCTGATATTAAAAGGTGTTGAATACTTCACATGGGTAATGTAATGCTATTGGAAGGGTATTTTATCCACACATTTGTGGGGATTGATTCTTTCCTGTGAAGTAGGACTCAAGTGCTCTTCCTGGGGTTAAAGAATGGCCACTCTGGAAAAGGAAACAATTTTTCCAGAATGAGTGTAGATCAGTGAATTTGAGTTGGAAAGAAGCAACTTGCCACACCCAATGTCATCAGTAAATGGGAGAGACAGAAAGCATTTAGGCTATAACTAAAGAGGAAATTCAGATGTTTTGGGTGTGTGGTCCCAGCACTTAGGAGACAGATAAATAAGAATTAAATGTAAAGGTTATTTGTATGACATTTGAGCTTGAGAGGAGCTTGGACTATGTGAGGCTCTGAGAGAAAGAAGAAATGAAAGGAAGGAAGAAAGAAAGAGAGAGAGAGAAAGAAGGAGAGGAGAGGGGAGGGAGGAGTGAAGGAAGAAAGGAAGAAAGAAAGGAAGGAAGAAGGGAAGGAAGGAAGGAAGGAAGGAAGGAAGGAAGGAAGGAAGGAAGGAGAGTGTCAATGTATTAAATAATCTCTATTGAGTACATCTTTAAGCAAAGATGAAACAATAGCTCTGGTTAGTGAGAAGAACTCTGAGGCAGAATGAATGTGTCATTGTTCTACTGTGTGGGGTAAGATGGCAAAGAACATACCAGGGGACCTTGGGGAAAGAATCAATACAGATCAGAGATAATATTTCACCCATACTGGGCAAGCTCCAGCTCTGGGAGGCAGAGAAAAGAATATAACATTGATGCTGAAGTATAGACCTAGTCACTCATTGGCTGTCTGTCCATGTGACTATGACAACTTTGTTATGATTATTGTTATTATCCCAAAATATTGACATGACCATCTACAAATCCTATGTCAGAGAGTTATTCTTCATAGAATCACTCTAAAGTAGGTAATATTTCCTCATTTTCACAGCTAGGGAAACTGAGATTCTATGTGCTTTTATACTTCTGTATTTTCTAGACAGATTATTCAAAACTATGCCAAACATTCCATAGCTATACTGTGATAGCCTTGAGACTCCATCAACACATTCCCTCAAAAATTAGAAGGATATGATCTATATCTTCCATGATTCATCATTTGAGTGACATCTATAAGAGACCCTGCGTCCAGGAGCATTCAGAGAAACAGGAAGACTATTATTCCTGTGACCAAGGGGACACCATGTTCCTTTGTGTAAACATGGATGCATTCCTTCAGGAAACAGGAGGTAAAGACTTTTCTTTATTGTCTCAAATGATTTCTGTGAGTTGATTTGCTAGACACAGAATGGTTTCCCACAGCACAGTCTACGAAGAACAAGGTCCAAGACAAGGGTCTCTGGACTGTATCAAGAAAGAAGAGTAAGTATATTTGCTGGGGGAAAATGTTTCATTTCCCTCTTCCCTCTTCTTATCCCACTAGCTCCATACATTCCACAGAGGCTTCCTTGTGATGAATCCTCCAGGCAGCCTCTACAGTCTTCCCTCTTCTGCTGTACTTGTCAGACTGTGTCTTTGAAAGACTGTCCCAAGAAGTCCAAACTGCACATGAACACATCACTTGTCATGTTTGGTATGGCAAAGGTTCAGTCAGCAACTGGCCAGACCCTTGTGATCCAAAAGGGTGTATTGCCTACCGACATTACAACCACCTTTGTCTAAGCACAGCCCAATGTTCACAAAAGGAAGCCGTTTGACACATTTCTCAAAAAATATGCGATGGTTGAGTGACACATGGCTGTACTTAGTACAGCAAGTAAAATCCCAGTCTTCAAAAAATGCCTGATAATGGACTCACTCAATAAAAGTCTGTTTAGTTAAACTTCACTTAAACATGTCTCAACCAAATAGATTTGACTCCATTTCTTACTTGACCTTGACAATTATTGGGCAAATCATCATCTGTCTTATTCCACAGATGAAAGAAGAGAACTCTAAAGGGAGCATAGACTGAAGCCTCACTGGGAGCTCGGCTGCCCTTCCTTTGCCCCAGGGCTCCTCATAATTCCTTCATCTCCAGCCAGGTTGAACGTATGCAGAGCTGTCAGCCATGTTGCTGGCCTGCACAGCTCTCCTGAGTCACTACTGAAAGTGAGATGTTCTCCTATTTCAAGTCAAACCTGAAGGCCACTTTCAGTGCCCATTAAAGTCCCAGGATAGGCCAATCCAACCCAGGTCCAAGCTGCCATTTATTGCTAGAACTCACTTCTTTATAAGTGTTTAGTACATTTTACCAACTATCTTTATAGATCCAAAGAGTAAATAGAAAAGAAGCAAGCCTCTGAAGCCAGACTCAAGATTAAATACCAATTCTCAATAATTCTGTGACCATCAGTACACTGCTTAATCTCCTAGGGCCTCGGTTTTCTAATCTGCATGGGGGGATGTCTGCCTATTAGATTTAAGAGATAAGTAAAATAATGAAGCTGACAGGCACTTTTAACTGTTTGTACTGTACAGAAGAGATGATACATACGTACGTACATACATATATACATACATACATACATACATACATACATACATACATGATAGGCAAGACATAGACATTGATGATAGATATGATAGATAGATAGATAGATAGATGATAGATAGATAGATAGATCAGCCTAAAATATTTATTTCACATCATGAGAAATAAAATATTAAGAAATCTATGAAAAGAGCTTATAATGGAGCTAACTGCATAGGCAATAGCTTTAATCCTCACAACTGAAAAAATATGTATGTATGTATGTATGTATGTATGTATGCATGTACATATGTAAGTATGTATGTATACATGCATTACGTGTGTGTCTATATACATACACAGAGAGGGGAGCAATTAGAGAGACTTTTAAAAACAGGAATCTAATTTTATTATAAGTACTATGTTTTTCTAAACAAAAGAACTGAGGATGAAAACTATTAAATAACCTGACCAAAGCAACATACTTACATTTTCCTTGAAATTAAAAGTATTAAAAGTCTCTTGAAACTTTGTACTTTTAAGGTGCCTGGCATTTGGCATACAATCAGCTTAAGGTGTGGTCTAACACTAACCGTAGAGTTCTAGAGTCTCTGAGCTAATGCCATTCTTGTCACATCTTATTCAGATCAAGATTGTTAAAGAGACTAGAAATCCCAAGGGAATCATCTCCATATCTTTGAGAATGGGCCTAATGAACTGTTTATGCTTTCTTAGAGAGGAAAGGGCTACAAAAATTCAGGAAACTGCTCTTTTAGGAAAATAAATCAAGTTTTCTTCTTGTCCTGAGAATATTGTAGAATTCTGTTTGGCAAGAACCAAGATGCCAATAATCCTCACCTGATGTAATTCTACAGAATTACATTTAGTTCTGGAAGCAGAGAACCAAAGTAGTCAGTGGAAATAGCAGAGACTCAAAAGTAAGAGATGTGGGTTCAAATCTCCACTCTGTGAACTCCAAGAGGGAGGCTTAACCCTCCAAGTTTCCTTTTGTATGAAATGGGAATGATAATATCTGCCCTCCCTACTATAGGACTGACAACTTGGTGGGATTCTGTGTTTCTTTTCATGTTTACTACATAGAAAGAACTTGATGAATATTTATTCATTTGATGGGTTGCACATGTAGTGTCTGGCAAATTATGGATGCATCACCAGACGCTATCCAGTTAGGTCAACCCTAGCATTTTACCTGGGTCCCTATGAGGCCTGTAACAGATGTTCATTCCCTGAATGGAATGTCTGCATCATGACTGCCACAGCAGCTGCTAAATGAATGTTCATTCATTCAATGGAATCCTAACAGTGCATAGCACTTAGTCAACACTCAAGAAAAATTGATTGAATCCAAGCAGGCAAAATAGAACTTTATTTGCTTAATGAAATTTTGCAATTTCATAAATATTGTATGTTGTTGCCAGTGCTTTATGAAGTGAATGAAGCATTGCTGGAGTGCTCTCAGCTTGTGCTTGTTAGCAAATCATTGGAAACAATTTTCCAAACACACAGCATTCCATGAATGTGTCCTGACAATACTGGCAATGCTAAACACCCCTAGGACCCTAGACAAGTGGCAAGAGAATGCAGTATACGAATTCATTGAGAAGTCTATGTGTCTGTCTTCACACAGAGAAAAGCAGCCACTTGGTCTCTCCTGTGTTTGCCCAGAGCTCAGTTTGACAATTGTTCTGGCATGTTCTAGAGTTCTGAGGTTCCCAGGAAACATTTCCAAGTGTAGAAAGATACTATCAAAAACTAGAATTACTACACATACACACACATACACACACACATACACATACACACATACACACACATACACACACACACATACACACACACATACACACACACATA
>JANHMN010000004.1:84610439-84625159 GCA_030674055.1 Rhabdomys pumilio
CTCTCTCTCTCTCTCTCTCTCTCTCTCTCTCTCTCTCTCTCTCTCTGGCTCTTCAGGCCTCTTTCTCTCTCTCTCTGAGACAGAGAGACTACCTTGTGTCTCCACTGTTTGTAGGAAAGACTTCTGGCAAAGTGGAATGGTCCTGGGGTGCATGCCCCCACTCCCCAACCCAGGGCAGGTTTAAACAGCAGAGAAAGGGAGCTTCAGAAATTCAAGAGGCCAGTGACGAACACTGTGAGGTAACTCTTGCGTGACAGAATCAAGTCAGATTCCCTTGAGGTGAGAAAGTCATCCCTTCCCTCACCCAGCCTGCTCCCTTAAGTGTTTAGTCAAGTCTGTACATACCAGGAGCGCTCAGGACCCATGCATGTGCTTCCTCTCAGCCCTCACTGCAGATCTTCTTCTCCATAACGCCCCATTAGCCCTGCTCACTCTGAAATGTCTTCTCCAGACTGATTTCTCCGTCCCTCCTCTAAGTGTCGGTGCTTCCCTGGAATCCATTCCTGGACTCTTTTTCATTCCTAAAGCTCACCTCCCCCCACACACTCAAACTGATGACTCTGAAAAGGAATTGAAAAAAATGGGAAAACAAGCTCTGAACCCTCCAAGAGTCTCTGGGATAGACTGAGGATATGGTACAGTTTGGGGGAGAGCTTGTCTAGCATCCCTGAAGCCCTGGGATTCAATCCCCAGCACTGCATAAACCAGTCATGTAATTCCAGCACTAAAGAGGTAGGGGTAAGAGAATTAGGAGTTCAAAGCTAGTCTCTACTACATAGTGAGTTTGAGACTAGCCTGGACTACATGAAGAAAGGAAGAATCAGAAGGCAAGGAGGCAGGAAGGGAAGGGGGAGGGAGGGAGAGAAGAGAAAGGAAAAGGAAGGAAGGAAAAGGAAGAAGATAGATCAATATACTTTGAAGAAGCAAGTTTAATTTCATAGTTTAATATCTAATAAAAGAAAGAAATGGTTGTTGTTTATAATACAAATCACTGGCATCGAAGCTTGACACAGTCTCCTTGGTGACAGAGACACAGCAAACCTTCCCTGGGTTGTGGCCATGTTCACTAGACAATATGTGATTGGCATACAGAGGTTAAACAACACCTGCTTCCAGTAACTTCCTATACACCCACACTTCAGAGATGCCTCACACTGGCACCATCCTGGGCTCTGTCTCCAGCCCTGATGTCTCCATGAGTCTGCTATCCACATAAGGATGCTTCAGGGCTGTTTCCACTTGAAAGTCTCACATCTCACAGATCTGAATGAGATTGGCACCCTCTCCACACCTTGTTCCTGTCTTCAAGTGGCACCCAACACCCAGGCTGGGGGCACAGGTGTGCCATTCATTATTCTTCTTGCCACATAATGGCCAGCACTGATACAGCCTCTCTATCCATCTTCTCTTCTCTGTCATGGCTTACACTGATCAAACTCAGGCCTTTCCTCTGATAATCTTAGAACCTGGATCCCTGGCTTCAAAGTCTTCTTCCTTCTTTCCCACACTATTAGAAAGTGAGTCATCTGAATGTGTGTCTAAGGTAACTCATGCAGCCCCTTGATTATAATGCTCTGTTGGTTCTCTTTTTTATATAACAAAGCTTCACATTTGGGGCCAGCAGGATTGCTCAGTGGGTAAAGGCTTTCTGTGCAAGCCTGACGACCTGAGTTCAATCCCCAGAAACCACCCAAAGATAAAGGGAGAGAACTGCTTCCATGAGTATCCTCCGACTGACCTCCTTACACATGGAGGTGTATTGGAGACATGAGTGGCCACAGACATCAAAAACACAAACACACATTATTAACAAATAAAACGATTGTTTAAAGATTCACATCCTTAGAAGAACTGTGACACTTCTAAGACAATACGGGTCTATCTTTCATCGATGCTTCTTTCCCTCCAAATTCTACTTTCAAGACGCTAATCTGCCAGCTTTCCACACTTCTTCCCGTGTGTAGACACTTATTATGGGCATGCTGCCCTCTGCCTGGAGGTCTTGCTTCTTAGCTTGCTCCATAGTGAGCTCCTGCATTCCTGTAGAAGCCAGCCAAATGTCACCCTCTGCATGAAGCCTTTCCGAACCTCTCCACGTATTTAAAGGGAATCATTGCAGTCAAATACTCCAGCAGAAGTGGGCAGGAGGGGGACATCTCAAGGACATGTCAGAGTCCTGGGATAGGGGAGCTACACAAGAATCAATGGAAGTTTCCTTAGCTGTGACCCAAAGCATTGGGGATACAGAACCTAAAGAAACCATCTCCTGTAGCCAGGCAAGAACTCCAGTGGAGAGATGAGGACACCAAACCATCCACAAAACTTTCGACCCAAAACTTAACCTGCCTACAAGAAATATAGGGACAGGGGATGGAGCAGAGATGGGGGGGCGGGAGCGGGGGGATGGCCAAGCAATAACTGGCCCAACTAGAGACCCATCCCATGGGCAAGCATCAATCCCTGACACTATTAATGATACTATGTTATGCTTGCAGACTGGAGTCTAACAAGCCTGTCCTCTGGGAGGTTTCATCCAGAAGCTGACTGAGATGGATGCAGAGACCCACAGCCAATCAGTGGATGGAGCTTGGGTACTCTGATGGACCAGCTGAGAAAATGATTGAGTGCCCTGAAGGGGATAAGAACTCACAGGAAAACCAACAGAATCAACTAACCTGAACCCTTGTGGCTCTCATAGTCTGAACCACCAACCAAAGAGCATGCACGAACTGGATCTAGGTGCCCTCCACATATGTAGCAGGCATGTAGCTTGGTCTCCATGTGCATCCCCCAGCAACCAGAGCAGGGGTTATCCCTAAAGCTGTTGCCTGTCTGTGGGATATGTTCTTCTAGCTGAGCTGCCTTTTCTGGCATCAGTGGGAGAGGAGATACCTAGCCCTGCAGAAACTTGCTGTTTCAAGGTGGGGAGGATACCCACAAGGGAGGGATTTCCACCCTCTCAAAGTAGAAGGGGAGGGAGTAGGTGTTGTGAGAGGGGGTGACCAGGAGTGGGGACAGTGATTGAGATGTAAAGTGAATAAATAACATTTTAAAAAATAAAAAAGAAAGTAGTTGTTCTCTCCACTGGGCTCCTGTTAAGTTTCCAGCAGATTTTGTTAAGCTCTTTCCAGTTTATAAATGTGGTTAGTGTGTGCTTGCCTTCAGATACTGTGACCATCTTGAATGTAAGAACTGAAGCATATACTCATTTGTTTCCCTGGGTTTAATAGAGGAAGAACCAAAAGGACACAGATATGGAGAGTCTGCTGTCCTGTCCTCTCTTGTCTCCCAGAACTCAGTAGGAACCTCAATGGGACAGCAGAAAGGTTAATATCTGGTTTTAACTCGCTTCCTAATGCCATAAAACACACTACCAAAATTTAGCAGACTAAAAAGTAACAATTTGTGATCTCTCTGTAGATCAGTATTTCAGACAAGGTACGGAAAGATCATTTGATTCTTCCTCATTTGGCCTAGAACCTTGACTGAAAGACAAGTCTCCAAGCAGGAAGTAGCTGAAGGCTCCATCTCACACACGGAGACAGACTGTTGTCTAGGGCTCAGCTGCAAGAGTCAATGAAAAGATCTCCATAGGAGTTCTCACAGCACAGTGGAGAGATTTCAAAGGCAAAAGATGTCCTGAGAAGCAGAAAAAGACAGGTGGCAACCATACTGCCTTTAATGCCCTAGTCTTAGGAAACATGACACATCCTTTTGATTATTTAAAAAAAAAAACTATTTATTTTGTATTAGCATACAAAAATTAGGTTTCATTGGGGCATTTTTCAAACAAAATTTTGTCGTTTCTCTCCCCACCTCCGATGCACTCTCTCTGCTTTCATTTACAAATGTCCATTCTCTTTCTCAGCACCTCTTAACTCTACTTTTACAGCCCATAGTTACCCTCAAACCCCCTTGCTTACATGCATGCATATATTAACAGCTAAGATCTGCATAAAGGACATTTGTCTTCTTGAGCCTGGGTCACCTGACTTATTATTCTTTCCAAATCCATTTCTTTTCCTAAATTTCATAATTTAATTTTTTTTACAGCTGGTTAGAATTCTTTTATAGATGCCACAACCTCATTCTCCTCTGTTCTGTTTATGGATGGAGAGGTTGGTTTCGTTTTCAGGCAATTGTGAATAAGGAAGCAGTAAGCATGAAGTTGCAGGTATCTCTGCCTAGGATCTAGAGTCTTTTGGGCATAAACTCAGGAGTCACACAACTGGGTCACAGTATAGGTCTAGTTAACATTTTTGAGAAACACGCCTCCTAATTTCCATAAAGAGTATACTTTCTAGCATATTCTATTGATCACATTCATTACAAAAGTCCACCCAGTTCCAAGGAGAGGGGACACTCTGAGACAGTATATCACATTGCAATTAAAGTATATAAAGTGGCGTTTTCTAGTTGATAGCATACTTAGAAAACAACTGCCAGTCTTCTTCAAGGGCCACTACCATGATTTCACAAGGCCTTGGGAGCAAATATCCCAGCTTTGTTGTGAGCTTCCCTGTTTAGAGATTTGAGTAGGAATTTTCTCTCAAGACAGATTCCTATAGCCCCAGAAACACATTACTGAGGCAGGAGGTTGAAAGAAATTGTATAGGACTTGAACTCCTTGCTGCTTTGAACTCTGCTGTAAACAAGCCATGTTGGACTAGCTGGAGCTCTGCAGAAAGAAGCAGACTCAAGGACACTTTTCTACTGAGCTGAGGAGTCTCTTATTCTTTCCCTTTTGTAGGAACCTTTATTGCAAGGGCAAAACAGCCTCTGTAGATGTGTCTGGTCAAGCCTGAGTCCAGGGACAAATTCAACTCAAACTTCCAAGCTGTGTTTCAATACTCACCATAAAAACAAAACATAAAAAAAGCACTAGCAGTCACGGCCTGTGGACATTGCAAGACGGTTTCCTTGTGTGAGTGAGTGATCAATGGCCCAGGGGACAAATCCTGCCAACAACAGCCTGGTTTTATAAATAACATCTTACGGGAACTTACCCATGTCTCAGTTTAAGTATGGTCTATGTACACTTTCATGTGGCAGAGCTGAATCACTGCAACAGGGAACCATCTAGGCCCACAAAATCTAAACTGCTCTCAATATGTCCCTTTATAGAAAAAACGTTTGCAGACCAGACTAAAACTATTTACTTGCTTACATCTGCCACTCACTGTGCATCGCCCTATGCCAGGCTCTTTGCTAGAATCCATGTGTGTTACCTTTCAGCTTCACTTACAGCCACCAGGTAACTATCCCAGTCTTGAAGATGCCGAAATCATGTCTAAAGACATTAAAAGACTTGCACAAACCCATCACTGGTATGTGGTAGAATCCAATCCCTGATCACAATGATCCTAAATCCTGTGTTTTCTCTCTTCCATGGCTTCCAGAGAACACATTCTGCTTGTGGCTTCCTTGTTAAGAAACAATTGCTACTCTAGCTGCTATCTAGAAGCTAGTGTGTGTGCTTGGTAGTCTTGGGATTGTGCACTGGGGCATAAGTTCTCTCTTCAAATAACTCCTTGCAATGGAGATGCATCAGTGTCCAATGAAATGGGGGATCACAGAGACTACCTCTGCATCCCTTAGAATTTTGGAGAGAGATGGGAGCAATATACATGCCTCCTTCCAGAAGAAACAAGGAACCCCGAAGCTACAGACAAGTGACCATAGGAGCCACCACTCCCTCCCTCAGAGATATAAAATAAAAAGGGCTGCCCAGGCAACCTGGAAGAACAGAAACACTTAATTTTTACAGGCAGATATCCCTGGATATCAGCCACTGCTACAATAAAACTTCCACTAGCACTAAACAAATTCTGACTCTCCTTCAGCTGGAACTGTGCTTCTAAGCATGTGTCTGCATTCTAAGGACACCTCTGCTTTCCCCAGCCACAAAGGGATAACTTCCTCACAGGGTGGTAGAAAGAAATGTGTGGGACACGGGTATCCATGCTTAGAAGGAGTCTGCCCCAACACGCCTTGCAATTCACCTATTATATATACATTTATTGGGACTAGGACCCAAGTCTGAGGAAGGCGCTGCCTCCAATGTTTGTTTGCTAGTTTCCTTTTATATTTTTAAATGCTCTGTCAGTCACTGGATGCATATTTTCTGAGCACCCACTATGGCCAGTTTCAGATCTGGTGGAAAAGCACTAAATTAAGGGAAAAATTCCCATTCTTAGCAATAATGATCAAGAGCTTATGTTTTCCAAGCCAGGTATTTTTCTAGAGGCTGTGGTAACTTTAAAATGCACAGCAATGCTGTGAAGTGGTACTAACATTGTCTCATTTCACAAAAAAAGCCAAGCCCGTGGACGTTCACTCACTCAACAAATATACACACACAAGGACACTTGTATACACATACCCCAGGCCCCTGTGTAATAGTCACTCAACTGCACTGTGTATACTTGGAACCCTAAAATTTAAAAGCAAAATTCTTTATCACTGTATGCCTGTGTCTTTCTGCTTGCCATATCATCCCTCCAAGACGGTGTATCTCAACACGTGGGTCATGACCTCTTTAGATCAAATGACCTTTGCACGGGTGTTGTCTAAGACCATCCAGAAAACACAGATATTTACAATTCAAAACAGTTATAAAATTATAGTCATGAAGCAGCAACAAAAATAACTTTATGGTTGGGGGTCACTTCAACCTGAGGAACTGTATTAAAGGGTCCCAGCATTAGGAAGGTCGAGAACCACTGAGCTAAGACCATTTTATAAATTGGGTAGTCCCAGTAAGGTTCAGTCCCTCCCCAAGGCCACACAGCCAGGGTAGGAACTATTAGTGAAGTCCTGCTCCACCACAGGAATCTGGACTAAGATCCTAAAGATCCTCAGAACCCTGGAGGTCAACTTCAGCACGTCTTCACTCCCCGCCCTGCCCTGTAGTCCTGCATTAAGATCCATGATACCACATTTAGGACCCTTCCAGAAAACAAAAAGCAAAGACCAACCAACCAACAAACAAACAAACAAAAACCGTATTGAGCAACCAGGGAGGAATAAAGCTAAAAACCTGAGCACTAGGAGGTGACAAGGTCAGCACCAGCTACTTGGCCACAATGGGACTTTACTTGCTTCAGACATATGACCCAGATCAGCCCATAAGGAGACTGGGTGTGCCCCTGGGGGTTCATAATGGTGAGGCTACTGCTACAGTGTGTTTTCCGTCTCTCTGGAAAAGTTCTACAAATGTTGACTTAGAGACTCACAACCTTCAAGAAAATTAAGACCCATTAGGCCAGAAAGACAAAGTAAGCCGGGAGACAGGATATTAGATCCCAGAGGAACTGTTCCTGAAAAGGAACAGCCCTGCTTTCCTGTGCTTGTAAGAGCATTTTGGAAGCTTCTAAGACGACCTTGAAATGAGTGAAACTCAGCCTCATGGAGCCGGGGGCTTTCCAAGGGCTTATGCTGCCCTAGATTTACAAAGCAATGCTTCCATTAAAAGGTAGCTTTGTGTTTATACATGTCGTGTGTGTATATGCCAAGTCCAGAGTGCACATTCCAAATGCACATGTACAGGTCAGAGGACAGCTTTATGGACTCAAGTCTCTCCTTTTATCTTTTGTTGGGTTCTGGGGTAGACTTCAGGTCGCTAGGTTTGAGTGTCCAGTGGCCCAGTGCCTTCTCTCACTTGCCTTCTTACCAGCATTAAGAAATTGATTTTAAGAAGGAAATAGAAAGTGTTTTGAGCTCCTGAGAGTATGGGCACATAGGGTGCAGTGGCATATGCATATAATGCTAGTATTTCAGAGGTGAGGGTAGAAGAATGAGAATCTCAAAGTCAGCAGAGCAAGTATGAAGGCAGCCTGGGCTATGTAAGACTGTAAAAGAAAGAAAAGAAGAAAGATAGATAGGAAGAAGGAAAGAGAGAAAGAAAGAAAGAAAGAAAGAAAGAAAGAAAGAAAGAAAGAAGAGGGAGAAACAAAGAAAGGAAGGAAAGAAGGAAGGAAGAAGAGAGGGAAGGAGGGGATAGAGAGGAAAGGGGAAAGAAAAGAAGAGAAAGTAAGGAAGAAGTAAGGATGGAAAGAAGGAAGAAAAGAAGGAAGAAAACCTTTAATTTTTGAGAGAAGCAGAAACTGACAGGTCTCTATGAAGATAGATTAACCTGGTTCTCATAGTAAGTTTCAAGCCAGCCAGAATTATACAGTAAGACAACTGTATATAGATAGATGAATGAATGATAGATAGATAGATAGATAGATAGATAGATAGACAGATAGATAGATGAACGATAGATAGACAGATAGATAGATAGATAGATAGATAGATAGATAGATAGATAGATAGGCAAACAAACAAACAATGAAACTAACATCAAACACTGAAGATGATCCCTGGCATCTAAGAAGTGGCAGCAAAGAAGACAGAGATGTCTCTGTCTCTCTCTGGCATCACATTTAGTTCATTCTATCCCCTCACCATCCCATCTCAAACTTCTGCGTGTCCACCCTTTCTCCTTATGGAAGACCAGGAGTCGCCTCTCTCCATTTGTGTGGTACACGGTCTGTTTCTGTGTCTGCCTCTGGGATCTCTAGCACCGTAGCCTTTTCAGCTTCCCTTTCCTGTTTATACCTAAGTGTGTCTACGTGTGACAACATGTGTCAACTCCTCTCTCCCTCTGCATACTCTCCCTGGGAACCAGGGCCTCTGCGTGACAACTCTCAAATCTGTATGTCCTAAGCAGGCCACACCCTTAAGCTCCTGACCCACATCTCCATCTTTTTCATACTCAAAGCTGCTCTTCCACCTGCTCCAACGCCAGCCCAGTTGCCCAAACTAGACTGGAAGTTGTCCTCTTTCCATTTACCTCCACATCTGATTAGTCACTTTGTCTTATTGATTCCTCCTTTTCTGAAGCATCCCCTCTGTCCTGGGCAGCATCTCTGCTCACTTTAGGCTCTTGTTATAACTACTATAGCCCTGCAATAACTTCTTATCATAGCTTCCTCCCTCTATCCCTGGACTCCTCTAATCCAGCTCCACACTAGGGTTGGCAAACTGTCTGCAAAGAGCCAGATGGTAAATATTTTAGGCTTTGTGGCCAAGAGTCTCCATTACAACTACACAAATCTGCTATTGTAGTGCAAAAGAAGCCGTAGATGGTGTGTAATTGAATAAACGTGGCTGTAATCTAATACAATTTATTTAGAAAAACAGGAGCCATCGCTTGCCAACCTCTGCTCTATATTAATGCCAAACGGGTCCTTCTAATATAATTAAAGGCCTGTGTCATTCCCTTGTTTGGAATTCTTCAATAACCTCTCAGTGCTGGTAAGATGGAGACAGAGGCCCTTAGCAAGGCCGTAAGCTCCTGCAATCTGGTCTCCTTGGCTTCTGTCACCTATATGCTTATATCTGGCACTTCCCCCAACTACCTCCGAGCAGAGGTCGAGATCTTTCACCTCTGTGTTCATGTTCTTTCTTTTTATTGTTCATTTATCAAACTGGCACTGGTCCCATAAATTTTATTTCTCCTTTCCAGTTAGGTCTATCTCAGAACTTGGTATTAATTGAATATGATATGAATTTCACAGGCAAATTGAGAGGTCTTTGATGTTAAAGTATGCCTAATTCATCTTTCCTTTTTTCCAGAGCTAAGAAATTCCCTGAACACCGTTGACTTTGAGAGAAGTGGAAGGCCAGGACCAGGGACCCCACACTGCAAACTTCCCATTGTCCTATAGCAAAAGGGAGCTGTAGGGAACTGAATGTCCGAACGCTTGTATTCTGAATCTAAAACTTCTCCTGACTTCATTTTGAAAGTCAGGAAAGCCTTTTATGTGTCTGTACAACTGCACAGAGTAGAAACTGTATGGCTAGTTTTGCAGGACATAGAGGCACAGGCTTTTAATCGCAGCCTTGGGGAGGCAGAGTCAGGTATGTGTTTGAAGTCAGTCTGGACCAGAGTGGGTTTCAGGACAGCCAGGACCTCATAATGAGTCCATGTCTCAAAAAAAAAAAAAAATGTTAAGTTTTCCTCAGCAGTGGAATCTTCAAAGCACAATAAGCTGTATGGAGTCTTCTGGGAAATCCTAATGGTTTCCCCTTTCCTCTTATTTTTTTGTCTTCTGGGAAAGCTGGTATACGCAACCTCAAGTAGCCAAGTATCACAATTGTCTCAACACTCTGAAGAAAGTGGAGAGAGTTTGGAGTTCCCTAAAGAGCTGGCAGGTCCTCTTTAGTAGGCAGCACACTTTCCTGGCTCCATCTTAGTAATACCCTTCACAAAGTAGATTGACCACTCTACAAACAGACACATTTTCCTGCCTTCTCATGTCTTCCCCCAATGTAATCAACAAAACTCCTCGTCTCCATGGTGACCCATTTTCCATATTAAACACTATGCAGTTCAGGGAATGCATACTACCCTTTGGGCTATTGGTTGATGAAAACAGACTTAAAAATGCATAAAATCTGAAGAAATAATCTAATATAGCCATGCTTTCAGTTCAGTAAAAGACTAAAAGTCCTTTCAAGATTGGATGGGTACACAGGAATGAAATAAGCACCCCGCTGTCAAGCACTTCAATGTAAAATGTGGGCCTCCAAGGACATATGAAAACTAGCCCAGGGCTCTTGGCCTGTGGTTCACTGCGTAATTCTTGGCTTTGGAGTGCCACAGAATTCTGGAACTGCCCCGAGCCCTGCAGTTCTGCAAACAGTTAGCTATCCTTCGCTAACTGGAGAGGATTCCGCTGTGACCTCTTGATATGTATATTGAGTTCCAGATAAGATTTTTGTTTTGTTTTAAAGAAAAAAATTAATTCTATGACTAGTAAGAAAAACAGAAAGAAAGAAAAGTATTCTACTCAAATTGACAGGCTAAATGAATGGAGTTGGAACACACCTGAAGTCCAACTGGGAGCAGATTTTCGGACAGCTAGTTCTGTAAAGAAATTATTTTGGAGGTAAATAGTTCTGGAGGGAATGCAAGATAACCAAGCAATACAACTCCTTTTAGCTTTGCATAGTGGTCAGAAGGTGCCACGTGCCAGCTGCCTCAGTGCTGTACCCTTGATCACCTCTTTGTCTTGAACTATTTTAATCCACTTGTGCATTGAACCTACCCTGCCAGCTCTTATATCCATGTTTGGTCTCCTTACTCCATGTCTTCCCATATCAGAGCTCATGCTAGTGACTTACTTCCACCAATCAAGTCCCACCTCCTAATATCTTCACATTCTTCAAGTCAGTGGCACAATTGGAGACAAGTTCTTGGTCTCAGTGCTCAGCCCTGTGTTCCCAGAGACACCATCTTGCCTGGGTCCAGACACAATGTATCGTCTCTTGCATCAGAGTGCATCCTGCATCAGAAGCATCTAACAGCTCTACTTCAGACTGCTCTGATGACAAGCACGCTGATTCTACTTAGCCCCAGAGTCTCTGCTCTGCAATAGTCGTCAGTATAGTAGTCAGTGAGGGCTCCTAAGAAAACAAACATCACAAAATGCATGGTACCATGCTTCTAGGATACAGACAAGAGAATGGAATCACACTTACTAATTCAGTGAAGATTATGTCTCATTACAAACCCTGGAACATCCTGAAGAGTAGAAGAGTAGGCCTTCTATTCATAGTGTAGAGAAAGAAACGGTAGAGAACATGACTTCCTGGAAAACTCACTGCAGTGTGGTAGAATCGAGCCCTTTAGGTACACAGCCCCAACTGTTGGCTGTAAAGTGACATATGATAGGTGAGTCTTATACATGTTTGTATATATTTTTGTCACGGTGACAAAATACTTGAATGTAAGAGACAGGGATTTCTCTTAGCTCCTGATTTCAGTCTCTCATGGTGTGAAAGGCAGAGCAGCTGGATTGGCTCACTCTATTCTCATCAATAGAAACCTCAAGTGGTCTCTCTCATCAAGCTGAATGGCCAGGAAGCGGAGAGCCTGGCTGGAACTAGCAGGTTTATTTTTCAAAGGCCTTCTCCTCCTGATTTACTCTTACCAGTCAAGTGGCATCTCCTCATGTCTCCATTTCCTTCAAAACAGTTGGGGACCAAGTGTGGGGACGTTCCAGACTCAAACTATAACAAGACTAAACTCTCAAGGGATACCTCCTCTTCTGCTCCTGCTTCTCAGTTGCCCCTTTCAGCAGCCCACAATCCTCCTTCCTCTACCATTTTGCACACATCTATGTGTTCATTCCTGCCCTCTTTTGTCCGGAGCTGCTTTCTCTGCAGTCTCCTCTTCCCACTGTCATTTAACTCACCTGGTAGCACCCACAGCCGATTCACATATGAGAATCCTTGGCAGCCTTAACAAGTGAGCAGAAATGCCATTCGTCTTTCTATTGGTGTTTCTCAGCTAGAATGTGTCTGCTGCTTTTTCTGTAACTCCATAAGCCTTTATACACACCTCCCTAAAAATATGTGTGTCATATATATATATATATATATATATATATATATATATATATATTATACAATAGTAAATTTAAAGCTTATGTGTCTTAATCTGAATTCTCAGTCCCTGAATGAGTAAAGATGAGCAGGGGAGCAGACCAGTAATCCCACCAATTAGGACATAGAAACAACAGAGTCAGGAGTCCCATGTCAGTTTTAGCAACACAGTATCAGCCTGGGCTGCATGACACCTTGTCTCAAACAACCAAACAGCAGTAAAAAGAATAAGGGTGAAGTCTTCTATATGTTGTGTCCATCACTCGTTTCTCTAATACCTGTACCACTTGCCAGGAATTAATATTGTTCAGTGTATATGTCTATGTATTTTATGCTAAAATAATTCATATAAAATTGTTGGGGACCACTCTGCCAAATGTTGGAACCTGTACTGCCAAAAGCTTGGGGACCAAAATTGTTAGAGCCCGCACTGCCCCAAGCTTTGGGGGCTAAATTGTCCCAGCTCATACAGCTGCTCCAGTCCACAGGTCAGGGTTCAGCAAGAGAGAGAGTGAGGGAGGATTCGAAGAATGGAGACCAGACAGAGTGTGATTCAGTCCCGTTTATTCTGTCTCTCTTCTTTTCTCTTTCCAAGTCCCTTGTTCCTAGTTCAAGTCCCAAGTCTCGAGTTACTAGTCCCTAGTTTTTAGTCTCTAGTGCCTCCAAGTTCCATGTTTTCCAGTCCCTTCTTCTGTCTGCCTCTGCCTTTTATAAGTCTGACTTCTCAAGTCACACCTTTAAGTCACACACACCCAAGGGAAAATCCTGGGTATATAAAACAAGATGTTATCAGAGTGTACTCAGCTGTTGTAGGCTGTTGAAAACAAGTCTCTTGTCAGGGTATATGGCTCAAGATGACTTCAAGGATGATAGCCGCCTTCTGTCGGCTCCCCACATAAAATGAGGATAAGAATGAATGGGGAATGCATATTTTAAAATATAGAGAGGAAGCACAAGAAGAAAAAATCAGTCTTGCAAGGGGTATCACAGAAAACAACATGTAAGAGTTGATGTGAAGGCCTGAGGAGGTGACTTGGTGAATGAAGTGCTCACTGTGCAGGCGTGGAGACTGGAATTTGTATATCCATCACTTAGATAAAAGCAGCAACAGCACTGGGAAAGGAAACAGAGGCACAGCATCCAGAACACATAACTGAAAGGAGGAGTTCCAGGTAGGCTGAGAGATCCTGACTCAAAAAATTTAGATTGTCAGAGGAAGCACACAGCATCAACTATTCTCTACACATAGCAGTAACAAAATTACAATTATGAAGTAGCAATGAAATGACTGTATGGTCGGGGCTCATCACAGCAGGAGGAACTGTACCAAAGGATTGCAGCATTAGAAAGGTCGAGAACCACTGTTCTAGAAGAAGACAGTTTGAACCCAGAAACTGAGGAGGCGTTACTGTGAACAGGGTCTCCAGCCAAGGAAAACTCCCCTCCAGTTGCTAAAAGAGCTCCAGGTCTGGTGAGGAGAGCTAAATTCTTGGCTGACTTCAGCAGGTGACTCTGAGCAAGCCATGCATGACTAACAACCTTATTCCCAGCCTGTCCTCGGTGACTGTAATGAGAGCTACAGTGACAGATGTAAGGAGTGGTCCCATTCATTTTGGAGAGAGAATTGCTGGACTTGCATTCAGAGACAGGTGAGACTTGCTGGTGAGGTGTCCTGGCTGTTGGCACGTGTCCAGACTGGGTGCCTCAAGCCCCAGGAAAGTTTCTGATATACTTGTGTGGAAGTATAGCATCCTGTGCAGGAGACTTCAGGGGAACCTTCCTTACTCATCATAGAGATAAGAACACTATTTTTGAAGGATGATTGTGATAGCTTGATGTGATGGTCCTTAATAAACAATAAAGTGCTATTAAAAATAGTTATTACTATTTTTAGTAATTCTCAAATATATATCTATTCTTAAATATAAGAAATTTACCCAGCATTTATTTCTAAGTATTTATGGGAAAAAACTGTTCTTTTCTCTATAATCTGTGTAAAACCATCTGAAATGGTATCATATCTTTTTTCCAGTTTTAAATGACCTTTTAACCTTTCTTATTTAGTAGGAGGAGGAGGAGGAGGAGGAGGAGGAGGAGGAGGAGGAAGAAGAGGAGGTGGAGGAGAAGGAGAAGAAGAAGGAGGAGAAGAAGGAGGAGGAAGAGGAGGAGGAGGAAGAAGAGGTGGAGGAGAAGGAGAAGAAGGAGGAGGAGAAGAAGGAGGAGGAGGAGGAGGAGGAAAAGGAGGAGGAGGAGGAGGAGGAGGAGGAGGAGGAGGAGGAGGAGGA
>JANHMN010000004.1:84625559-84668892 GCA_030674055.1 Rhabdomys pumilio
AGGAGAAGGAGAAGGAGAAGGAGAAGGAGAAGGAGAAGGAGAAGGAGAAGGAGAAGGAGAAGGAGAAGCAATATTGGATGTCCATGTGTACACATGTGTGGATGTGGCATGAGAAATGCAAGGAGGTCAGAAGACATCTTTTTAGAAAGTGGTTTTTTCCTTTCACACCTTTGAGGTAGAGTCTTTCTTAGTTGTTTTTGTTTTGTTTGTTTGTTTGTTTGTTTTTCCATGGTATGGACTATAGGCTAGACAGCCTGCAATCTTCTAGACTATTCTTCCTTCTGCACTTCCCATCTTGTTATAGGGGTATTGGAATTACAGACCAGCACCACCACCATATAATGCATGCTGATTTGGGTTCCAGGGAGCAAGCTCAGGTCATCAGGCTCACAAGCTAATGCTGTGACCCACTGGGCCGTCACACAATCATCTTTCCCTCTTAAAAGAGAATTGCTCCTTGCTAGTGGCCAACATACCAACAAACTTGAAGATAACCTTCCCAGTGATACTCCAAAGGAGAAGAAACAAAGGGGGCGAACCACAAGGCAAGGCAAGAGAAGACTTTTGAAAGGTCTACGTGAAAAGGCTCCAGAGGAAACTGTCAAAGCTTTGTTGTGTCTGTGCAAGGGCTTGGAGACTAAAAGGGAAAGGAGAAGCTCATTGTCTTAGAATGGACCATTTCTCAAGAAAATCTGTAACCTAAGCAGGGTGTCTTTAATTTCAGCACTCAGGAGACAGAGGTAGGAGCATTTCTGTAAGGTTAAGACCAGCCTGGTATACATAGCCAGTTCCAAAACAGCCAGGGCTACATAGGTGACTCTCTGTCTGGCCTGCACCATAGGGCTGGCATAGGCCAATGTTCCAAGAGTTTCCTCCAGGATGAAATTCAGCAGATTGTGGGTAATCTCCTACTTCTTCCTTGGTCTGATACAGATGACAGTCATCAGTTAACCTCTGTCCATATGTCACTACCCACCTGTGAATCCACAATAGTTTACTAAGGTTGTTGTGGAAGCCAGTTGGGGTACTGTAACTCCGCTATGAAAAACACTGTTCTAGTTATGCCATCACCATGCAATCCCCAGACATATTGTTGATCCTCAAATATCTCATTCAATAACAATTGACTAAGTTCCAAGTGCTGGGCCAGACACACATCAGTAACAGCATCTTCGATGGTGTAAGAAAGAGGTGAGCCAAAGGTGGAAGACAGTGCTAAAAATCTGAAAAGAACATGAGAATACCCCCCAGTGCAGGGAGGACAAGAAATAAAGGTAGAGATGGATGGGCCAAGGATGGGACAGAAAACAGCGGTGAAGCAGATGTGAAGAACCAGTGTGTATTGAGTCTGAAACAACAGCCTGTCCTTCCCATTATCCTCCCTCCTTCTTATTCCCTGTTCTTTTCTCTTTCCCAATGTAAAGCTACAGAAGGGGGGAAACAAAGGCGAAAAGGAAGAGTTTGCAAAGGAAGAGAGGATGGGGAAAAGGTTCAGCCCAGTTCTCCTTTGTTGGTTCCACCCTTCAGGGCTGCTGGTTGGGTTGTATTTGAAATGGCATCCTGATGCATTCTGGTCTCCTGGGCACTGAGCGCTAACCCAGGAATGCTTAAGGCCTACTGAGGATGCCCTAAAGTATCTCTTAATGCCCAGAGAAATCCTATCCTGGTGCAATTCATTTGGAGTTTTAGTGTCTGTTAATTAAGAACATGAGAGATAAAAGGGGAAAAACGCAGTGTTAATTTGTTATAATGTTAGAGCAAACTCAACCTTGTGGACATAACTTTTAAACCACAGACCCAGTGACCATCAGGCATGACAGTCCCTGCAGCCACATAGTAGGAGGAAATGGGAAAAGACAGGGAGAATGACTGTCCCTGCAGCCACATAGTAGGAAGAAATAGGAAAAGACAGGGAGAATGAGAAAATTTGCATTTACATTATACAAGCATTGATCCGGTTTGAAATGAAGACCAAGGTCTATGTCAGCATCACTAAAGCAAGGCATTAATCAACCATGAAACACCCGCCTAAGACACACAGCTTCACACTCTGCCACAGAGCCCATAAAGAATCCCATCCACTCTTCTGCCGTTAGCTAACCATATAGAAAACTCTGCAGCCCAGGGAACATGAGGGTCAGTGAGTAGATGCAGGGATGTTCTGGGCCCCATCTGAGAAAGTGTTGAGAGAGAGCCACGTAAGATTAAGAGGAAAACGGTCTGTGGGCCGTGAGAACTGTCACTGAGACTTCTAACGGCCATTTGTCCTGTGGAAGGAGAGACAAAGAGCACAGTAAGAGCAAACGTTTACAAGACAGGGAGACACCCTACTTAGACGAGGGACAACTGTCTAGAACTTCCAAAAAAAACTATTCACAAAGACAAGACTAGACTCAGTGACTTGAAGAGAAGACCCGGGGAAGTGTGCATGTCTGCAGCAGAGCCGAGGACAGATGGAGTGTGGAGCACGTGACGCATAATGAAGATCACCTGGGTACCTACCACCTGAGGCAGTGTGCTCCTCATTTGTTGTTTCTATAAACTCTACCTACAGCAGAATCTTCCCCGTGACTTTTCAGCCCAGAACCCTAGTCCATAAAACCAAGAAGAATAGATTCATCTTTCACAAAACCTTAAAGGGATGGATTACAAACCAGTGTCTGTGTCTGAGTGTACAAGGAAGAATGAGCACCAGGTAGGCCGAGAACTCGAGTGGTCCTCATCGAGGTGAAACAGTATCTTCCAACTCTACTGGTCAACACTTCAGCTTGGACGATGCCAAGAGACCCTTGTCAGGAGACCATGGTGACTTCTCTAATCCTTATCTCCATGAACGATAAAGACACCTTCATGACACTCTACTCCTAGAATACCAAAACCTTGTCATGCTGTGGGTGAGTCCTGATGTTCTGAGAGTCTGTAGCATGACTTTGGGAAACTCTACTCTGGTTTATAAAATGTGTGTGACGTAACTCAACTATCACAGAACAATTTCCACCGTGGAAAGAAAGCAACATGGGTTAAGAATGTAACTCAGACTGCACAGTACTTGCCTAGCACTCACGAAGCCCCGGATTCTGTCTCCAACAGTGCTTACTGGGTGTGACGATAAATGCCTGTGATCTCAACACTGGGGAGGCGGAGGCCCGTGTATCAGAATTTCAAGGGAATCTCAGCTACATAGCAAGTATGAGGTCAGCTTGGGATCCAAGAGACTTGGTCAAGGAAACGAAAGGGGGTGGAGAAGGAGGAAAGCGGAGAGGAGAGAAGAAGGTAAAAAAGGGAGATACGGAAGAAGGAAAAGAAAGGGGGAGAGGAGAAAAGATGAGAAAGGAAAGGAAGGAAAGGAAAAGGTAAGGAAGGGATGAGAGGGAAGGAGGGTAGGAAATTAGGGAGCAAACGTAGGGAAGGATCAGCTGGATGGGGGAGTGCTTTGCTGCCTCCTGAGGCAAGATGAGGACAGTGAAGAACACAGGACAGGCTGCCCAGACTGAGCCCAGTTTGACTCTTCCAGGGATTTTTAGAATCTCCTTGCCTCAGTTTCTCCTGCCATTGTGGTGTGATTGAAAGGAGCAAATGAAGTCCTTAGACTAGTGTCTGACATGAGTCTACATCATTGAAGGGTTTGCTGCCAGGATCACCAGGTCCTGCTATAAACCTTCTTTACCCAGCGCCCAGCATACACTGTCAGAGAGATAAAGCTGGAACTGAATCCCAAACCTCCCTGGCCACAGAATAGGATTCCATTCACTCCCTCATGCCAAACTTGCCCCAGGGGCACAGTGGAACCACTTTTCCTCTATGGGTTGGGTAAGAAGATGGGGAATCTGTTTTCATTGCTGCAACTCACCCTAGAGCAACAACAACAACAAAAAAAGAATGGAGTTCCCTGACCATGGTAAGGCCAGAGCTGGCTGGTAAGATGCCCACACTGTGCAATTTATATAGTGGCTGGAGCAAATGTATCCACAGGTAAACCTCACAGAAGGTTCACTTTCAGAATTGATAAATAATCTCCCAGAGCATGCTTAGTAGAGGCTGGTGGGGTAGCAGAAAAGGTTAGAACTGCTTGCCAAGCTCTCTGAGCTAATAAGGAACAATGATTGTGTTAAAGGAACCCTGTCCAGTCTTTTCTGTTTGTAGACAACTATGTAAAATATCCTCAAAACTGCAGATTCAGTAACTAGACCCAGGAATGTTCTGAACCCCATCTGAGAAAGTGATGAGAACCATTTAGACTTAAGAAGGAATTAACCTTAAGAAAAAGCATTAACCTTAAACTCTTCATCAGGGACCCCTGCCTCCTGTCAAGGTGAGTTTTTAAAACATTCCCACATGGAAAATACTGGATAAGTAAAGCCCTGAGGCCAATCAGAATTAGAGGTAACTGTAAGCTTAGAGAATGGCTTAAACATCAGGGTAGGTCTCCAGCTTCCCACAGCAATTAGCTATCTTAGGTATCCCCAGTTAGGGCCTGAGAATCCTGAGAAAGAATCATTCATTTAAAGCATGGTGCAAGCAGATCTCAACATACGTACCTGTTTCACTTAAAGGAAGAGAGTTCATCACTTTGACGTGGGTTTCCTCTATCCCAGAATGGGACTCTTTGCCTGTCCTGCATGATCCTACGTGGTCACCAAGAAAGGCATTCAAATATATGTAAAATATGAGACCATCATTGCAAAGATTGCAAGAACAACCATCAGCCCAAGGGTGGATGTAAGTATTTTTTTTAATGATCTGAAAAGCAAAATACCTATGTTTTTCTACATACAAATCCATTACAAACAAGAGAGTGAAAGGGAAGGAATGTTCCTTAGGACCTACCTGAGGGCCAGAGATGAGATTAGATCCCTTCCCTACGTTGATTCTTACTCCATCACCCGGGCTGACTTGTATCACCCTCATTTTACATACAGTGGCACAGATCATGGGAGTGTGGATGTTGAAGGATTTGGGTCTAAGAAGCTTTGTACATGCCTCTGCCTTATACACCATTCTCTTTTTCTTCAAAAGTGAAAATGTCCTACTTGAAAAAAATAAACGTGGCATTTATTCGAAGCCATGGCAGCCTTGATCAGGACACCCACCAGGAAAAGCTCTTTCTCTACCCTGAGTGGAGACCTAACATTCCAAGCTATCTAAAACATAAAAGAGGGAATCTAGTTGGGCAAATCAACGGCCTGGCCAAAGGACCACTCCTAGGAAAGTAAGTCTATCTTAAGGTGTGCTAAATAAATAGGAAGAATAATTATTTAAGGAAATAATGTACGTTTCCTTCCCAGAATTCATGCCCCGATTGCAGTTGCTTACAGAACTATGACCACAAAGCTTTGAAAGTCAGCCTACTTTTCTGAGATACTCAGAGTAACATTCCCTGACACTGTGAGCTTCGCCCTTTCCCTAAAGCTCCCTTCTTATCTGTGGAGGACAAGTGGCTGACCTCCACGCTGGCTTAACTAAACTTCACATCTTCCTCTCTTCCTTTTTTGTCTCCCTCCTTCAGGCATGTGTTGAAATCTATAGCTGGCCTGCTTTGGGGTTGCTTTAAAAAAAAAAAAAAAAAAAAAAAAAGCCCTGTTGGGCATAGGTGGGAGAGGAGATTCTTGGTCCCATGAAAAATGAACACAGAATGGCGGGGGTGGGGGGGAATGTGAGGGTGAGAAGGGGGTAGTGGGGGTGGGGGGTAGGTGCGGGCACAGCCTCATAGAAGGGATATAAGGAGGGGGGATGGGATAAGGGGTTCCTGGGTGGTGGGAGAAATGGGATAAGAGGATAAAACTTGAAATGTAAATATTATAACCAACTAGATAAAAGGGGGGAAAAAGTTGTTAGAACCAACATCTTTAAAAAAAGATGTCAGTCCTGTAGGAAAAAAAAATTTTTTTTCTTGATACTAAAACTTGTCCAGAGAATTGTATATTGCAGAATACACAGTCTTGGTGTATCTATTCATCAAGCAAAATGAGCAAACCTATTCAAACCTCCGGTGTCCGGGAATTCCATCTGGTTGCAGTGAAGACACAGCGTCAGAAGCTTATCAATTTATTCTTCCCCTCCACCCCTCTTCTAATATCTCAACACCCATAATCAGCTTGAAGAAGTTAAAGAAGAGTCAGCACCCCTATTCCCCGGGCTTGGGGACTAAGGTGGTTAATATTGGGCTGTCTCTCTGGGGGAAAGTAGTGGTTTTGTTTGAACAGGGAGGATTAGCTAGGATTTATGGCACAGCCATAACCTATTGGTAGAAATCTGTATAATTTAGTATCAAGATGAAGTTATAATTTCTTAAATGGTACAAAATTCACTTGGATTTCAAATTTAGGGTTTTTGTTGGTATAAGTTTCTAATTGATATGAAAGTGAAATGAATATTGATACTCTCATGGGCATTGTGCCTGTATAACACATTTAGAAATACAAGGCTTAGACCCAGTCCTTCTTTAACTTTTTTAACTTACTTGGGATGACTAGCCTGTGAGTTAAGGAACTATAGCAAATTCATGACTTTGAGTTTATTGTTAGGGTGTTTTCTATATTTTATTTAGAAATAGCTGAGAGGAGTTAACAGACAACAGTCCAGGTTACCTTACATGGATAGTTGGATTTCAAAACGTCATAGAATTGACATCACAAATATTTCTATATTAATGTTCATTTTGATTAGAGACCTGTCTGCTCCTGACAGCTTCCTGTCTTATATTCTAAGAAGAAATTGAGCATCCTTGGAGTTACTCCAGTTGTGGTGAGACAGCCACTAGGCAAGAATTACCTTTCTCCATCTATAGACAAATTACTGTCCAGAAAAAGACACACTTGCAGAATAGTTGACTGATTATATCTGCCTAGATAGAGTAATCAGCCCTTAATAATTCTGCAGCACTAAAGTCTGTCAGATGAGTTTGGGCCAGAAGGCTGAAGATTTGATGCTCCAACGTTCGGTAGTATAGGGGCTGTCCAGGTGTTCAGCGGTCTCTATAAATTGGCTAAGTTTTAGAAGCTATGCTTAGTGCTTCCCATAACTTCAGTTAATTTAGTCATTCTGGATTTCTGACGGCATTGAAGACCTATAGACTCATAGCCAATCCTGGCTATTTACCTTGAGAGAAAAGATCTGAGTGGATGGTTTTCAGCGACATTCATTCTAAAGCCAAGAAAAAGCCAGGTTCAAAACTAAGTGTTTTAGTCAAGAGAGATGACAGAGGTTCTGGTTAGTCAACAAAAGGATGGACTGGGTATTAAGACTATCTTGTACCTCACTGGTACAAATAGGAATAATTATGCTCTAATTTTTTTGAGAGAAAAGTTTTATTTTAACAGGAAGGGTAATATGTAGGAGGAGCTAAGGGGGAAGGAGCACTGAGAGGAAAAGATGGAGTAAGGAGAGGAGAAGATGAAGTAGATGAGAAGATAGGTAATGAGAGAAAAAAGGAGAGAGAAAGAGAGAGGGGGCATGGAGGCAGAAGTTCATGTGTCCCCACCAGTCAAAAATAGTTTACATAGCTAGGTTGGGTATTGGGTTACACTTCTGATTGAGCATTACCATACTTATAAAGCCTTTGATTAACATTTAAAAAAAACTGTATAAAAGCAAAATGGAAAAGGGGGCATGGGATAGGGGTTTTCTAGGGAGGGGAAATGGGGAAAGGGGATGGCATCTGAAATGTAAATAAAATATCCAATTTAAAAAACAACAACAACAACAACAACAAAAAGCCCTCTAATAAAATTTTTCTTGAGGTTTCTTCTGTGCCTGCTCTTAAATTCTTTTATTAATGACACTAAGAGGGGACCCTGATTTCCCTAAAACAGTGCTTCTCCGAGTACCTTTAAGCCCTGTTTTGTTTTTAATTTATTAATCCATCATAAGCTGAGACATTAGCAAAATATAATAAAATACATTTTAAACGATGTACAATGTACAATGTATAAGCAAACACGAATTTAATGACAGTCCCCTTCAATGGCCATTTGAAACTTAGCTACAACAGGGTAGCAGCATTACACTGTGAAAGTGTCATATAACTGCCCAGGCCTTCACTCCTGGTGTCTGTGATCTTTTTATCATGAACAAGGCTTGTAGGATCTTTGAGTAGCCCTGCAGGGGAGTGGAAGTCAACTGTTTGTCCTGGGGAAAAAAAGTGCTTAGAAAGTTCCTTTGCTTTCCTTCTTCCCTCAGGCAAGGACTCTGGGAAAGCCTGGGTCTGCCTGGCTACTTTCTTCAGCCTCTCCCTGGAACCACTACCTGCAGCTCACTAGAGATACTCACCTCCCAGAGGCCTCTGTCTGTCTATCTGGATCAGAACAGTGGATCCAAGGTTTGCTTGAAGCTCTTGCACATACATTCCTTCACCACTGATAAGCTTCCTGTTATCAGTGCCATTAGAAAATCAGGTCAGGCTGGGGTGGATCTGAGATGAGTCAGGGAGAGAGGAGTGATGAATGCAATCAAGATATGTTGGATTGGACATATGAAATTCTCCAGAAATGAATAAAAATACAATATTTTTAAGGGGGCCCTTTGTCAAAGTTCCCCCTGAGCCAAGCAGAAGGAGAAAAAGGAGTGTGTGTGAGCAAACTGGTGATGAAGGGCAAGTAGAGAGGGCCCTGCAGTCAGGCACCACCTTCTGAGATTCTAGGTGTCCATCCGGGCAGCTGTCCACTTTGCACATATTATTTCTTGCTGTTATACTGGAGGTCACTAGAGATCAGAGATGTAATAAAGCAAAGACTGAGACTCACATCTCTCTGAAAGGTCCCAAGCTAAACCTATAACTTAACATGAAATGCTCGTGAGAAAGGGCTCAGATGCCCCAGATGCATTTCCACAGCCAGCCTTGAGCTTTATATGCACCCAAAAATGCCTGTCTCTGTTGCATACTCTGCCAGGAAATATGCCAACATCACCTCTGTCCTAACTACTAGCCAGAACACCACTGTTCTAAAAATGACTTAGTCCTTGTTACAGGGTCAAAGTAGAAATTCATCTTTGCCTCCTGCCCCCAACTGAACCCTCAAGGGACATCCCAGGATCCTAGTCCCATTTCAGACTATCTTCCCTAGTACTAGACAAGGCATTCCCTGCTGTGCCCATGATAGGCACCTCTGCTGTGGTTCCACACTGGACCAGATTCTGTGTTTCCACAATGCCTTTTGATGGGTGTCATTAATCCATAGTTTTCACTGTAGGAAGCTGTGACCCAGACGAATGCAGTGACTGGCGTACCAATGAGCTAGGAAGAAACAGATGTAGGCTTTGAACCTAAATCCCTCCATCATGGGACAGCATCTCCCATGTTTGTAAAGTGGTCACAGAGGGAAAATAATAAATCTGAGACGAACCAAAATCACAAGTTGTAGTAAATAGAAACTGTGTTGAAAATGCAATAGTGCACTGACTGAGTACCTATACACCATGCAGAAGGACACTGTGACAGAGTGCAGAGGGATCTGGAAAGACGTTCCTGGCATTGACTGACCTAGGGTACAGAGTACTAGAGAGCCACATAGATAAGTAAATGTGCATGCATAAACACTTGGTTTTGCTGTTGGTCTTTGAAACAGTGCCTCACCAGGCAGCCCAGATGGTCCTGAAACTCCTGACTGCGTTCCCTTGAGATTATAGGTATACTCCACTACAACTGGCTCTCACACACACTTTAAATATACCTCAGTGTCAACAGAGAACTTACATCTGTGATCAGAAGGATTGTGTTCTTTGTATTATTCCTTCTGTGAATCTGGTATTTGTACAGTTTTTATACTTAATTCCAGGGCATGCTTGTCCCTGGAGGGTCACGTCTGACCGCCACTGAAGGTGGCACCTGACAAGTATAGCAGGTGGTATCTTCTTGCCTTTTGTGTTTTTATGTCCTATGATTCAAGTGTATTTCCATCTGTGGTGGCTGTTCTTGGTTGTAGACTTGACTATATCTGGAATTAACTAAAATCTAAAAATGTACGGTGCTAGTGAAGGTTTTTGTTTTGTGGTTTGTTTTTTTATTTGTTTGTTTGTTTGTTTTTCTTGTTTTCCCCCTTGGTTTTATTTTTTTTTAATTTGAAGTAGGAATATCCACTTCTAATCCAGAGCTCAGGGTGGGAAGACACATGCCTTTAATCTGGGCCACACCTTCTGCTGGAAATCTATATAAAGACATGGAAAAAGGAAGCTTTTGCTCTTTGCTTGCTTGCCCTCACCTTGCTCTTAAATCTGTTCCTTAATTGACATTGGGATCTATTTCTTTGGGATTCTAGCATATACTAAAGATGAACTGAGATATACCTTGTGGATTGAGCAGCTGCTGGAGTCTTAGACTTTCTATTAACAGACAGCCATTGTTGGAATAGCTGGGCGGCAGCCTGTAAGTCATTCCAATAAATCTTCTTTCCATATAGAGAGATTCATTTTATAAGTTCTGTTACTGTAGAGAACCCTGGTCAATACACCATCTTCCTTACCACCAATCTGAAAGAATGGTTGTTTGTTTATTCATTTCCCAAAGGAATCCAATCACTGAAATGTTGAAGGAATTAAGTCATCTTCAAGCAAAGGCTGCTAGATCCAGATTGAATTTGTTCGATGTCTCCTATGGTTTGTCTTTTAGATCATCCCAGTCTTTTAGTGTATCTCTTGCTGGTGACTACATCCATGATCAGCTGCTGATACGAGAGAAGCAGGGAAATGGACCACCAAAGCTATGTACAGTCGGAGCATCATGATGTCACCAATGAAAGACTGTGGTACCAAGGTACACAGCTGTCTCAGACACCTCACCGATGCCCAGAATGTCTAAAAGAGCATATCTATAAGTGTAAAAGGGTTCCCCTGAGGCCACACAGCTTACCTCAGTGACCTTCCCCAGTGTGGCTGTCCTCGTCACGACCTCGCCAGCAAGAACGGACTCAGACAACAGGATCCTTCTACAGCAAGCTTTATTGCAGCCGGAAATGAAGGGAAGACCCCATAGGAAAGGGAGACGTCTTTAAATACCTATTAGGTCGGCGTGTCGGCGTGTACCTCTGTAATTGGCTAGCAGAGCTCAGGAGATATGACGTCTCGGGATGCGTCACATGTAGGCTGGTTCAAGGGACTCTGAGCATGCTCTGAGCACTTGTTTACTAGTTAAGCAGGATGAGTCCGGGCTGGTGTCGGTGCCATCTTCCAATGGCGGTGGTGAAATAATGCGCAATGACGTTGGCACACCACACGCAATGACGTTGGCGCACCACACCCCGGCCTCCTTGAACCTCAGCTGCAGACACAGCTTATGACTCTTGCTAAGCTGGCTGAAAATGTCACACAGTGACTCTTCCTGAACCCCAGATGGACCATCAGAGAAACAAGAGGTTCAAAAGAACACAGCACTGGCCTCAGAAACACCTTCTCTCAGTGTCCATCCTACCATCTACGTGACTGTGAGCTGGCTTCTTACCAATGAGCTCTACACCTACTGTGACTCAGTTGTCCCTCCTGTAAATGGGGCCAGTGCTCATTTGTTCCAATAACTGAAATCGCCTTTTGAGGTGCTCAACTGTTCCTAGGTTGCAGCTCAATGGCAGGGGTTCTCATACTGGACGTTAGTCAAATGGTGGAGAAATAATGGAAAGGACTGCAACACAGGGTAGCTATCATTGAGGGGAGCAAGTTTTCAGTCTTAGAAGGGACATTTCATTGTTTACTTAGTGATGGGGACTGAGTCTAGAACCTCCCACAAGCTTGTCTTAGACTATGCTACTGAACTCAGCCCAGGCCTCACTAGGACTCTTTTCATACACACACTTCAACAATACTGCTATATATGAAGTTGTCCACTGATTTTAATTATATATATATATGTATATATGAATGAGATAGGGAAGGATGTTCCTGACTGAGGTAGGGTACAGAGTATTTAGAGAGCCACATAGATAAGTGTGCTCTCATATATATACACACATATATACATATTTATATACATATATGTAATACATATATATGTAAATATACATATATTTATATCCATATATCTATATATTGACACATCTACATATCTCTATATCTGTGTATCTTCACATCTATATATCTATATGGATACAGATGATACAGATACAGATACAGATACAGATACAGATACAGATACAGATACAGATACAGATACAGATACAGATACAGATACAGATACAAAGAAGTCAGTGGACAACTTCTGGGCATTTATTTTATCCTTCAGCCACTTGAGTTCCCAGGGATGAAGCTCAAAACCATCAGGTTTGGTAGCAGCACCTTTACCTGCTGAACAATCTCAGTGGTCCCTTACCTGGATCTTTAATAAGCTTCTAATTGCAGTCATAAGTAGGTGCCATGGTTTAACTCAAGGTTAAGGTGAAACTCTCAGAATTAAAGCCAGCTTGAAGTATTATATAATTCTGCCTCCTTGTTATCCACAAAAAGCATGGTCACTATCAACATGCTGTGACTAGCAAACAGACTCTCGATTTTGTGTGTTTCTTATTGTATCGGCATCAGGAGCACCACTGGTATGGCACAGATTTTTGTTTTGTTCGTTTACCCATTTTTTTGAATAAGATATGATTTAACCACTCAAGGTAATAAGGAAAAAAAAGGCAAATGAACAGCCTGCCATAATTTTCATAATATTTCTCACATCTCTGCCTCTGATCATCTTCAAGTACCTCCTTCCACAGCTGGGTGAGTCAGAGAAGACTGACATCACCATCCCCGTTCAGCCTCAGAGTTCCCTACACAACCCTTGGACAGTGGCTGGCTCAGAGTGTTCACAGGGCCCACTGTGAGAGGCTTCAGGATGGAATGAGATCAAGGTTTAAAATACAGAGGGTTTTTAAAGGAACCACTGGGCCTAGAGGGACAGGGGAATGCTGGGAGATGGGCTGGTCAGGAAATGTCAGTTTAAAGTTAGCACTCGCCTATTAATCAGCAACTGGGACAATGATGCCGGAGGGTGGGAAGGCCGGACGTGTGCTCTAGCCAGATCTGCCGACCCAGAACAAAGGATGGCCTGCTCCTTTGGAGAGTCTCTTTCCCTTTTCCTCTGGCAAGATGGAAACATTGTTCGAAAATACAAAAAGAACAAATTCTTGGGACTGAGGTCATTTCTAAAGTCACAACAGGTTTCAGTGGGGAAGCCCATACACTGCATGAGGGTCAGTTGTCAACCGGACTGAGACATTGCTGGGACCACTTATCAGGGGACACTCTGAAAGCCTCCAAGTAGCCCATGAGCCTCACAGGATAAATTCCAAAGCCTCTAAAGAGGATTGCTAATATGACTTCTTCATTGTTTGGGGGATGTTCTGCCTGAAGGTAGGTTGTCTAGGATGCAGCTGTTGGTGGGACAGTTACCTCACTGGCCTGTCTTCATTTCATCAGACCTGTGGAGAGAGAAATGTAGGAGGAGCAAAAAGAAAAGGAGAAAGTGCCTAGCCAGATGGATGGCAAGTAAAGAAGCCTGCCCCCGGGGAAAGAGTGCATTTCCCCTCTTCAGCCCATAGTACCTTTAGAGCTTTGGGAACCACCTGGCTGTGACTTCACGATCCTTCCCAGGGCATCAGTCAGGTGTTCATCCACTCATGCCTGAAACCTGCTGACTGGCCCCTTGACCTCTCACTTTTCTATAATCTAGCACCTCTCAGCTTCTGACATGACTTTCTCATCTGTATATCTGACCATCTGCTCTGACTCAAACTCACCCCTTTGCTCTCCATTGCCTTAAGAAAACATGTGCAGAGCTGGGATTGGTAGCTCATGTCTGTAATGCCAGTGAATGGGTGCCTGAGGTAGGAAGACCAATGATAGTTCAAGGCCAGCCTGATATATAGGGAGTTCCAGGCAAGCCTGAGCTACAAAGTAAGAGCCTTTCTCAAAACAACAAAAGATGTCTGGAAACCTCAGCCTGGCTGCATCGACTTTCATGTTATGGCTCCATCGACCTTTCCAGCCCCCATCATCATGCTTTTTAATTCCATAAAATTATGTTCTGTACCCTAACTCTGGCACATCCCTTATGGAAAAAATTTCTAAGCATCCTATAATATCTAAGCTCTCTCATTTATCACCTCTGCACAAAGTAGCCTCTCAGGTTGGTACCCAAGCAGTTTAATCATCTCTCTGCCTAGAGTCCTATGCATACCCTCACGGCAGTAATAATAAGCTTAGTGGGCACAGTACTTGTCATAGGCCATGCTCTAGTTAGCTTGGTGTGGGGGGGTCATTCAAAGGCAACTTCTACTGAATGAGTATTGAATTAAGTAACAGATAATAACCTTTCTGGAAAATGCCCCACCCCAAGGATGGGTGAAGGCTTTCTGAAACAGTTTCTGAAAGCTCTCTGTATATATATACATAAATCATTTGAAACGTCCAAAGCCAGGCCTTCAGCACCATTCTGATAACCTGCTTTCAGATGATGCTACAAAAGAAACATGGCCAGGCTATCTGGGAGGTAAATTCTGACCTGGCATTTTGGAATAGAGCCTAATGCCTGAACAAGCTCCCTTTGGGAATCTGGCCATTCATATGCAGCAGACTGGATTGGAGAGAATGCCAAAAGAGGGAATGGGGATCAGGCTTGACACAGCTCAGCCAGAGCACCTGTGCAACCCCAGGCTTCTTGATAGGTGAATGAACATGGAAAACAATAAGGGTCGCTTTGTAAAGTGTCCAGGGCCTAGGATAGGCTCACCACTTCCCCAAGTGGTATTGCTCTAGATAACCATGTGAGCACATTTTGTCCTTTGACAAATATTCACCTATCATGCACCTGATGCCTTATTAGAGGCTACAGCTCACATTCCCATTAGTATGTATTATTGTGACTTAGCACATTATTTCCATCATGTACCGGACTTAATAATAACGTCCAAAACTGGCAGAGTATGCTGCATAGCTATCATTAGCTGATCAGGAAACCAAGCCCAACAAGACTGTCAGATATTCCATGAAGGTCCAGTCACGTGCTCTGCCCCTGGGTGTGGTTAGAAATGCGGCCCAGAGGTTCCTGAAAGAAAGCAAAGTACGACCCATTGATCTCACTTCCAAAAATAAACTAAAACGTGAGAAGATAACAAAAAAAAAAAAAATAGGAAGGCTTACAGCCTGTTCCGAGGCTCAGTGAATGATGAAAATAATGATTATAGTTCTTCACATTGCTTTCAGAAATGACAGCCACCATGCCACCTTGGTGAGCCTCTCAAAACAGAGCAATAAGGACTACAAAGACCACAACACTGAGGGCAGGCTGTGACTTATCTCTCCCCACTGGGAGACTCTGGTCAAGATCCTTGTGAGCTGTCAGAGTTCAGTGACATTCAAGGTCACAAAGATGTAAAGTTTATTGCTACCTATCAAGAGACAGAGGAGGTACTCTGTGACCTTTCTCACCATCTCAGAGAGGCAAGTTCTACAAGGTAGGTTACCCAACGGAAGAAACACCCATCCTCAGACTAACCAGGATGCCTCTTAGCACTTAACTCTCCTTTCCTCTGCTCAGAGTCAAGTGCTGAGTTCAAGTATGCACATATCCTCACACACCCTGTGGCCAGGCACCTGATCATCCTTTCCCCTCAGTCTTGAGTCTCAAGCCTGCAGGGCTTTACTGTCAGGAAATCATTCAGCAGCATCTACGACCTTTGATGAGAAGTGGCTTATTGCTGGCACCTGACATCTATGCAACTGAATGACCTCAGTGTCCCAGGCCCAGCCTCGAAGAATCTCCTAGTCAAACCATCAAAAAATGCAGAATCTGAAAGTGTTCTCCCACTATTTGTGGTTTTTCACCTATAAGAAGTGACCTTTTCTTTCCCCGTTCTCATTTTACTTAACCCTATCCCTCCAAAGAGAAAAGAGCATCTCATTTCCTGTGGCAGCTTCAGGCAGCAGGAAACTGTCAACTGCTTCAGCAGCATCCACAGTTATCAGCACTATCCATGGAAGGAGGAAGTTCATTGCTTACAAGAAGGCCTGAGCTTGAGGGTGTTTCCAAAGCTCTGACTGTGATATGGCTAAAATAATGTCATGAAATTCTTCAGGAGAGAGCAGTAAATTTCAATGCAAAGCTGCTCTTCAATGCACTTATCTCAGCCCTTGAAGGGAGGGAGATCATTTAAAAGGGGAAGTTTATAAGAGCATATAGGGTTAAAAAAAAAAGGGCGGGGAGGGGAGGGAATGCTTAAGGTGACCTTATGTGTTGCATTAGGGCAGAGTAGTAAAAGTAAAAAGATCTTTGTAAATATATTCATGCAAATCTATCAAATACCTAATATGTGTGTGAAGTGCCAACGGTGCTCACCTTTGAAGGGTAGGTCTCCACGTGCGGTGAGATGGTTAGCTGTGTATCATGTTCACCACCCTTTCAGTTGTCCCTCACGTATGCAAACATTCTTGGTTCTGAGTTCAGATAACTTTTGCTAAGCACGGGTCTAAGGTCAAAGCATTTGGGAATCTTTCAGGAAGTGAGAACTAGCCTGCAGCATGGATACAACTTTATGTGCCCTGGGAGAGCCCATGAACTGCACGGAGACAGGGACAGACATTGCTTTAGACTAGCCTTGTCTTCAAGTGAATGCTCAGTCTAGATGGCTGCCTCCCACTCTCTTCATGTTCTTACCATCCTCAGATCTATGCCTGAAAAGGGACAACTAAGACAATTCAAATCCAACTGATGTGTGCCCATAGACACCAGGGCTGGACCATATAGAAGGAATAGATTTACCCAACTTCCCTTTCAGTAAGAGGCATTAGATATTAAAACCTTCTTCGTGCTGACCTGTATACCCATGAGCTCATCCTGTTCTCACAACAGCCCAGTGAAGTTGAATTTATTATCATCCTTTGACAAATGACACATAGACAAGTTATGTCATTTGCTAAAGTCTTGTTGCCAGAAGTGGCTGACTGAGGAGCCAATTCCAGATCCCTTCACTTCCATTTTGATTCTCAGCATTATATTCCATGCCTCAGAAACGACAATTCATATCTAAGCTTCTCCCTGGCTTTGGTCATTGGCATATGCTTTTCCTTCCCCTGAAACTTTCATGTGGCTGCCATCTTTTGAAATCTCTCCTTTAATTTTAGTCTTAACTGGCGTTAAGTTTTGACATTACTGCCGTGACTAACCCAATGTGTCTTGTAGCTTTCACAAACCATGCCCTCATTATCAATTTAAAGTCCACATCCCCTCTAGGCTATAAGCTGTGGTCTGTGTATTTCCTCAAACATGGGAAGGTACATAATGTACCAATGAATTAATGAATGAGTGAATGAGTGAATGAATGAATGAATGAATGAGTCAATCAATCAATGAAGCATTCTTCAAGGTCAAAATTTGGCCTGGACTAATTTTTTTAATCCAATCAGATAACAGTAAACCATGATCATTATACAATGAATGGTCAGACTAACATTAATCTAGGCACAAACTCTCAGTCACGCGTGAGGCTAATGTGCATTCATTCATTCATTCATTCATTCTCTCCCGTCCCAGAAGTCCAGTCTCACCAACTGTCTAACAGTGGCATCATACCAGATTGCTTCTGACTCTGCCCAACACTCCTCTGCTGCTGTCATAAAAACCTGGCCAGGAACCTTGCTATGGTGGAACACACGTGCAACCCCAGTGACTAGAAGACTAAGGCAGAAGGATTGCAGGTTTCCAATCACCTATGCTACACAATGGGACTTCGTCTCAATAAGGGTAAAGTGATTTGACCAGGATAACTCATGACCTGTGCCGGGCAGTCAGCTCTGCTTAGGTCTGCCCACACTCCTAACTTCCCAATTGGGTTAACATCCCTAAGATCAGTTCTCGTGTTCTAAAGTCTAGCAGAAATATCTGTGACTGAAAAGTGATGTAGGGATAATGAAAATAAAAGCCTTAAATGATAAGCACATGACCACGGGTGTTCTTAGTACACTCTCTTATAACAAGGGGTTCAGAACTATTTTCTTCTAGTGATGGCAGCTGTTCTGCATCAGCTTCTGCCTAGTTGCTCTTGGAAGCCTAAAGTTTAAATATTGGTAAGTTTCATTGGTGGGAGGGGAGTTCTTCAGGAAAAAGAAATGCACTTGTTGGCAATTATGCTTTTGCCTGGTAATTGCATGGTGTCTTACACTTGCAATCCCAATACACAGGAGGTGAGTACAGAAGGAAAGACTGGGAGTTCAAAGTCACCCTCAGCTCTATAGCAAATCTGAGCCCATTCTAGGCTACATGGGACTCCATCTCAAAGCAAAACTAACATAATTTTTTTTCTCAGGAGAGAAGGGAAATAGTAAATAACTAGGAAGGCCAGTGATCATCTGGGCTCATCTGGGTATTGTCACTGAGAGGTAGCTGTGTAACTCTTGCATGAAGCCCCTAATTATGGGAATCTCCCTACCTGCTCTGTAGCACATTTCATATGCAACAGTCCTAATAAGAAAAAAATACTTACTACATTTTGCTAACATTTGCCACGTTACAGCCTCTTCCCATTGGATTGGTTCTTCCCTCTTCACAAAACTGAGGGCATAGTAATCCTTTTCCATGAAACAGCCACAAAAAAACCCCACAAATCACTGGAAGATAAAGTTATAAGTGGAATTGCCACACAGAAGTTGAAAATCCTAGGGCTGAAGAGATGGTTCAGTAGCTAAGAGCACTTGTTACTCCTGTGTAAGACCCAGATTCAGTCCCCAGTCCCCACATCAAGAAGATACAGCAATCAGTTGAAACTCCAACTCCAGGAGATTTGACCACCTCTTCTGACCGCCAAGGGCACCTGCACACACATGGTACACATACCCACACTCAGAAACACAAATAAACAAACAAAAGAATACATTAATCTTTGTTTTAAAAATCTAAGATCTTAATAAGCAAAATAATTAACCAGAACAACCTGCCATAAAGAAGTTTAATTGGTACACAGGGCCTTCGTTCAGAAGGAGGGTGTAATGTGTATAGAGAAAAAGTGTTATCAAACTTGCAAAGAACGCATACCAATGTGCATTCAGCAGAAAAGTACGTAGAGTACTGTGAATGTTTTTGTCCTCTCCAAAACTCTCACTGACTCTTAATCCTCAGTGCAAGGGTGTTGTGAGGTGGAGCCTGATGAAACTCCATTTTCAGGGCATGGCTAAAATGTTGCTTTACAGAGGGCCTCTGTGGGTGGAGTCACTCTCTTCTGCTCTTCTACCATATGAGAAAGAGGTTCCTCCCCTATGGAGATCACAGTATTCAAGAGGCCATCCTAGAAGTAGACATAAAATCTGCCAGGATCCTGCTCGTAGACTTTCCAGATACTCAATATCATCCTCTGGCCACTGCATATACCCATCGACAGGAGCACATAACATATATGCATAGACAACGCACACATGTTTATATCATACTTTTGGTATGTGTACATTCTCAGCATGTTAGCTACAAGGAGAGTCATAAAGACAGTTTGGTATTCCTTTTGGATAATTCAGGATGATCTTTCTCTATCTCCTTGCCTTTTGATTATGTTCATGTTTTGTGTGTGTGTGTGTGTGTGTGTGTGTGTGTGTGTGTGTGTGTGTGTGTTGGATACCTATAACTTTTTAATTTAAGAGATAATAGAGATAACTTTACTAGGAAGCACAAATACAGGGAAATACTTTTAGTATTCCCTTCCTGAGTTTTCTCTTTTCTCTCTTGGGGTGTTGGTGATGGTGATGAGCAGGGAACAAGGCTTCACTATGTAGCCCAGGCTAGCCTACTAATCCTACTGCCTCATGCTCTCAAATACTGAGATGATGTGCATATTTTACCATGCCTACATTTTATTACTAAGCTAAATCTCACTGCTTTCAAAGCTTTAAGTGAACAAAACTCTAGGAATCTCTAGTTGGAAGCTTCTACCTTCACACAGGTTTCATTGACACACCTCTCCACCACCACCACCCCCCGACATACTTATGTACCAGTAGCCAGATGGAAACCAGTGATGCAGATGCAGCCTCATCAGCCCTGAGCAGACAGGACATTCAACAGGCAAGGAGTGATCAGAACAGGAGGTAACACACCCCACTGCAGATCCAGGCTCAGTTCATCTGCATAGTTGTAAAGCCACGGTTTATCAAACTACCAGGAATAGACATCTATCTCTATTAGCAAGCCATCCCCCTAGACTGAGCTTACCTTTCTAACCCAATAGAGTCTGAGTCATCCATCCTCACTGTGTCTAAGACCATCAGAATGTCTGTATTGACACGGGCACCTTCTGGGATCACTTTGATTGATTCCTGCTTCTTGGACACATTTCTCTAGAAGCTTCCTCTCCACTCAAGGTGACAAAAAGGTCTGGTTTTGGACATCAAAATAGCATGGTTTCTCTAGTCCATTATAAGAAATAAAATAGGCCTATACAAAACTTCCAGAAGGCAGCCGGAAAATGCTTATAAAAACATTAAATGTGAATACACTTGAACACAGAACTACCCTTCCAGTGATGGAGTCACCAAGCACATGTGTACTCTGATGGTGCTCCAGAAGATGAGTAGAAGAACAAAGAGGAGGAGGAAGAGGACACAGAGGATGGTGAGCAGTTTACTTCGGTCAGGAATCCCTGATTCAGACTTTCACAATGGAAAAGAAAATGTGAGATCTAGGTAACCGATGCTAGGAGACCCATGCCATCAATGGGCAACTGTGGCTTCCCGGAGAGTGTAAAGTTGTTCTTGAGACCTGTGCTTTGTCTGAAGGAACACAGACCATGGAGATGGAGATGATGATGACAAAACAGGTCTCAAGTAGACATGCCAAATGACAAGAATTCTTAGCAGGACAGTAGTTCTTCTGATTGAAATGAAGAACAAGAAGAAAACATCAAGGAAGTGAGACAATTTGCACAGGAAGAGCAATACTTTTTTCTACAGACCGAACATGATCTGTAGGTTCCTACCTGAAAAAAAGTGCAGGTCTACCTGCTGGACCTTTGGTGTTGGAAGACCATGAGCTTCAAGGGAAATAAGTTCAAAGCTGATCCACAAACAGGAGAAACCTCTACACACGGAAGCAAAGGATTCTCACCTTTTGATGTCCGTTCTTCTGGATACTCCACATCCAGGGAAGCAGCTGCTCCATAGAGAAGACTTCCTGCCCTGCTTTCATCAAGGCCACTTCTAAAGTGTTCTAGGTAACAAGTGTCCATCTTTCTTTTTTTTTAATTATTCCATCTTGATTTTGATTTTATACAGTGTCTCATGTAGGTCTGGCTGGCCTCAATATCAACATGTAGCCAATGATGGCCCTCCTGCCTCCGTCTCCTGAGTACTGGGTATTATCATACCCAGTGCTTGGGTCAAACACTGGTCCCTGCTATCTGGTACTCTGCCAGTTGAGCTATATTGAGCTGAGGCGCACACATCTCAATACATCTTTTAGCATATTTTACATTTCACATATTTCATGCATTTCACTGCGAATCTTTTCTCACCTGCAGTGAGTTGTAACTCATCACCAAAATAATGAGTAGAGCCGTTATTTATGCCTCCGCTCGAAATACTCCCACACTCCGATTTCTCTAAACCTGCTATTTAAATGATTAGCCCTCGTCACTCCCCCATCACCAAGTTCTCCCTGCTCTCCATGTGTTTATTTTCAAGCCTTTGAAAAATGAAGACTATAAAACTGGGACAGTTCCCATGGTGACACGTTGGTGTCTTTGATCCTCTCTACTCTCACATGGCAAGCGAACCACCCAGACAGCTGAAGCTCATTATGATCCTGTGAAGACGGATCACGCCTGCTTCACTCACCAGCCCTCCCCCAGCATTGTAGATGACACTGCTGGCGGCCTTTAAAAGAAGATCCATCTTGCTCTCCATACCTGCCTGGTAGAGATACTGAGAGATAGCTGAGGTGTAGAAGCAAGCGTGTGAAACAAAGAGCGTGGAGGTCCAACCCTGGCACTGCATCCAGGACCAATCCAGACACTGAATTACCATTTTACTATGTGAAGAGCTTAATATCAGAAGGCGAATGGAGTGCTCCAGGGTGTTCATTCTTTTGTGAACATCTGCCCACCACTGGGTGAAAGGATCCACCTATGGGAAGGAGTCTCCAAGTGTTCAGAGGATCCAACAAGAAGCTCACATCATGGTATAGTATTAAAGGAAGGCCCTCAGCCCAAATTGGCCACTTTTTAATTCTTGATAACCAATGGTAGCCAGATATGGTGACACATGCTTGCAAGTACCAGCACTGGGGAAACTGAGGAAGGAGATCCATGGGCTGGTGTGCATAACAAGATCCTGTCTACAAAAAACAAACTGAGACAAAAGAGTGCTATGGGAAGAAAAGATTCTTTGACAATCATCAGTTTCCAGGGTCAAAGAAAAGTGTTCACAATTATGATAGTGACAAGCCTTGTTCTGTCCTCTCTACCTTGTGCTGTTCACTGGTCTTCAGATCCAGCGAAGCCTTGATTTGTTTCCAGTTGCGTAAATGCTCCACTGCAGGGTTACTGCATCCCAACCTTTACGAATACCTCAAAAGAGTAGAGTGAGATCCTTCCTCCTTAGATCAGTAAGAACTGGATATAGAGCTACAAGTGACAACCACCTTGCCTAGAGGACCCAAGAGAGAAAGGCAATTCAGAAAATGAAGAGGCTTGTGTGCTCAAAGCCACAGAGAGTTTCAGGCCAACCTGAGCTACATGAGACACAAGAAAGGAAAAAAGGAAGGAAGGGAAGAAGAGAAGGAGGGCTAGACAGAGGCAGACAGAGACAGGGACAAGGGGAGGAGAAGAAAGGGGAGGAGAAAAGATAAAACAGATTGAAAGGTAGAGGAGAGAAAGAAGAGCAGAGAGACATGGGGGAGGGGAGAAGAGTTGGCTACAAACCTAACTGGGTGCTTTGGGTGACAATAAGCTAGTTAACTTAAATTCTCTAAACCTTGGAATATTGGTTTATGCAGTGATGATGTAATAATCCTTATTACATCTGATAGCAGATCAATGCCTAGTAGAGAACACACCAGAAAGGTGTAAATGAATGATAAATATAGTCAACACAACTTGGTCCCCAAGGCAGCTTTAAAAAGAGAGAAAGAATATTCCACCTAAGACTGTGCTGAGCCATTTCTGTGCTAGGGTCTTTTAATACTGTAAAGTCAGTGCTCAGATAATACCAACAAAATCACTAACAAACTCAGAATCAGGCTTTTGGGTCTCATAGGGGATGTGCTTCCAACAGTGACACCTGGGTTACAGCTTAGTTTGGAATCCTCAGACAAGGAGATCTGGCCTGGCTGGTGGAAGTGTCCAGAAAGCACCCCTGGGCGCCATTCTCAGTCTGGCCTGAAGCACAGTCTGAGCTGATGAACTGGGAAGGGCTGTAATGAAGTTCTCAGATGCTTGGAGATGTAAACACCAGTGGGTGTGGGTGACTAGGTGTGGAGAGGTGACAACGAGCCAGTAAAAATATGAGCAAAAGGTAAGGAAGGAAACCCATCCACTGGGACTGATATGGAAACACTGCGAGCCAGACACTCAAACAAGGAGCAAGAGTCCCTGGAGGCCAGTGAAGTCCTGAAGCCAAAGGGCAATCTCACAGAAAAGATGATGTTGTGACCTCCTAACCTTGGGTCTTTGTCTACCAGAGAGTATTATTAGAGCACACACTGGTACACAGTCTACAGGGAGAGTCTGTGTCCAAGACTTTGTCCCTGCCCATCAAGTCAAGGTATTAGTAATGTTAATAATTAGAATCCTGATCCCCCATTTACCAGCTGGGTGACTTGGCTGGTCTCTAACAACTTCAGGCTCTCTTTTCCTCAGCTGCAAACACATAAAATAATCAGTAGTTTCCACATAGAGTCACTGGGAGGATTAAATAATATAATACATCTAAGAAAAAGAAAAGGCCCTTGGCCCAATGCCCAGCCCAGCTAAGCCATTAATAAAGGCCCATAACACTGCCATTCCCAAGTCTTTCTCACGTGCCCAGGCCCACTATTGATGTTGTCTAGGTACCGGTTGAAAGCCAATGCCGTGCTCACCCAAGGCACCTAAATGAATGTCACTAAGAGGTCTGTTGTTAGAGACCTGAATATGATGAAGCAGAATGACAATAGATTTTGGAATATCTAGAGCTAACCCTGAAGAACGTATTCCTTCCGGATTCTACACCTGGCTGAGAGCAGAGTCCACAAGGATCAGCCATCTAACCCATTAGAGCTAGAACAGAAACCTAGAGGGAGGGAGGGAGTCATTGACCAAGTTGAAACAAGGAAAAAGTTGGGGATCTTTCTCCTCTCCTGTCCCCCACTACCACTGCCTCCCACTGGCAGAATTTCATGGGGAGTCATGGCAATGGTTCTATCATGGTCAGTTTCACAATAGATATCAGCTCTGCAGTGCAGAGACCGATGGAAGGCAGAGTTTAGAGACACACCTACCAGCCCAGAATCTAGGACTCAGCATCCTCATTAACCCTCTGAAGGTGGATGCCAGTATCACCCTCTTTCAGATGACGGAATGATGTGTGTGTGTGTGTGTGTGTGTGTGTGTGTGTGTGTGTGTGTGTTACATGCTGGCCAGAATAATGATGGAACCTTGTTTTGATCTGAATCTGGCACATCACATACTGCCTCAGTGATGCCTGTCCTCGAAAGAATGGGTAGAGATCTGGTAGGAGGGTTTTCTACAGGAAAGCAATGCTTGCATAGAATCCTAAATTATCATTAGCTGAGTAATGATTTATAAAATCAAGAACTATGAAAACAAAACGAAATGTAGAAATCATGAGTTTTTTTTGGCAAAGAGATTTTTTAACCTCTGGTTACTGTCATACTCCCGGACAGCTGACAGACAGAATCTAGCCAGCAAGCCAGACTTCCACTTGTGTAGCACTCCCCAATACTTTCTGTGTAGTGATATGTCTTTGCTAATCACTTTAATTTACTTAACCATCATTAAAGTCTTCAATCCACCATGGGTGTTCCCCTGAAAACCTCTCAAAGACCTGAAGATTGCAGGTTGTGACAGTTGCTAAGGTGCAGTGATGTCTTAGTTAGAGTTTTACTGCTGTGAACAGACACCATGACCAAGGTAAGTCTTAAAAAGGATAAATAACATTTAGTTAGGACTGGCTTACAGGTTCAGGAGTTCAGTTCATTATCATCAAAGTGGGAGCACGGCAAAATCTAGGCATGGAATGGTACAGGCAGAGCAGAGAGTTCTACATCGTCATCTGAAGGCTGCTAGTGGAAGACTGACTTCCAGACAGCTAGGATGAGGGTCTTAAGTCTACACCCACAGTGACGACACACCTACTCCAAGAAGGCCACACCTCCTTACAGAGCCACTCCCTGGGCCAAGCATATTCAAACCATCACAAGTGGCAACCAGATGTTTAAGAGCAGAAAAATGCAGTGAGGTGCTGTAGTATCTCTGCCCAGCTTTCCAGAACCAAAAAAAAAAAAAAAAAAAAGATACCAGCCCACCTTTCTCGAAGGGTTTTGCAGAAGGTGGCGTAAGGTCAATTTAGACTTTTTCCTCTCTATAGTCCTCTGGCCATACTGAGCAGATCGAGGCACCCTTGTCTTCCCTTTCCTACAAGTCCTTTCCGGCTACTCTGTCATCTCACCTACCCATCGTAGAAGAGGCTCTCATTCCTGTGTGCCTCTATGAAGCCAGCAGGATCACCATGGGCCATCGGAGACATCACTAAGCCTTGGTTTCCTAGGCTGCCAATGAGAGAAATACTAGCTGTGGTGTCTACTGCACAGACTTGTGGGAAGGAAAACAAGATGGTCCCGGGCCACACAGGAGAGGTGAGCACAACAAAGACACGGACTGCTGAGCGTCAAGCTGGAAGCGGCTCTGAAAGCATGGAAACCAACCTTCTCAACTTACAAAAGGGAAAACCCAGGCGCGTATTCCTTGGCTGGGTGACTGAGGGCAGTGGAAAAACATGATCCTCTGGGCGTCTCAGAAGACCTCTATCGTTTGCCCACCATGGACATGTGGGCACCACCAGGACAGACCTCCCAAGAATGAGAGCCTGGGACCTGAGTAGAAGCAACAACTCCCCACAACTTTCTCAGCTGTGGTTCAGTAGAGGAAGAGTGAATCTGAGAGAAAAGAGGGGGATGTGAGCTGTTGGTGAGCTGTTGGGGCTGCCGCTGCACAGAAGCCCTGTGGTGTTACCTTGTGTGGTCATGAGCACCAGCTGACTCACCCCACATCCCTGTCACTCCCAACCCCATCTGGAGAGAGAAAGGATGAGAGACAGAGAGGGAGGCCCAGGGAAATGGAGCTATGCAGAACTGAAAGGTCCTGTGGAAAAGGAGAGTTAGGACATAAGCTGAGCTACTGAGGCAACTGCGCTTGGGCTCCAGGGAAACAGACATACTGTGATCCTTGAAGGCTAGAGAGGGTCAAGGCTGGGTTAAGTAAGTATCACAGGGCGGGTGGCCTCAGTGACATTCAGAACCAGAACTGGGGTCTGAGGCTAGGGCACACTGCTGAATCCAGGAGAAAAAGTATAGAAGGCGGGGGCTTGTGGCCCTCAGCTGTCTGCTTCTAGAAGCTCAGAGAGAGGATTTGGTTATGGTTTTAATCAGTTTTTCATTACTCAAGCAATGCATTCTCAATGCAAACAATGCAGACATTCCATAGAGCGGAAACCCCTCTTGGGAGCCTATCCCTCCACACTCCCCAGAGACTCATTCGGATGTCCTGCCTTCTCAGCCTCTGCGCATGACTTAAAGCCTGTAGATGTTCTTATGGGAAGTCATGCAGCTGTGTGCACATGTGTGGCCGTCTGTAAAGAGGAGCAGCCATGCAAACCACCCAAATGGACTTGTTCACACCCTCGTTCCACAGGACACCACACCTACAGAGCTGAATGCATCCTTCGTAAATTGCCACCGTGACGTTCCAAGGCCAGGGAGAGTGATCGATTTACCTAACCACACTCCCACCGAAAGGGATGTTTTTCCCCAGACCTACATTTCCAAGTACCATATCGACAAGCATCTTTCCAGGAGCTCGATAACGAGGAATCAAATGAAAAATGCAACATGGGATTGCTGGTCCATGCCTACAGCCAAAGTGCCTGAGAGGCTGCCGAAGTGGGAGGATTGCAGTGAGCAGAGCTATACAGTGGCGCCCTATCGCCAATAAATCAATACCCAATAAATAAATATCCAAGATGAAAAATAATTGTAAAAAGAAAGCTACGTTATATGTAATACACATTTATATGTACACTGTATGTATGTATTTAACGAGACCTGCTAGTGTGTAAAGCTATCCCCCCCCCAGGGGTGAGACTCTCCACAGAGAAGTGAGAATCTCACAAAACTTGCCCCTTGATCTAAAACCCATCTGTCCTCAGATATTACAGGCATGTTATCAGGAATTGTGATAACCTTTACCCAAGATGGGACCAAAGTGTTCGACTTCTGTCTCCGCGTGCAAGGGTTTAGTATGCTTTGTGCCCCTTAGTCATCATTGGGTGAGTTCTACATATTTATGCTTGCTCTTTTTTTTTTATTATTTTTTTTAAATCTGTCGTCATATATCAGTCCCCTTGGCTTTCTAATCAAATCCAGCTTTTTGAATGAAACTGTAGCTCGGTGTTTAGCTGGCTAAATGTTGTGTTTCCCCCCCCACCCCCCGAACACTGAGAAAGTTGCCGTGACAATGCTGCCATGACAGTGGCCCCCTTCTCAGTGGACCCAAGAACCACATGCTGCCACTGCACATTGTGTGCTTGTCCTGTACTGGGTGTTTCAGCTCTGTATCCCTGGATGCTCGGGAATGTAGTCCAGGTTCCACTGCTGGTCTTGAGAAGAGAGGAAGGCAATGAATGTAGATCACTTGCCCAGCATGCACAAAAGCCTGGTTTAATCCTGACTACCACATAACCTCAGCACCACAGAATAACCAGGCGACTTATAAACCAGACACAGTGGCACATGCCTGAAATTTTAGAATTCAGGAGGTTAGATGTGGGAGGATCAGAAGTTCAAGGCCATCCTTGACCATATAGCAAGTTCAAGGCTAGCCTGTATTACTTGAAATGCTAACGGGAAGAGGGGGAGAAGAAAGGGAGGGAGGGAAGGGAAAGAGGGAGAAGGAAAGGGAGGGAAGGCACAGAGTGAGGGAGGGATGGAGGGACAGAGGGACAAAGGGGACAAAGTCTGAAGATATCTTTCCTTCAAATGCAGTATTGAAAAAGTCTACTGGATTCTTCTTCTTCCCCTGGGCCTGCCAGTCCTAAGCCTTCAGCCACTTTGAGAGAACACTGGGCAAATACACTTCCAGGAATCTTCTGGCCTGGCCTCACAGGCAGGGCTGCTTGAGAATCTGCAGGAGGAGGGAGATTGAGTTCATTTTCCCTGAAACCTTACCTTGACCCTATGCTCAGTTGCTCAATCCTTTAGTTGCTTATGTCATACAGCAGTGGCTCTCAAAACGTGTTTTCCAGATAGCTACATCAGTTTTACCTGGAACAGGTCACAAGTGCCTTTTCCCAAACTCAGCCCACTGGGTCTGATTGGTGCGTGGCTCAGTGGTATGCTTTTTAATTATGGTTTTGTGGAGGGCAGGGTTTGTTTGATTTTGTTTGGGGGTTGATTGATTGAGTGTGTGAGTGTGTGTGTGTGTATGTGTGTGTGTGTGTGTGTGTGTGTGTGTCCTGTTTTATTGGTGGAAGAATCCTTCTTTGCCTCTCCCAGCTATAAGAATACAATTTTTCCTACTTTGATGTATGACCTGAGTATATATCTAACCTCTTTGAACTTCATTTTGTCATCTGCCTTCCTCACTTGACAGATAAAGAGACTGAGGCCTAAAGAATGGAAACAATGTTCAAGAAAGTATGCGGTGGCCTGGCGGTGGTGGCCCACACCTTTAATCCCAGCACTTGGGAGGCAGAGGCAGGATTTCTGAGTTCGAGGCCAGCCTGGTCTACAGAGTGAGTTCCAGGACAGCCAAGGCTATACAGAGAAACCCTGTCTCAAAAACAAACAAACAAACAAACAAAAGAAAGAAAGTATGCGGTGAAGTTGGTTTGATCCCTGGTTTGGGGGCCTTTAATCATCCATTGCTCTTTGTGTGTCCTGCCTGGTGGTTTTAGCTCCTTGTAATGAGCTCCGAGAACACACCAGCTCCTATTGCCTGTGACAGCCCTGCAGTCATGTAGAGAAGATTCTCAGATCTCACTCAAGACTGCTCTACCATTCTTCTCGTGGGCTTGCTGCCCCCTCCACTTAGCCACAGCCACCAGTGCTGGTGCCATAGCTGGCTTCAGAAGGGGAGGTCTTTTCTTCTTTCCTTGGATGCTTCTGTTTTCTCCTTTCCTGTTTCCATGGCATGCCCCTGCCTTTGCATCCAGAATGATGGCAGGATGTGCTTTCTAAAGGATTCCTTTCTCCAGGCATTTCCTATTGATTTCCTTCCTGAAGGAGGCCCCTGCCTATCTACCCTGTGTCAAAAGAGAGCAGTGTGGGAGAGAATGGAAGAGGAACAGGAATGTGAAGTGAGAGAGGTAAAGAGGAAAACAGAGGGAGTGGAGTGAGAGAGAGAGAGAGAGAGAGAGAGAGAGAGAGAGAGAATCCATGTTTTTCATACTAGTCTTACCTTTCTGATCCCTGTGACTGGCAGAGGCAAAGGAGACCCCCATGGTGGATGACATCAAAATCTCTCTTAAGCTCCACATCACCACTTTTCTGAGATTAGAAGAAAAAGGAGCTACTCCACAAGGAATTCTTTCTGTAAAAGTCGCATCTCCGGATTCAAATCCTCTTTCTTCCCAAGCCAAGACTCAGTTTCCTTACCAAGGCGAAGCTCTGGCCATTCTTGCCATTCCCTCAAACTCTCCTACATCTCCCAAGGCAGAGTCTGAGTGCCTAGCAGGGAGTCAGGTGGGCATGCACTTCATGTGGGCTCCTTGGGAGCCAGGTGGTCTCTCTGGTACAGTGACTCACTTGAGAAAGTTATGTAAGGCTAACTCATATACTACCAGCTCGCCCACAACAAATGAGCACACTTCATGGCTTAAACTTGGCCATGAAATATGGGTGGTACGAGTCTATAGTCGCAGCACTTGGAAGGCAGAAAGAGGAAGTTCAGCTTAAATTCAAGGTCACCCTGATCTACATAGTGAGTTCTATGCTAGCCAGAGGTATTATCACCAGACCCTATCATAGAAAAAGAAATGTATCCAGCACAGCTCTGGTGGTACAAAATTCTATAGCAAAATATCAGTAAAGCTAGACACTCCTTAAAGTGTATACATAGATGGTTCTTGAAATATGAAAGGCCATGTACTAGGAAATCTACTATAAATTGAAAACACTGAAAGTCTAAACCATATTTGATATACCTGTTTAATATACCTTAATATACCTAATCTAGTAGAGATTCTAGTTTAGACTGCTGTTCTATCTGCTCAGAATCAAGAGTTACAAAAAAAAAAATCTAATGCAAACTCGTTTTATATGAAATACCAAATATTTCATTTTATTCAGTGAAATCACAAGACAGGATGGTAATTCTAAGAGAAACCTGGCTGAGCATTTTAGAACATGCTGTAATCTCAGCACTTGGTGGTGGATGTGGAAGAACAAGGATTTCACCATCTCAGATCTTACATCTATATAAAGAGTTACAGCAGCCAGCCTAGGCAACAGAGACTATGTCTCAGAACGAAAAGAAAGAAAGAAAAAAGGAGGGAAGGAGACAGGGAGGAAAGACAGAGAGGAAGGAAGAGAAGGAGGGAGAGAAGAAGGGAAGGAGGGATGACAGAGGTAGGGAGGGAAGGCACAGAAAGTAAGAAAGGAGAAAAGAAGAGAAGACAAAAAAGAAAGAAGAGAAAAATCCACAAACCAGCCATCATATGTACAGAAAAGACCTTACCTAGCTCCTTCTGGCCTCTGGGGTTCCAACCTGTTCTCTCTCATCCCATCTCCACCTCTACACATCTACCTGCTCTTCTGCCGTGTGGCTCTTCTGTGTGTTTCTTGTCATTGAATTTCAGATCCACTGAATAATCTAGGATAGTTTGATCTCAAAATCCTTAATTTGTGGCTAGAAGACACAGCACTTGAAAGAAGACGTAGCACTTGAAGGGTACATACCGCCCTGGCAAAGGACCCAGGTTCCATTTCCAGCCCCGCCGTAGGCAGCTCACACTATCTGTAACTCCTGCCCCAGGGCATCTGACACCCTTTTCTGGCCTTCATGGGCACCTGTACTCATGTTCACATATTTCGTATAGACACACATCTACATGTAATTAAAAATAAAAAAACTAAAACAAACCTACATTTAAATGATCCTTTATTTAATGCCATTTACAAAGATTTTTTTTTTTTTTTTTACAAATAAGGCCATGTTCCCCAATTCAGGGGTTAAGACATGTACACACTTGTACACACTTTTGCTAAAGACTACCATTTGGGGCAAAAATACCTGCTTCGTAGGAACATGGTGTTTGTTTGTTTGTTTGTTTGTTTAATATTTGATAATGAACAAATCGGGCCAGGTCAAGGGCTAGGCATAGCTACTCAGCAAATGCTCAGATAAAATTCTCAACGCCTCTACCCCACCCTGCCCTACTTCCTCCTAAGCTCGCCCCTGAAGGTAGCTGTGTGTAGCCAAGGTCAGTAAGGGTCATGATAATGAATTCTGTGTGGTTATGATGGCATAAGCCCTTTTCCCATTTACACCCTTCTGATTTATACCAGCCCAGGGAAGGAGACAAGGCAGACTCTTTTTCTTACTCTATTTTGCAAATGAATACATGGAGACCCAAAGTGGGGTGTGTCGGTGATTAGGCCCAATTAGCTCAGAGCTAATATTTCAAAGGAAACTAAGGACTTTCCCCGGGTGAACAGAAAGCAGCAGCAATAGGGTTTTCGGTGATGCATACGTGATTTAGAGGTGGTAACAGTGTGGGAGGTAGCTGTCCGAGAAATGTTATTGCTGCAAGGACCAAAAGTGTCCTATTTGCTGTGAGTGCAGAGCTCAGAGCATTCGATCTCAGTGGGTTAGTCTCCGGTCACCCGTGTACCTCCCCCCTCCCCCAATGGTGTCAGGAAAGAAAAAAAATCTCACAGAGAAGCAACAGGAAGAACCTGAGAAAAGGAGCCCTGCCTGGCTGCAGCTTGGATGCTCATTCCCAAGCTATGTGACATTAGACATGTACCCAGCCTTTCCATGCCTTAACCTGGCCACTTGTAGACAAGGTACGTTTGAAAGGTGAGAGACAACCTTCCCCTCCCTCTGGATCTTAAAAGTCCTGACTTCAACTTGCCTGGAATCATAAGTGGAGCCATTATTCTAAATTATGTCTGCATTGTTGGAGTCTAACACTTTTCATTTCATTTCTTATTTTGTTTCTGAAGGCTGGGTTGACCTGCAAGCTTTCCTGATGAGATGGCAAATGAGATATTTTCCCTACTTAGTTGTGTGATCTTGAGCACCTGTCTAACCTCTGAGACCCTGAGCTTCCTCATCTACCCAGTGGGAGGGGAGCGGAGGGGAGAGAGGAATAAAGGGGGGGGGGAAGTGAAGGAGAATCTCTCCAGATTATTTGTCAGTAAGGCCACGAGTGCAGAGTACTGGTTAGACACATCACAGTGGCCACGTCCAGTCTAAGGTTAGTGATGGGATCTGGGCTTTCTAAATCCTTTACATGCTGACATGCACAACATCCTTTGAGCACACTCAGTCTCAGCCCCATTGAAACTAAGACTCACTCAGAGGGGAAAAGTAACTTCCCTGAGAAAGTCAAAGGCTAAGAAGGCTGAGAGTAAGAACTCAGCCCTCTGGGTGTTGGGACCAACCAACACCATCAGAGGACAGTCTGCCTGAAAAAGGCTTAATGTTTTCTCCTGCCATAGCACAACACAGAACCTGAGATATTTCTGTTGTCCCTCCACCATCCCCTTCACAAGCCCCAGGACATATGAACTAGCTGGAGAAGGGAAGGGATGGGGGGCGGGGCAAGAACAGACCATCAAGACCCCAAGATTCTGAAGTGAAAAAAAGGAGACACCAGTACCTAACCTAAGACAATTGGGGTGTACTGCAAAGCAAGGCCTCCTTGTGTGACTTTTTTTTTTCAGAGCACACAGCAGAGACAGATGTGTCAAGAACAGCTGGAACACAGCCTTTTATCTACCAGCCGGTGGGTGGTATAACTGGATGGTATGGTATACTTGATTCAAGGGACTGTCAACCTTGGGAGGGTACTATCCAAAGATTCAACAGGGTTGCTGGGAAGTACACTGAGCAAGCAGCAGTGAACTGAGCCTCTGCCTTTGGACTTAGCCTGGTTCTTCTGAGGTTGTACAAACTTGACCCGCCTGTGACCTTTCCTGGGTCTCTGGAAGAAAGATGAACAAACTTGCCTTAGAGGTGACAGTGCTGTCTGAGGCCGCAGAAATATCCCAAAGCTGGGAGCCAGGTGGGGCGCTCACCTGCCACGGAGACAGGACCCGACTTTTTGCGCTTCTATCTGAGAAAACCTAAACATAAATCATTCTCTGAAAAGGGCGCCTTGGGTGCTTCTCCTTGCAGGGGCTCCAGCCCAGCCCTTTCCAAACACCCGCACCCCCTTTAATCCAGGCAAACACTGAAAGAGAAAAGCCTGGAAAAGTGGCGCTTTTTTGATGTGTGCAGGCCATGAACAAATGAGGCCCTGCCTCTACCTTAAAGTCACAAGAGGCTCCTGTGGGTTGGGGAACTACCTGTCACTGGCTGTTAGCTAAGCTGCCCTCAAGGCTGGGGAGCAGTGAGGCAGCTAGAAAACCCCTGTTGTGTGTGCTAAGTATTGCAACTTGCAGTTCTAAGGGAATGTTAGAAGACACCAAAGAAACTCAGACAACAGAGCTAAACTTTTCTTTATCCTCCATCATGCTTGATTTCAGTAAGATCTGTTGATCCAAAAGCAGTAACAGGCTAAAAGAAGAAGAAAAAAGACGAGATGCTTTAGACGTGGAAATTGACGTCTTTCCCTTTCTTTTTAGTTCAAAATCAAAGACGGAATTCAAGGAGAAGAGACAAGAGAAGGGGAGAGAGAAAGAGAGGAGGAGAGAGAGAGGAAGAGAGGAGCCCGGAGTCCGAAGTCCGCGGGCTTCCTACCCGCAGAGCCAGGACCGAGAGCGCTTTTCCGCAGCCTCCGCGGGCTCGGAGCTTTTAAGGGTTTCTAATCCTGGAAGGCTGTCTGACATCACCCCGTTTCTTGTCGGCTGATGTTTCGTACAAGCCTCTCATTTCCTCAGCGATCTCGGAGCCGCCAATTACTGCCTCGATCTGGTGTTTATGTTTGCCCGGTCCTGCGCCTGGCCCCGCGCCCGCCCGCGAGCCTGCGCTTCCCTGGCCGCTCGGCCCGAGGGGGTGGGTGGGGGGCCCTGGCCCGCGCACCCCAGCGCAAGGGAGGGGTCCCCCTTCATTTTTTTTCATTGACTTCAGCACCATGTGATCAGGAAGTCTGGCCTCCCTCCATTTCCCCTCCCGACTGAAGGGAAACATTGTGTAGCAGCCCGCCGCGGCCACTGGTGGGATGGCCTTCTCTGGCCTGACGTAGGGGGATAAAAATAACCGGCATATTTAAGGCCGGAGCAGGAATCCCGGCGCTCACACGCGGCCTGGTCAGTTCCCGACGCCACCAGCAGCGCTCTGCGCAGCATCCTAGCTGCTGCTGCTGCTCTGCCAGCCAGCTCCGGAGTGCCTGCACCGCACATCTTGTCCTTGACCTGGAGACCCAGGCCTTGGAGAGGCACCTCGCAGAGCCTCCCCTCTCCAACCTCAGCAGCCTTGCATTCTGTGTGCTGCCTCCCTGGAGATGAGAAAGGAGAATGCACAACAGGATGGCCTCAGAGAAAGTGGCCAAGAAGCCTGATGCTCCCAGGGGGGTTAAGACAGCCTTTGTCTCAGGGGAAGGTGACAACAAGCTACCACTCCAAAAGCTGCATGCCTCCAGCCAGGCTCACATCAAGTCCCTTTTACACCTCCCTTTTACAGTGGAGCTGCGTGTTTCAAAGATTTGCAAACGTGTGGGAGAGCGAGAAACAAAGAAGCAGCATTTACCAAGGCCAACTTCATCAAAGAAAATAGAAAAGATCCACCATCATCACCACGCCCCTAAAATACCCAGTAGTCTGAGATAATATGATTTCACAGTAACTTGTCCGGTCATCCAGCTGATGCCCCCCCCCCCCCCCCCCCCCCCAGCCAGAACATCCCCAGGCTGCCCCCTACAGCCCTTCACTGCGGCCACCAGCTATGCAGGGACCCAGAAAACAGAGAAGGAGGAATATTCCTTGTGCCTAGATGTGCGAGCACCTCATAGCCCACAAGCACCCCCTCCCACTCCCTGAGAACTAGTCTGCAGCTGGCATTCTCCTGTTCATACCCTCGGGTAAACCTAGTGCCCTGTTAAAAAAGTGCAGACGTCCTATTTTACACAAAGGGAAACTGAGGCTGGGAGAAGTGAACTGATAGGATTTCAATGCACTGATAGGATTTTCTGCACCATCTTCATTCATTTGTGTCACCTATGCCATGGCGATTTCTCACACGTGGGAGTCAACTCCTCTCTGTTACCCTCCTCCCAAACTCCAATCCAACCCAGCAATGGTGACTTCTCCTCTGACCTGTGGACTCCTCAGCTCTGCCCTAGCTCTGAGCCATAAACAAGTTTTTACTTCCAATTAAAAATGAGAAGTCTCCCTGTCTTCCGTTGTCTAAAGTAACAAGATATTCCAAAATTTCTGGCAGAGTTACTCTCCTAAAAAGCCAAATGTTATGAGGAAAAGGGAACAGACACATCCCTCCCCGCTTTTTGGTATTACAGAGATGACAAATAGCTATTTGTCTGGGTGGAAGAGGCAAAGAAGGCTTCCCTAAGAAAGACTGAGAATTTAACCACCTCTGAGGAGGGAGACTGCAAGGATAAATGTGGTTTGGCTGATTCTGCAGGTCCCAGCACACTGACTGACAATTGCTGCTCTTGACCCATAGTAATTAGACTGAATGGATAGAAGGGCTGAGGGAAGCCAGGTACAGCAGATTGAGGTGCATCAGAACTATTCAGTCTGGTCAAAGCTTTAGTGACTGGTGATGGTTACATATCCCTGGGAGGTAGGTGCCAGTGTCCCTGCTGTGAGTGTAAAGAAACTGGTCACTTGACCAAAGTGCCACAGTAAGGAATTCTGAGCACAGCATTTGAACCTAGACACCTTACTTCCAGAAGCTGGGTTCTTAACTACAAGGCTAAATTCCAAACAGCTGAGACGCCAGAGAAGCACCCACCCTTCCCTAAGCACCTCCTTGGTTCCACTGAGGCTGGATACTGACGAAGAGGAGGAGGCTTTGTTTCTCAGGCACTCAGATCTCAGAGAGATAAGCTTGAAAACACAACTGGACTACAAGTACCTCACAGGCAGACTTAGCCCATCCTCTGCTCAGCTACCCCACATCACTGACACAAATGTCTGTTGAATTGATTACTCCTCACAGAAGCCAACCTCTGGACCATCTTCCCTGTTTGCACTGAATGTGGCTCATGACTATGACATCACTCAAGCCTACACAGCTGCTATTCCTCTAGCCTGAGAATATCTGAGGGTAGAAATGGTGACTGGCCTAGTCAGTATGGGGATGGTACCCACTCACTCACTTGATATTGATAATGGATGCACACAACACATTAGCCCTTCACTGCTCTCCTTATTGATCAAGGTAGGCCCTTGATAACCACCACCTTGACTTTCTGAATCTCAGCACCTCGTCTGCTGCCCCACAGAATTTGTCACAGTCGTTTTTTACTTCCTTCTCCTCTCCCATAAACTCATAAATGCAGAAACCGCCTCTATTTGCCTACCATAGTACACCCCACTTGGATTAAAGTGCCCCACACATTGTGACTCTCAGTAAACACTCAAGAAGTCAATGAGCAAATGAATGAGCAAGTGAATGAATGAGTGTGCAAATACATGAATGGATGGATGGAATGAATGAGCCCACATTTGTTGAAGTAAGTCTTATCTCTTCATTTACAATAAGTCCATTCCAAAGTCAGTCGGGACTGTGGAGAGCCACTGAAATAATGTCGCTGCCCACGTTATATTCATAAAGTAAGTGCTTTTTGTCTGTGACCACTCCAAATCCAAGACTCATCCATATTGATGATAAAAAACTACATGAAAGGGGGGCCATTGAATGAGGCCCTTCTTCTCATACAATGTGGGCTCCAGTGGCCACTATCGTTAGAGCTACACACAGACTCTCTTTATGCCTCTCTGTTTTCATTAGCTCGGGTAACTTGCCAACGAGTGATCCTTTGGGGCTGAAATTTTCCATGCTGGGTCTTGGCAAAAGGTGAATTTTGGGGAAAAGTTTGAATAAAATCCCTTTAGCCATTTTTTTTTTTTTTAAGTTTGATGAGGATAAAAAAAATACATTTTTTCCTCGCCTTTAATTGAAGACATTTTTAGGCCACAGGAAACGCCAATTCAGTTGAACTTTGAAAAAAAAAAATGGACCTCAGATCTAAACCCACCTAAGGAAACAGGGAGATTATTTTGGGGCTCAAGAAATTTTTTTAACTAAAAAAAAATACACACCAAAAATGTTGTCTAAAACTCTGTTGCAGCTTTAGCACCCATGGTATCTGCTCTCCCAGCCTGGGCTGTATAAGTCTCTCCGTTATTTTAGCAGATCACAAAGGCTCAGAGCTGTTTAGAAGGGTTATAAAGCTTGGATTTCAGCTCCTCTGCCATGACATATGATAGCACTTCTCGCTTGCTTTTGTCTCAAGAATCTTTCTTTAGCACTGTACCAGGAATATATGGTTTGAACAATCGCCTCTAAAGAGAACAAAGCCAGGGTTCCTGGCATGAAGGGATCGCTCCTTCAAAGCCAATCACGCAATTTGCTTTCGGGAATTTTCTCAGACAAATGCTAACCGGGGTATTTTATCTGGTATTAGATTTTTCTCAATATTCTATTCAATATCAGATTCTTGCTTTCTTATTCATGGGAAACTACCATTCGCTAGGCACACGTTAGCATTCTTGCCACAACATTTTTTTTTCTCAGAAAGCAGTGAGGATTCAGAAAAACCTGGGTTTGATTCTCAACAAATTCCACAGCCTCACTATGACTTAGTTTATTTGCCAGAGAAGTGGGAATAATGACATTAATAGACACTGTTGTGATTGACTTAGGTCAAATGTCCTCCCCTTGCCTGGTACAGTATCTGGTATGGAATCAGTGTTTAATAAATAGCAATGTCTTCCCTGCCACCCCCTCATCTGACTCACTGACATTTCTCCCATCTGTGTGCTATCTAGGTGACTCCTGGTATCTGTCTTATGAAATGAGCAAGGTGACTCTTCTGATCTGAGGACTCCTACCTGAGAAACAGCAGAATCAAAATAATATTAAGGAAACATTTTGATCCATGCTGATTTTTTTTTTTCAGGGATGCCAGCAAATGTGTCCTCGTCCACTGTTCACGTGTCCTCCTCTCCTACCAGAGAGAGCCTTTCCATCTTTGTAACTTGATGAAGTGCCTGGGTAATCAGACAAGCAAATGAATGAGAGAACAACTTAGAACCTTCTGCTTCTTTATAGACAATGACTTCTAAGCAAGCTTCATTTTAATGCACGCTGTATGAGAGCCAGAACCTGTTAGGAATGCACACTTACCTGGATGGTTTTATGCTTTAAAATGTGCTACATCTCAGACATCTTTTCTCCAAGTGGTTCTATTTAGCAATAAGCAGGCAGCAGCCTCCAACCAATCCTTCCGTGGGCCCCAACTTCCTCTATTCAAGTTTCTCCACTGCATAGACATAGAAAGGACTCAACAGAGGAAAAAAAACCACTATAGGAATAAAAAGAGAAAAAGGGGGAGGGAGGGAAGAAGCAAGGGAGGAAGGGAGGGAGGGGGAAAGATGGAGGGAGGAAGAGGAGGAAAAAAAGGGGGATGGGAGAGAGGGAGAGGGAAGGGAGGAAGGAAAGGAGGGAGAAGGATAGAAGGAGGAATGGAGGGAGGGAGGGACGGAAGGAGAAAGGGAGGGAGGGAAGGAGAAAGAGAAAGAGGGAGGGAGAGACACAGGGAGGAAGGGCAGGATGGGAGAATAGAGCTAGCTAGTTAAGTCTCCACACCCCCACTTCCTCTGGCTACACTGTAACCTTGTTACCTGGTTTCCTGCCATGAGTTTGCCTGGGCTTCTCTCCTCCTCTTTAATAGTTAGAATTATGAAACTTCAAGATGATTGAGTTGCAACTGTGTGTCCTTGCTTGCTTTTGGCCATTTTCTACCATTCCATCCACACTCCATTTCACAGAGGAAAACAGGCGCAGAGAGGTTAAGCAGTTAGCATTGGAGGCACAGCTAGAAGATGCCACCTCATTTTAAGTGACCTTTCAGGGTTTCTCAAACCTTCCCACCCATCTCTCAGCCATGCAACATGCATGTGAGTGGAACTGTGGGCATGTGTACACCATGCTTACATATGAATAATGTGTATTTATGGAGAAAAAAGATGTATTTTATGGACCCTAAACTGAAAGATACCTATCTATGAAACAAAGAGGCTGTAAGCATATCTAGGATGGAAAAACTCCACAGCAGGGTCTGCTCTGGGGGAGAGAGGAGACACCCATGAGATAACACACAGAAAGTTTCAGTTGTATTTGGTCAGTTTTTAATGTCATAAGCTGGTTGTATTCACATGATGTTTTTATGTTGTGTTTTATAAGTATTCATTTTTAATAATACCTTTTAATTTTTAAGATTTAGCAACATTTCCTGTTTTTTTTTTTTTCTGGCTATTTACACTCTTGCATCATGGCACAGACACACACACACAGACACACACACACACACACACACACACACACACACACACACACATACACACACACCCCTAGAGGCACAGCCAGCACACATCTTCCATCTCTGGCAAGTACACGACTCAGATATACCCTCTCCCAAAAACCCACGCACTCGCTCATGATGACAGGCACAGATTTAAACAAACACAGACACTCTGCCTGGCAGCTCTAGCCTCTGACCACCATTCTTGCCTTCAGTCAAGGGCAACAGAGCCAGACAGAGGGACTTTAAAACCTTGGGTGCTGGAAAAACACCAGCTGAGCGATGGGGTCACCTGGAATTTGGCAGAGTGAGGAAGTTTGGGGCCTTCTCTCAGGAGCAGTCATGGACAGATGCTACCATTGGCCAGAGTGTGGAAGAAGCCCGCCTGCCACTGGCTCATCTGGGAAGGGACAGAGTTAAGGAGCAGGGGGAAGTCTCCAGGTTTTCACAGTTTGGGTGGGAAGCAGTAAATGTGTGGGAAACAACCTCCTCAGAAACCATAGCAACACCCATTTGGCGGCTCTGGATTGGACCTGGACCAGACATTTATTAAGCAGCCTCATGAGCTGTGGTCTCCAGAAGAACAATACCAAACTGATCAAATGTTAATAGCTTCAATCTGTTCCTGCAGGAGGAGTTCTTCCCCATCCCCCTCTGGGCTCATTGCATCGCTGCCTCCAGCCTCAGCTGAAAACTGCTCTGTCCCCACCCCAGAGCCCAAGTGGAAGACGGGGACCACGAAGCCCACACAGGTGAGTGAGGGCACAGGCATGGAAAGTCCCTGGGGTCTTAGCAAGGCTGCTTTTCCGATGGGCTGTCCAAGTGGACGTGTCCAAGAGCGTCTCCTTCAGCAGCTCTCACTCTGGCTGTGTTTAAGAATTACCTGGAGAGTTTTAAAGGCAGTGCCAGTGTCTGGATTCCATAATACCCAGCTCAATCAATTCTGAATCTCAGAGGGTGGAGCCTCCTTATCATGTTTAAAGCTCCCCAGACAACTGTAATATCCAGCTGAGAGCCACAGAATAATTTCTTCCCTCTGTTGGATGGGGAAGTCAAGAGAGGGCCAGGGACTTGCCCAAGGTCACAGAGCTGGAGAGTCAGTGTTCAGAATAGAACCCTGACATTCCAAGTTCTAGTTCATAGCAAACTCCATTTATCTGGGCTACAGCACTCTAGAAAACTATAGAGTGATTCTCTCTCTCTCTCTCTCTCTCTTTCCCTCCCTTCTTCCCTCCCTCCCTCCATGATTCACTTTGAATCCTAGAATCCTACTTGAGATAAAATGGGTTCAAAGAAACACAAAAAAGCACAAGAAATAGCAGCACTCTCACTGATTCCCAGCATACACTACAGTTTTCAGATTAATTGTGGCTCACTGTGTGTCTCCTTAGCCAGATTCCCAAGTTTCCTTCTCCCCAAGATAAAATCCAAGGAATGTCTATCACTTCAGGCTTCATTCCTGTTCCTGTGTGATTTGAGTCTGCTTCCTAAGGATAGAGTAGCATCTTGTCAGGAGGAGATGGAAGAGAAGAAATGGAAAAACCAGCCTATCCCTCAGTTCTCATTCTCTTCATTAGAATGCTTCAGTGGGAGTCAGGCATGGTAGTAGATAGTTGTAGTCCCAGCACTCAGAAAGTGGAAGCAGGAGGATTTGTTCAAGGCAAGCCTTGGCTACATAGTGAGTTTGAGGACAACCTGGGCTACATGAGAGTCTGCCTCAAAAACAAATAGCAGAGGAAACCTCAACAGCACCTCTTAACCAGTCTTCTGACTAGGCAGAGGGTCTGCAGTCTTCCCCATTGAGCCACCAAACCATCCTCTCTAGAATACATTCCTTCTATGTTGCCCCTCAGCCAAAGTGTCTCAGGCAGGCCACTACTGACAGTCTCCAGAGCACTAAGCTGCTAACTCATTACACAGGGATCACATCTCACATTCTGGGCCAGGAAATGGCTGCTAGGGTAGAGTTTTAAAGGCAGAGGTCACATTCATGTTGAGAGACCATTCATGTGACCACTACTGTGAAAAGCCAAAGCCAGGTCCTAAGAGATGGGAGGATAGGCACACAGGAACCTACTCACGGAGATGTCAAGATGGGTTCCCCTGAGCAACGGATGAAGTTATTGATGAAATTATCATTATTATTATTTGAAGGAAGAGGAGAAGTTACAAATGAAGAGAGGAGGAATCCAGACATGAGGGCAACAGAATGCTCAAATGCTCCTGATAGTGAAATGTTAGTCTAGGAGAATAGTAAAGAAGAAAGGAGACAAAGAGGGGCAGGAGGAGGGTCACATGAGACCTGTGAATCATGAGAAAGAACTATGGCTCCATCTTTGAATTTTAGTGAGGTGACCAACCAATCCAATGTGCCCAGGATGAGAAGATGTAGGACTTGTAGTGCTCAGATGTTGAGGGAAGAAGTGAGGAGGAGAGGATGAAGGATGGAGCCATGCATCTGAGATACTCTGTAGGTTGTGCCATAGTCATTAGAAGGCACCAGGATGGAAGAAAGGGCATGAGATTTGGTAGTTGAGGTTGTCCTGATGGAGTAATCAAGTAGAGAGGTTAGCTAGCCTCTTTCCCCTAAATCCCTCTGACAGACTTAGATTTGGGAGCCATCTACATAGAGAGGGTAATGGAATAGTGGGGATGGGTTAAGTAACCCAGAGAGAGTTACTTTTACGAGAAAATGAAAAGCCTACAAAAGATCTACACCCAGCCTTAGGGAATCCTGGTCTACAAATATACTGAAAGTTGGGTCAAAAACCAACAAAGGAACCCGAGAAACAGTAGCCAGGACTGTGAGGTCCTGAAGCATAAAAAGTTAGTGGCTGGCGTGATAGAATCATCCATCATGCCCAATGACATTGGAGAATCAAATAAACAAACAACTAGACAATGTTTACTGAGTTGGGCACAAAGGTCACGATACCCTTGGAAAACAGTGATCGAAGAGGCAGATGGGAGGAAAAGAAATGGAATCTGTGCATTGGAAGGAAAGATCCTTGAGAAATTCGTTAGAAGGAAAACTGATGGGGTGGGATCCAGACAGAGGTACAGAGAGCACTGGGTCTAAAGTCACAGATCCTATTACAGTTCATCATGACGGAGAGGATACAGTGGGGAGGAAGAATCCAATGACACAGAAGAAGAGCTCTTCACCACTCCCACAATGCACTGCCGTGTGGGCACACACTCCACCTAAACACTCCACGGATTCCTTGTGTGGTAGGTGTTTTCCCTTTGACCACAATGAGGATGGCTCTCACTGAGATCAACGAGTAACCTTGAGAAGTCTTTCCTCCCCAGCTTCACACAGCCCTGTACAAACATCTCACAATGGCATCCGAAGATGACTGATTTCCATGTTATCTCTCCTACTGAAAGAGGAAATGAGATACAAATTCATATCAAATCACACACACACACACACACACACACACACACACACACACACACACAC
>JANHMN010000004.1:84668902-84692007 GCA_030674055.1 Rhabdomys pumilio
CACACACACACACACACACACACACACACACACACACACACACACACATTGGCCCTCAGGGCACATGCATGGAATGAAGAAATGAATGAATTAACAATGAACTTGGAAGTGCACATAAGCTTCAGGAGTTCCTCCTGGGTTGGCATGAGGTATGCTCTCTGTTCCCCAAGAGGCAGGGACCACAAAGCTCTTAATGTCTGCCATCCCTGGAAGGGAACAGGCAACAGGAGGCAGGGTGGGGTGGACTCCTTATGGAGATCACATTCTTCCTTTCCATTGTTCCTACTGGCAGTGAAAGAAAAATAGAACATCCACTAAGGCTCCGTGTGTTCACCTTCTCTTCTCCCCCAGCAGGGAGAGAACAGATGGGCGTAATTTATGCCCACACCCTTGCTTTGCAGCCCTGGCACTCAGGAGAAGAGTGCAAGGGCAGAGTCCCACCCAGGTTCTGCAAACTTCTCTCCACATCTAGGCAAGAGAGCCACAGCAGGGCAGCAGGGTAGGGCTGGGAGCAAGAGAGGACAGGAAGAGAGGGAGGGGGGAGAGAGAAGGGAACCACTACTGGGAAGTGTCCTTGGCCTGGTAGTCCATGCAGTTTGTGATTCCACAAGGAGCAAAGGTTTTCTGTTGTTTATTTGTTTGTTTTAGACAGGGTCACACACAGCCCAGGTTGGCTCAGATTCACTATATAAGCAAAAATGACCTTGAATTCTTGATCTTCCTACCTGTGCCTCCCAAGTGCTGGGATTAAACACACGCATGTGCCACCAGTGCCTGGCCCAAGGAGCAGACCCTTACACCTGCTTCAAAGATACTGAGGACCAGAGAGGAGAACAGTCTTCTCCAAGATTACCCAGCTATGAGTGGCAACAGAGCCAGAGTCCCAACCCACACCTGGATGATTCCAATTATCACCCCCCCCATTCCTTCAGACCCCACTGTAAAATGAGGTCACATCTTCACTTGACCCTTCACCCTTCACAGCCATCTAACATGAACCATAGAAGGATCCTTTTGACCTCAGATCCTCTGCTGAGAGGCTGGAAACTAATACATGAAGCCATTAAAAAAACAAACCAGCACAGAGTTCCAGAAGACAGCACCAGAGAAGACTGTGATGGAGTGCCTTGGAAACAAAGAACAGCATCTTGTCAAATGAGGGTTTCTGTGACTCCCTTTTGGGATCAGCCCTTTGCAAGTGGCACTAACCGATCTTCAAGGCTGGAGAAAGAACTAAAGGTGTTATTCTGAGGAAGCTGAGCTCTGGGTCACCAAACCAGACTCCTGGCAGCTACTTGCCTTCACAGTGTGTGTCCATTATAAGTAAGTGCTCCAGAGTTCAGGTTAGTGTGACAGAAGGTCAGGTGAGCCCAAGATCCTCCACAGGCTTTTGAAACCCACCATTTCCTACCTGACTTGCTCATGTCATCTGCCTATGGGGTATGACATTTCTTACCCATGCTCTAAAGACTATTTTGTCCATAGCCCTGAATCTGAGTACATTTGAGAGCTGTGACATGTCCCCAGAGCCCACTGCAGGGCCTGTTACCCAGTAAGTGCTTAGTCAAACATATTTTAACAGCTATCTATATTGAATTCATACTTAGTGCAGGCCCCAAGTGACAGGAAGCCATACTTGTTTCTATGCTGACAGCAATCCACAAGACAAATGCTATTAGTATCTACAATATACAGGTGAGCTAGGGAATCCAAGGCTTAGAAAAGAGCAATCTCAGAAAAAGAAACAGTATTAGAATCCAGAACCAGTCGAAGCTTTGAGCCAGGGGTATGCAAGGTGTAGCTTGTGGGCTAGAGCCTGTATGCTACCTCTCTCTTATGAAGAGTTTTACTGAAATATGGCCGACACCACTCATTTACATTATGTGATGACTGCACAATGGCAAAGTTTACAGAAACAATGGAGTCACACAGGATATTTATTACTAGCCCTTCATAGAAAGTGCCCACAGCCTGAAAGGGTAGGTCATATCAATAATCATAGCACTCAGGGGCTGAGGAAGGAAAACTGCTTTAAGTTCATGGCCAGCTTGGGTCACTGAGTAACACGCTATCAAAAGACAAAAGAAGGGGACCAGCAAGGTAGCTCAGAAGGTAAAAGTACTTGCTGAAAGACTATACTATCAGTCTGATTTCTGGGTCCCCTGGTTCCTGAACTTTTGAAAGTTGACCTCTGACCTCCAAAGGAGCATCACGGCACATGCACGTACTCACACATAATCAGAAAATAAGTAAATTGGTATTCAGATAGCTTTTTAAAGGAGGAGGGAGGGAGGGAAGAGTTCGGGTAGGGAGGGATGGAGGAAGGAAGGAATGGGGGTTGAGGTGAATAGGAAGGTAAAACATTGCTCAGACCTGCTCCTAACCACAGTTCTAAGCTCCCTTCCCCCCTCCACATGTTCACAGCTTTCAAGGGTAGAGGAAATATCACTTTTAAACATATATGCAAAAGACCCACGGTACGGTAGAGAGGACATTAAGCTGAGGTCTGAATGACCAGAAACCTTAGTCATGGAGCTATGGGACAGTCTGAAGAGTCCCTGAAGCAAAGACCCTGGATGGTACCAGGATCCAGAGAGGCACAAGAAACCAACATGATTGGGTCTGAGCGTGGAGCAGGGATCATGGGTAAAAAGTGGTCTGTCTTGGAGTAGTGCCAGAAGCTCTGGCTGGACCTCAAGCAAGTATTTTAGACCATGAGGTGACCTTGAGAAGAGCAACACAGCACAAGAAGCCTGAACCCCTGACATTCCATCACCTACAATCCACACTGCTTCTGACGAGAAGATGGGGCAGAGATGAAGAAGGGAGCTTCTCTAGCTAATAATACTGGTTAAGAATGTGGATGGCGTGATTTTCAAATATCACAGAATTGGATCCAATTCTTGATAACCAGATTTCAGGCTGAGTGATCACTGTGTGGTATGCATGCTCTCTTCTCAGTCGCCTACTGCCTTGTCCCTTTGGCACTGCCTTCCACACTCCTACCCCCTTTTCCTTGGGCTCCGGTTCTCCTTCAGTGAGGTCGTGTGTTCTACAGGATGCTCTCAAGGCTTACCCACAGTTGACAGGGGCAGGAGGTTAGAAGGTCAGAATGCAGAAACAGCTTGATCCATGCAAGAGGGTGAAAATGTTTCCAAGCTCAAGGCACAAGTGTGTCTATGGACTAAGTCTAACTGTGTGATTGAACATCAGTAGCATCAAAAGAAATCTGTATTGGCTTATCCAGTGTGAGGCTGATGGGACGCTGCCCCCAATGGACACTATATCGTGGCTTCCAAGCCTGAGAGGAGAGATCCATCCTGGAGAAGCAGGATTCTGTATTCAGATGAGGACATGTTTACCTAGAGCAACGCAGAAGAAGGATTCATAAGAAAATACTTATTGAGAACTTCCTGTTGAGTAGGCATGAAAGAACAATCAATAAATAAGAGATGACCAGGGACTACTCCTAGAAATGTCTGCATAGGGGGCAAATGTGCATCCTGGCCGTGGCAGTTCCCAAGAAGTCCAGCATCCCCCACCCCCACCTCGAATTTATCTAGACACTTCATTCCTATTGAGTGCAGGGTCATAGGGCTCACAGGTGGACTTGAATGCTGTGAATCTGGCCACGGGCAGGCAGTGGTCAGCAATAGTTGACAACGACCCATGGTTTCCTGCATAGTCATAAAGGGTAAGTCCTGGTTACGAGGCTGCTCTTCTCTTGAGCCAAAGTGTAGTTATCTTTAACACAGCATAAGGCCAGGAGAGAAGCCCAGAGGCAGAGAATTTGCCTGGGAAGTCACAGGCCAAGTTTGATTGGCAGTGTTTGCTCTAAGAAAAAAAATACTGGTGGGCTCCCCACACAGTGGTACAACCTCCAACGTATGTTCCATGATATATGTTTCTATAACATGGAAATTAATACCATATTCATTTGGTATGGGAAGGATAAGTGTTCTCTATGAGGGTAAAGACATAAGTAGGAAGGACAGATAGTCTCATACAAATGAAACCCTAGGAACTCTGTTCCAACGATCTCAGAAGGACCTTGTCTATTTATTCTTCCATATTTTCTTGGTTTTATCATATATCATAAGTATATATAGTCTCATGTGCTCAAGGATGGCCTCAAGCTAGTTATGTAGCCTAAGATTATCATAAACTACTAATCTTCTTGCCTCTGCCTCTCAAATGCTGAGATTACAGACATGTGCCACTGCACCCAGTTTATGGGTGCTGGGTATTGAACTCGGGACCTTGTGCCCCGATTGCCCTAGGCCTGGGCTCCCCACTCAGCAAGTACAGGATGCTCCACATGGATCCAGCATGCCTGTCTCCATCCAGAGAGGCTCATCGAGTTCTAAACTAAAGGTCAGCTGGCATTTCCATTCAGGGGGTACAGCAGCCTGCTTTTACACAAGGTGCATTTAACAGCCAATAATCTTAGGGGCCCTGCTTGTTAACACTTTATCAGCTAGACAGAACACACAGCCCCCAACCAGGCCAGGCCAGGTGTGGAACACAGGCAGCAGAAAGGGCAAGAGCTATCAAGACCTGGATTCCAGCCTTTCTCACCCCATTGCAGCCAATCCCAGGGCAAACTGTGTATGGGAGCCTTGTTAAGTCTGTTTTATAACTTTCTTTTTTGACAAGTGAAGCCTTTAAAACATGTTTCCTCATTGTGTGAGGGTGAAGTTCAGTCCAAACATTTGTCTGCAGAAGACACTACCAGGTGGACAATAGCCAGGAGACCTCCATAAACTCCACTCACACCCTGGGGCTCCTGGTAGGACGTGCTTCTTCAAGGCTCCCTGTTAGTGGTGCTGCTAAGAGTCAGAACATAATACAGAGAGTGTATATAACCCTCTGTTCCCACGACGACTGGCTGTATCTATCCTCTATAACTTTAACATCGACTACCCAATGTTAACATGGAAGCTTTCTGAATGGAAGATTAGATTCTAATGTACAACTCAGCTAGACAAGGGGTAGCCAATATTCAGATTAAGACCCACCTATACCATAACTATGCTCATTTTATTCCACTAGCCTCTTGGCAGATAAGCTTTGTCCGGGAAAAAATAAAGTGTGTGTGTGTGTGTGTGTGTGTGTGTGTGTGTGTGTGTGTGTGTGTCTGTGTGTGTGTGTGTGTGTGTGTATGTTCACATGTTCATGTGTATGTCTCCACATGTATTTGGGAGTGAACATAGAGGCCAGATGACAACTTTGGGTGCCATTCCTCAGGTACTAACCAACTTATTTTTTTGAGACAAGGTCTCTTCATTGGCCTGCAACTCACCAATGAGGCTGGCTGGCCATGAGGCCCTATCTCTGCCTCCCCAGCTTTGGGACAACAAGTGTCTACCACCAAAGGTGGCTTTTTCATGTGGGTTAGGGGTCAAACTCCGGTCCTTGTGCTTACAAACCCAGCACTTTACCAAATGAGCTATCTCGCCGGTCCCTTAGACACATTCATTCACACGGTCTCTAAAGCTTTCTCTCTTACTGCCGAGCCTCATCTTAGAACTGTGTGTAGTCTGGGAAGCTAGGTCAGACTCAAATCTCCATCTCATGAAGACAAAGCAGCTGTAAACTTCTGGGGAACTCACCCTGTAACAATTGGACAAGCTTTAAGCCTTGCCTGTGGTGTTTATTTAAGATAGATCAGGTGGCCTACATCCCCTTGCTCCCCTGAGACCTTCTGGATGCAGCCCACGTAGTCAGCAAGAAAAGCAGCACCAGAGTCAAGGGAAAATCCACCTTTCAATGACCTCCAGTGGGGAGACTTCATGAACACACCTGGTCTCACAAGATCTCAGTCACTTCTCTAGTCATTATGAACAAAGAAAACTTAAGGGAGGAAGAGTTTGTTTTGACTCGCGGTTTGAGGATGCTGTCCATCACCAAGGGGAAAGCATGACACCAGGACCATAAGGCAGCCTCTCACACTGTGTCTACAGTCAGGAAGAACAGTGAGATGAGTGTTGATGCCGGGGTCCTCTTCTCTTTTCTATTCAGTCAGGGTTCCCAGCCCACAGAAGGATGCCGCTCATATTTACAGTGGGTCTTCCTGCCTCAACTAACTCAGTCTAGACACCTCTGCCAGATATGTTTGTCTCATAGGTGACAAACTGACAACAATACTTGTCATCACTTAGAGTCTGCCTTAGAGGGTGAAAGTTGGGATTCTGAGAGCAAAGCACACAGATGTTCCAGGCACGGGTGAGTCCTTCTAGGTAAAGATTTCCTGCCCAGTCCTTGTCTGCTTCCTTTGGCCAATACTCATCCTTTTCTCACCTATCCACACATCTCTGGAGAACTCCTCCACTGGCAAATCCAATGCTTGGTAGAAAGGGGTGGATACTAGTCACAGGTCCAATGTCCATAAACTATTATCCTGGGAGGTAGGAAGAAGTTAAACATTTTATATGTATGCTTCTTGCATGTTGATGTGAGAACTTCATGAAATCTGCTACATCATATTATGCCAGAACTATGCCTCTAGTCCATCCCCTACTGCGTGTTTGAAACACAATCCCAAAGGCATAACTACATAGAAAGGGAGCTCACTCCCTGCCAGTATAACCTACCCACACCTTATCTGACCTCTGACTGTGTGGTGGTTTGAATATGCTTGGCCCAGGGAGTTCCACTATTAGGAGGTGTGGCCTTGTTGGAGGAAGTGTGTCACTGTGGAGGTAGGCTTTGAAAGCCTTCTCCTTGCTGCCTGGAAGACAGTAGTCTTCTCCTGTTTGCCTTTGGAACAAGACGTAGAATTCTCAGCTCCTCCAGCACCATGCCTGCCTAGATGCTGCCATGCTTCCAGCCATGATGATAATGGACTGAACCTCTGAACCTGTAAGCCAGCCCCAATTAAATTACATGTTTTCCTTTATAAGAACAGCGGTGGTCATGGTGTCTCTTTGTAGCAATGGAAATCCTAACTAAGAGAGACTGCAACAGGGTTTCTCTTGCATTGGCCCATCAGTTCATGCTAGTGCCCTGAAGCCCCATGAAATGCATCTGCTTTCTCCTCCCAGGGTAGAAATCTTATAAGCTTCCCAGCCTCCCAGTACCTTCCTTCTTCCAGAGCAGTGCTCCCCCACCTTCCTCATGCTATGACCTTTTAATGCAGTTCCTCATGTTGTAGTATCCCCCGACCATAAAATTATTTTCATTGGTACTTCACTGTAATGTTGCTACTGTTATGAATCATAATGTAAATAACTGTGCTTCCCGGAAAGACGTAGGCAACCCTTCAGAAAGGGTTTTCAATCCCAAAGGGGTCACAACGTTGAGAACCACTGCTCTAGAGGATACTCCAGCTTCTGAGTTCAAGGCTTCAGAGTCCTCCCTGGCTTGATTATCCATTCCTATATCTGCCACCCTCTCACTTCCACTCCCATATATGGGTCAGGACGCAGAGCAGTGGGCAGAATTGCTGATTGGCCCCAACAAGCATAAATAACAAGTTAGACTCTTAGATCCAGAGGTCCTTAGAGAGCATATAGGAATCCTGACCTTACGGATGTGATGTGTCATCATGTATGCAAGTGCTCCGGTACCCAGGAGAACACAACCACATTTGCTCACAGCAATAAACAATAACATCATTGTTTTTCTCATTTTCATAGGATGAACTCACGATAGACCTTCGTCTAGGAACTATGATCTTCTCATCAATGATGTCAAGATTAATCTTGGAAGTCCTTCTGGTAAACAAGTCAGTTTTAAAAAATTAAATAATAAATAAATAAAGGAAATCCTTAGAAACAGCAAGTGCAGGAGTGGATGCCAGAGGCTGGAAGGAGAGGAAGAGGAAGGATTGCTGGCAGGTATAAGATTTCCTTGGGGGCCTGTTAAAAACTTCTGAGGTTTGATTTCAGTGATGGTTGTGCAACTCTGTGAGTGTACTAAGGACCACCAAAGTGTGAATTTGCCAAGGATGATCTTATGATGTGTGAATTATGTCAATAAATCTATAATTTCTAAAAAGTCAAGGGATCTAGTCAAGTCAGCTCCACTGCCTATACTCAGTGCTTTGATTTAATAAAGAGCAGTGTCTATCACTAGTTAAAGAATCCTTGAAGAGTCTGTCTTTAATTTCTTATGCAAAAAAGTATATTTTTCAGTATTTTTTAAAAATTAAACAAACAACAATAATACACACACACACACACACACACACACAAAGAAACACCATCATAGCTTGTTTTAGTTAAAGATGTGAACTCTCAGGTTGTCAGCTAGAAACGCTTAGAGTCAATGCCATAAGTAATTGCCTTACCCAGACTTCCCAGAGATCTCTAAGGTTGTGGTTCTCAAACTTCAGCATTCATCAGCATCACCTGGAAGGCCTGTTAAGACAGACTACTGAGGCTCTACCTTCCAAGTCTCTGACTCAGAGGGCCAAGTTTCTGGGTGAGTGCCTGGAGGCTGGTGTGGGAACCATTCTCCACACTTGGCAAATAATTGCTAGAAGGAAGTAGTCACCTGTTTTACAGATGAGAAAACTGACCCTCCGAGTAGATTCAGTACATTGACTAAATCACATGGTGTTGCAGGCACTACCAAGAGAGGCCTAGCTTCAGTTTTTACATCTCTTTTCTCTTATTGCTCTTAGAAGCCAAAACCATCCTTTTCCAACATTGTTTTTTGCAACTCGGGTGGCTAGGCAGTGTGATTCCAGATGGTAGCCTGTTTTAGTTCAGATGAAAACCCGATTTTAAATGTCTTCCCTGCCAGCAACATGGTAGACATATAACAGTAGGTCACCATTGTCAACTTGGCTGAATTTAAAGCCACTTAGGAGACATAGCTCTGTTTCACAGAGGTTTAACTGAAGAGGGTAGACCCACCCTGCACATGGACGCTAGCCCAAAGAATACAATCTCAGACATTCAAAAAAGAGAAGGAAACCACCAGGGTTACCCTACCATGATTGACTCTGAGGCCCCAAACTTGGAGCCAAGATATATAAGTAGTTTTGAGGTGTTGGTGTTGGTGTTGTTGTTGTTGTTGTTGTTGTTGTTGTTGTTGTTGTTGCTTATTTCTTTGGTCAGGAACCCCAATCTCACAAAGGTCTTTTTGCCACCTATACAAAAGAGAGCCCTGTGGGTTCACATGTCAGCCCATCATTGTCCCAGCAGGTGGATACATGGATGGAAGATCTGTATGAGGACCTGGATTTATGTCTAAGTCTATCTAACCTCAGACTTATGTTTAAAAAGCACAGCATGTTTATCTACAAAGTTTTCTGAGCTCAATTATTTTTAACCATACAGCCTCTGGAAATAGAATTGGACTACGAAGTAGTCAACGCTTCCTAGCAAATCTTTTAACTTCCTTCTAATTGTGTCTGTCCACCCCCCACCCCACCCCGAAGGGAAGTGGCTTGAGTAATTAGCCTCAATCCCAAGCAAAGGAATTGGGTGTGGTTGAATCTAACCAATGTCCTGTGAGTGACCCAAGCACACACACGCTTTTAGCCAAAACTTCTCTTCTCAAAGTATGGTGTGCTATCACCACGGCCACCAGTGGCAGCACCAAGAAGCTAGTTAGATACGCAGATCTCTTCTTTTTCATCTCATCCCAGCCTGGATGAATCAAAATCTGATTGCTAACAAGATCCCCAGGGGCTTTGTTTGCTCATTAAAGTTAAGAAGTAGTGCTCTAGTTCAGTGGTTCCTAGGTCTAAGTGAGCATTAAAAATCACCTGGAAATCTATAAAGAGCTAAAAACTCAGAGATCTGCTTCTCATCCTAGAGTTAATGAAGCAAAGCGTTGACTGGGAAGAACCAGAAACCACATCGCTACCTTGTATTATTTTTATATTACTTTTCCCAAGGTTCATTTTGAGGAACTGATGAATGTTGCAGTCCTTCTCCCTGTGTGCTGCATGCATATCTACAAAGCGGCCTGCCTTTAATTTCAGAGTCACAGGTCCCTGATAGCCACCCAGAGACCTCCTAGGACCTGTGGTCTCCAAAATAGGAAATCTCTACATGTCTGAGCAGTTATAAAAATGCACTCCAGAGCCTAATAAGAAGAGGCAGCCCAGCTCCTGCTGGCTGGGTGAGTCCCACTTAGTTCTCACCTGAAGATGATTTATATAACTTGCTGGAGTCCGGGTCATGACTCAGAGCTTTTGCAGAGAGCGTGGCTGGGTCTTCTCTGGACTTCCTATCAGCCCAAGTTATACAACTACTCATTTCATTTTCACCAAATTAGCCTAATTCACATGGAAGATGACTTCCTGTTTAGCCACTACCCACAAGGATGCCACTGAGACAGGTGCCTCATTGAATTAAGAGAAGATTTTGAAAAATGCATGCAGTGCACTTCAGAACAAATTATTACCAAGCAGGGACAAGGATCTCAGCTCCCAAGCCAACTGAGCAAGCTTATTCCACTTCTACCTACATATTTCTCCCACCACACTCATTCAGCATCTTATTATGTCATTGATGGCTTGCTCTGTCAATAACCCATAGGATCCCAGAAGCAAATGACAGAATTTTTATGAATAGTTAGCATAAAACCCGCTACAAAGAAAGTAGTGAAGAAATTATCTGAAGAATAAACATGGCGGATGGATGAATGAATTGGTAGGTTCATGGGGGGAGGTCCATGGGTCCATTGGATTAAAGGATGATGGATATATGTGTGGGTGATGGGTCAGAGGGTGGATGGATGTGTAGATGGATGAATGGGTTTGTGCATAGTTAGGTGGATGGATGAGCTAGGTGTATAGATAGGAGATGGACAGATGAGTAGATGGACAAATGTATGTGTGAGGTCTGGAGAGATGGCTCAGCAGTTAAGAGCACTGGATGCTCTTCTAGTGGGCACAGGTTCAATTCTCAGCACCCACACATGATAGTTCACAACTGTCTATAATGCCTGTATACCCTCACACAGACATGTAGTCAAATCATCAATTTACATAAGAGGAAAATTAAATAAAATAATGAGTGAATGGATGGATGGATTGCTGGGTTAGAGGGTAGATGAATGAACAGATGGATTGGTGAATGGGTTTGTGGGTAGTTGGAAGGTGAATGGATGAGTGATGTGGGTAGGTGGTTGGATAAGCAGATGACTCATGAATGGAGGGAGAGATGAGTGAATGGGTTGGTAGTTAAATGGAAATGGGAAATTTGTTTAAACATAATAGAATGGATGAAACCATAAGTTCAAACCTAGAAAACTCAGATCAAGTCCTGCCACACACTAGGAACCTATGGGGTCTTAGTCAAGGCAGTTAGCTTCCTTATGAAAATATTTCTGTATAAAAAAGCCTGCTAAGCCCATGTCAGGAGGTAGCAAATTAGAACAAAGTATAATGATACCTATCTATAAAAATAATGTCATAATTAACCCAGTACTTTGTATGCTAATTTTTTAAAAATGAGTAGGTAAAAGTATATCAACCTAGTGCAGGGTTAAGAGTTATGTGATTGACAGTATTTAGAATAAAATTAAAAAAAAAAAAAGGTAAAATAACTGTGGATGGGGTGACACACATGCAATCCCAGCACTAAAGAGGCAGACACGGGAGGCTGGTCTATATACACAGTTCCGGGTCAGGCAGGGATAAACAAACCTGGATTCAAAAAGCCATCCAACTGATCATCGATCCAGAACCTGAGTTTCTAGGTGACTGTGATGATTAACTGTGAGAGCGTTTCCCCAGAAAGCAGGACTGCGGCAAGAGAGTGCTGCTGTAATCTGGGAAGTAGCTCTACCTCTGGCTTCATCGTTATCAGCTATCAGACCTTGGGCACATTGGCACATTGCACTTGCTTTAAAAGGGGAAATAGCAATAGCACACACACACACACACACACACACACACACACACACACACACACACGCCCTCATGGGGTTCTAAGGCCCAGTTAGATAATAGCCTCTCATTACTAGGCAGCAGTGTGAGTTTGCAGAACTGCCAACAGAGGTAGTTGATTAAGAAAAATGCCCACTGTTAGCAATCTGATCAAGTTGAGTGGCAAATCCTGATATGGCTGCCAGAGCTCTCATTGGTGGCTCCAGAGAAGTGTCGTTACACTGGGAGAACCATCACCATAAAGACTCTGTGAGCTACCAAACACTGAGATGTCCAGGGTAAGTTCCACTACTTACATGTGCACCACGTAAGCAAATTCCAGCTGCCTCGATAAAGCAAGAGATGTATGCATTTCTTTCTATATTTCCCTCTTTCTACCCCACCACTCTCCTCGCCAGTCAATATCTTTCATCACAGCTCCTACATCATCTTTCTCCATAGCCTTTGAGGCAACAAAGTTATCCTGGGCTTTGGAGACAGAGTCCCAGGTTCAGAAATCAGCTTCTGTGCTCTGGATGAAAGACCTGGATGAGCCTCACCTCTATGGGCCCCAGATCCCCATGTCAACCCCACCTTGAGTCAATCACTTTGGCCTATACCTAGGAGGCTGCTGCAGGATTTAGGGAAATATCAAAGTTAAGAAGACAGCAAGGGCTTAGTTTCTTTCTTCTGCAAGGGACAGGAGTTCTAACTAGCGGAACTAAAACTTACCTGGTTTGTTGCAGCTGCTGCTGCTGCTGTTGTTGTTCAGGAATTAGAGGAGATAAGACACTCCCCTAAGCAGAGAACTCTTAGACTGAAGTCAGGAAAAGTCCTTTATTGCAAATGCCTACAGAAACATCCTGGTATTTTTATGACACTCTGGCGCCTTCCATGAGGGCTCTGACTGGATGAACTGGGAGGGCCACCAGTGTTCTCAAGACAGTGAGTGATCTCCATCCTTTTCTGCATGGATCTTGCTTGTAATCCTCAAGTCACATCATTCCAAGGCACAGGAGCACCATAGCTGAAATGTAGTCTCCCATGGTTAATGCTGTCAATTTGTCAGAACTTAGGCTTACTGAAGAGATGTGCCTCTGGCATGGGTACAAGGGATCTCCTGGATTAGGTTCATTGAAGTGAGGGAATTTGTGATAAATGTGAGCAGCATATCCCCATGGGCTGGAGTCCCAGACTTCACGAAGAGAGAAGAGAAAATGATTGTCAGGATTTGTCTCGCTCTCCTTCCTGCCTGACAGTGAGGCCAGCTGTCTTACACGGTTGCCACCATGCTTTCCACACCATGACAGACATACACCTAAACTGTTCTCCAAAATAAACCACAAGAAAAGTAACTCAAACTCCTTGTATCAGAAAAGTGAGAGAGACATAATAAATTTCTGTAGGTCAACCTACACACAACCCAGTGTGCACACATGTGCACACATGTGCCTCATGACTCCACCATGTTCCAGGGCAGCTCATGTGGAGCCAAAGCCCATTCACCTTCCACCTTGAGGTGTTTCTATCTCATTCAGATCTTCTCAGGTTGAGGAGAGGAGGGGAAACTGCTGTGTGACCCTAGGAATCTTGCTGAGCCCCCCCCCCTCCCATGTAGTCTACATGGTTCAACACTCCACACAAAACTCATATGGCTCTTCTACACGGGGTCTTATTTCACCTCTTTTCCATGAGAGAGACTCTGGTAGGCCCATTGACAAATGAATAAACTGAGGCCTAAGGAGATAATAAAGTACTCAAAGGAGCACAGCAGTTAGACTAGAGCAGACCTGAGACTCCAATCTGTCTGGCTGCCTCCCATCTTTACTGGCCTTTTGTCATACATTACCAACAGCTACCAAACATCCAAATCCCCGACCTGCAATTTTTCAATCCTCCTCCATCCCATTTCCAAGGCGCTAGGTCAAAATTCAAGGGCAAACACAGGAAGGATGAGGTACCTGGAAGCAAGCATAAAAAGAACAGAGCTCCGGGTAGTAGAATGCATGCACCCGTTGGCAGGTGTTTAGGCATGTCTTCTTCACAATGATAGAACAAGACAGTCTTCACCTGTAGCAGAAATAATCTGTCTCCCAGAAGCCCTCAGATAGCAGGACAGAGCACGGGAAGCCAGTCATGATGGACACATCTCTGTAGTCACAGCACTCACGAGGCTGAGGCAGGAGGATGACAGGACTGAGGCCTGGGCTACATAGTGAGTTACCAGGCTAGCCAGTGAGGGCCAGAATAGATTCTTTCTCAAATCAGCCAACTAAGAAACAAGAAGGTGCATGGGCATTTCTTACCAATGCTCAAAATAACCCATGTCTGTAAGTTCCAAAACTCACTAGCCATCATTGACAGAGCCTTTGTCTAGGAGATGCTTCTACACAGACAATTTAGACCAAAGAAGTTCCTCTCAAATTTAGAATTCTGACAAATGGAAAAAAAAAAACAAAAAGAAACAAAAAACAGCATGGGACTATCAACCAAAAGAAAAAAAATCCAATATTCAATGTCAGGTACGAGGAAAAGAGGAGGTAGTTTATCAGGAGAATGATAGGAAGTTGGTGGGTAAAAATCTGAACTCCATTTTCTCACCACACAAAGTAAATGTGTGGTCTTCCCCTCCCCCAGTTCCTCTGTAAATAAGGGGCTAGTGCTATCTGTGAAATAATTTATGATCCGTGTGCTCAACTGTAAATGGCTGCTGTGTTTGCCAGCTCCACCCCTGGGCACGCTGACCTTCGCAGGTGAGCTTTGTGTTTATAGCACAGAATATTGTTTTACTGCTGCAGCCCAGGTAACTCGTGTACTGGACACCTGTTGGGAGGGAGAGGGGGCTCAAGCCCTCTATGCTTTCAGGAGGAGGGATCCACAGAGGAACAAGGTGCCCCTCCTGTGACTTAGCCAGGCCAAACAAATTAAGGGCATGGTCAAGTTTGGGCCACAAGAGACATTTAGGCCCAAGGTGAGCCAATCCAATCCTCCAGGCTAGGGACTGAGGGCCAGAAGGCAGCTTGGAGACTGGAGAATTCTATCAGTTTTGTCAGAAACCAACAAGCTAGAATAGAAGGCAAGCATGCAAAAAATCCTAAGGCCTAAGCTGGGATAACCTAAATATGCTGGGAATATGGCAGACAGGAACAAGAGAAAGACCAAGACAGGAGCTAAAGGCCCAAAACTACACATCCCTCCTGAGGCAAAGCCAAAGGTGTCTGCAGTGTGTTTAAGAAGCAAACCATATACTCAAAAGTTGAGTGGAGCATCAAGGGCAGGGCTGAGGTAAGAAAAAAAAAGTATCCTTTGCTCTTTTGCTCTTTATTGTACAACTCAGTCTAAGGAGGAAATTGTTGTCTGTCATTATCATCATCATCATCATCATCATCATCATCATCATCATCACCACCACCACCACCACCACCACCACCACCACCACCACCACCACCATCTTGATCCCCACCATCCCCACCAATACCTCAGTATGTAGATTTCAAAGAGGTGTGGAGATGGGACACACACCCCTAGAAGGATAATTACAGGTCTGGGGCTGTAGCTCAGCGATAGACTTCACATCCAACAGATTCTATGTGTAACCCCTAATACTTCCCTTAAAAAAAAAAAGCCAGTGTTGGGCAGGAGATGGCTTAATAGGTACAGCATTTGCCATCCAAGCCTGACAGCTTGAGTTGGATCCCCAGAAAAGGAAAAGGAAAGTTGCCCTATGACCTTTACATGAGCACGGGGACGCCCACATGCATGAGTACACACTCAACAACAATAGAAAGCTTTGAAAGATTTAAAGAGAGATTTATTAAGTATCCACGTGGCTCCGTGGATTCCCTTTTGCTAGTGAGGCAGTCAAGTCTTCACCAGACGCTTAATATGGCCCCGGTTTAAAAAAAAAAAAAAACCACAAGATGAGGCCTACACCAACTGATAACAGACAGAGGTATACAAAAGAGCAAAGATAAGGGCTAGGTCGGTAGCTTAGTGGTAGAGTGCATGCCTTTCTTACATAAGGCCTAAGGTTCAATTCCTTCCACTATAAAGAAAAAGAACAATACCATACTGGGAAGACTCCTCTCCTTCACACAATGATGAAATCAAGGACAGGACACAGTTTCTTCACACGGAGGCCCTGGAAGAAGACTTCTCTCTCGGCCCTGGACCTAGTCAAATGAGGAAGAGTCAAATGGGCTGGCCTACAGTTGCCCAACACCCTGGGCCTCTGGGGAGAAAGAAAGAGGAAGCTAGCCATTGTGTCCAGACCAAGTGAGAAACATAGTGCTTTCCATGCCTGGTGTTTTCAATTTTGGGCCTTTGAAGGCCATTTTAATTTTTTAATTGAAAAGAAAATTACAGTTGATGACCTGCCAGTTCCTCACACACAATTATCACTGAAAGCCAGACCCCCATCGCCTTGTAAATAAATAACTGTCTTCAGAAGATCTGAAGCCTGTGAGGTACAGGGTCCTCACATGGGTCCCTGCTCCTCTGACTATGCGCACATCAACACCTGTGAAGCCTCAGACTAGATTTTCACATTATAACCCAGAGCCCAACTCTGGGCTGGGACATCCTGACACTCATGGTTATCATATCGGCTTGAAGATCTGACTACTAAATAAGGATACAGAGCATGAGGTAGTGTTCAGAAGCCTCTGTACCATTTACCTAGCACTTGCAAGCCCTGGGTATGATTCCCAGCACTGCAGACAGAGTGTGTCTATATGCACATGCACACTCATCTCCATAAGGATGGAAGTGGGACTGACAACAGGACAGGCAAGGGTCAGAGAGTCCAAAGTGGATGTGCCTTGGAATCCCAGCCAGCAGAGAGCTGAGTGTTCTACTGGCAACAACAAGGCAAGGCGACATTGGCAAAGACCCTGAAGGTCCCAGAGCCAAGCTACATGTCACTCACTTCCAAGTCTTGCTGTTCTCCCATCCCCAAGGAAATGTGCTATAAAAGAACATAGAGCACGGAAAGAGCTCTCCCCTGTCTTGATCAAGACAGAAAGAAACAAAGTGAAGTCAGGTTGATCTCTGGAGACTCCAGGTCAGTGGGCTGTAAACCCCGTGGTCTAAATCTGCCCTGACCGTTCACTGCTGGGGCCACGATAAGGCAGTTACTTAGTGAACATTTGCCAGATAAAATTTAAATAATAAACAAGATGCGTGTGGCTTTGGAAGTAACCCAGGGAATTATTATAATCCCCAAAGAAGGGAAACACTAACATCCACCCACTCATTCTTTACTCCATACATATTTGATGAGCATCTGTCACGCTGAAAACTGTGTGTAACACACTAGGGGGCAAAGCATGAGGCAGGCTAGACACGGTCCCCAACCCTCCCCAGGTATACAAACCAGTAGGAGAGAGCAAAGGTAAATGAAGAAAGGCCCAGGGTAAGTATAGATTATAGTAGTGCTAGGAAGAAATAGACAAAGGCATAGGATAGGACTTACTGGTGAGGGCCACATAGCTGAACAGCCAGGGGAGCTTCTGAAAGAGGTCTTTCAGGAGCTGAAGGGTGGGAAGAAGAAGTGCCATCCAGGCTGAGAAAAGGAACACGTGGCTGGTATGCGAAGGATTCAATGTCTGGGACGAGAAAGGAGGATGTGTGAGGGAAGACACTCACAGCAGATGTGGAGGCCAACTGTACACAGGAGCACATCCCTTCATATCCTGCCAGGACAGCATTCTCCCTCCTTCTTTAGTAGCAGAATGTCATTTTTCTTTGACATGAGGCTTGATTAGTATTGATTCCTCTTCCCAGCACACAGATAGGACAATAATCTATGCTTAGTTAATCGATCCCAACCATTCACGATAGCAAGTCCTCTTGTGCCTGGGCCATCAAGACACTCTATCAGGTCAACAAACTAGACCTCACCTGAAGCTGATAACGAAGGTGTAGACTACAAGGGAAAGCCATGCACAAGAACAAAGCCAGCCAATAGCCAAGCAGAGCTGAGGTGGCCCTCCAGCTCCTGTGTAAACCCTTCTTTTAGCTGTCCCTGGAGGTTTCTTCGTCTTTGTGAATGATCAAACCTCTCCTATTTCTCCCTTTTCTCCACCAAACTGAAGACACCATTTCTATGACAAAGAGTTCAGAAATGCTGGCAGCTGGGTGACAAGAAGAGGACCAGGAATGGAAGGAGAAGAACCCATCAGGGAGCTAAACCCCGGGGGCAGAGAGGAGAGTCTGATCATCTCTGAGCAGAACCCAAAGGGGAAAAGCAAATGCTTACTCTATCATACATGGCTTAGGGTGTGGAGCGCCATGCTTTCTGTGTGTGTCTTCACTGGATTAGATCCCTCTAAAGGCCTGAATCACCCTCACTCTCTGTCTCTCAGCTCATAAGCTTCTGGTACAAGTGGCTTCCAGGAAATATATCAGGAAGTTCCCGAATCATCTTTTATCACATTTCATCTTTGTATGGCATGGTCATAGCCCACGATTATTTTTTTTTTAAATAATTTAGTTTTATTTTATTGTGCATTGATGTTTTGCCTATAGGTGTGTCTGTGTGAGGGGATATGGGTGACAGCAATTTGCCACAAGGCATTTGATTTGAGGTCTTCTAGAACTGGAGTTACAGACAACTGTGAGCTGTCATGGGGATACTGAGAACTGAACTTGGGAGCGCAGGAAGAGTAGTCAGTGCCCTTAACCACTGAGCCATCTCTCCAGCCTGCCCATGATTATTTTTCACATCTTGTGTCACTTTGGCCTCTCCCAAAGAAGTGTACTCTTGAGGAAGCTAGGACCTGCGCCTGTCTCCTTTCAGCTTGGCACATACAGGTTCTTGACAAGAATGTGTTAAAGAAATGCTTTCCCCACAAAGAACTGACAATAGTTTGAAGAAATAGGCATGTTTACCCAACGGTGCACGTGTATGCAGTAACTTCACATAGAGTCAGGTGTGGGGCATCCACCTGTATCCCAGCACTCAGGAATCTAAAGCAAAAGAATCACAAGTCTGAGACTAGCTTGAGCTACATAAAGATAGCCTGTCTCAAAAACGAACAACCAGGTATGGTGGTCCATGCTTACAATTCCATCCCTTGGGAAGCAGAGGATCAGGAGTTCACGGTCATGCCCAGACACATAGTAAGTTCTAAGAGCAACCTGAGCTAAAGGAGATCTAGGAACGGAGGGAGGGGGGAAGGGGGAAGGAAGGGAGAAAAGGAGAGAGGGAAAATCACGTGGTACCCCATAAATCTGCATAGTTTGTATGTTCCCATTAAAACTTAGATAATAAAATAATTATAAAATATAATAAGCAGGGTAAGAATAGAGGCCCATAAGCAAATGAACAGAGGTGTCTCTAGGGCATTTATAATCTGAGAGAAATATAATTATCAAGTTTTTGGAAAATGTCTGAAAACAATGTCAGTCGATAAAAGATGAACAAACCATTGCATGGATTGTACCAATATTTAGAAATGAATGCATCCCTACACTAGAAACCTAAGTACACATGGAAAACTACAGGAAGCGAGGTGCAAAAACAAACAAGCAATATGGAAAACAGGTAGATCCGGGTTGGTTTTTTTTTTTTTTTTTTTTAATAGCACATTTTATTTCCTTACAAGTTGATTTAACAGTAAGTAGGTGAGATGGAATTGGGCAACATGCTGACTCAGAATAGAACATTCTAGATTATTGAGGCTGTAGGAGTCATGCAAGCTTTCTGAATAGATTGAAGGTCAAATAGGAGCCTCAACTTAGAAGCTCCCAGTTCAGTAGCCAGGTGTGGTGCTATGTGCCTTTAACCCCAACACTTGGGAAGCTGACATAAGAGAATCAAGAGTTCAAGGCCCACTTGTGCTATAGAATAAGATTCTCTCTTAGTACCGCCTCCTGAAAAAACAAGTGCCTGCCTCAGGTGTGGCACAAGTATTTAGCACATACACTTAATAACAACTTCAACAGAAATTAATGAGCACCTCCGTCTAAAGAAAGGAGAACCGGGGGATGGAGAGGTGAAACCATGGTTAAGAGTACTTGCTGCTCCTCTGGAGGAAGTGAGATCTGTTTCCAGCACCTGCATGAGGCAATTCACAAGTGTCTACAGCTCCTGCTTCAGGGAATCCTATGCCTCTGGCTTCCTTGGTATGCACTCACTCGTACATACCCTCATTCAGACACATACCTACACATAACTAAAAATAATAAAAGTGAAACTGGAGAGATAGGGGAGACAGGATAATGTATCTCCAGCACAGCCTATATAACCCTGGAGAAATACTTAAGTCTCTTATCTTTATGGGTTTTGAAACAGGATCTAATATAGCCCAGGCTAACCTTGAACTCATCTTGTAGCTGAAGGCAACTGTGAACTTCTGATCTATCTGCCTCCATCTCCTGGGTGTTCCGATCACAGCTTGTGCCACCATGTCCAGTTTATGAGGTGTTGGAGATCACACGGAGGGCCTAGGGCATGCTAAGCAAGCAGTCTCCAATCAATGCGACATACCCATCCCACATTTACATTCTCTGCTCAGTCTTCATTTCCCCGTGTTCGAGGAAAGTGACCTTGGCCTTACAGAGCTCTAAGGCGGCTGCCAGGCCAAAGGGAGCAACTCCCAAGACCTCAGCTGCAGCCCAGTCATCAGTCTATGCAGAGAGATCCAAGGGAACAAAAGCTTCAATCAAGCCACCCCTTTTTCCACCCCTTGATCTGGTCGGTGCTGACTATTCCTTTATTGTTCTTAACTGAGTGCAGGGGAAAGGCCTTTTAATGGGCAAGGAAGGGAAGAAAGAAATGAATCACTGAGTCCTTCAAGAAAGGGGACTTTTTAAAAAAAAAATATTATTCCTATGCAACATCAAAAGGGCACTTAATAGTTGCAAAATGGTTTGTAATCACTTACTGGCTGCTCCTGGGGTGCCATGTCAAAGAAGCTAAGTCTTCTCTTTGGAAGGTCACTGTGTGCTTGGGGCTCTGGATAAATGATAGGTCAGGCACCATCTGTGCTCCCAAAAAGCTGCCGGTAATATTAGAGAAGAATCAGGTACTGAAGGATTAGCAGGACCTAATGCAACTGTCAGACAGCAGAGTGTCCTCCCAGTGTCACTCACATCTGTGTGTTGTGTTCCATCCCCCTACACCGAAGAAATAACCAAGGCACTGACCAAGGGAACAGGTTTGTAGTGGAGCTGAAATTCGTGACTTTCATTTGACCCATAGGGTCCCAGTCAGGTTCTATGCATTCCTTCAAGGCTCTCTGTGAAATAGTAAGAGCCTTTCCCAGTCTCCCACCTAGCTACTACTGCCATTCCTGGGCAATTATACAGTGAATGCTTGTAGTCCCCACCCACTCCAAATGAATACACTGACATTCTAACCTGGAAGGTGATGCTGCCAGTAGGGTGGGGCTATGGCAGGCAATTATTGCCTTGTGAATGAGCTCCAGGAAACTCGCTCACCTCTTCCACTATATGAGGGCCCAGGATTATAGCATCATTAAGTAATCAGAAAGCAAGCCCTCAGACTCTCTATCTGGCAGAGCATTGCTGTCAAACTTTTCAGGCTCTACAACTATAAGAAATAACCCTCTCTTGTTGATAACCTTCCCAGTTTGTGGGATTTTGCTATAGCGTCCCAAACAAATAGGATGCTGCACCTACAGAAGATACTCAAGGGCGTGCTCTCATCTTCCCTCGACTGCATGGGGACCTGATGAAGTCCTAAAAGGTTGAGAGGCCTCTCTGTGCTGGCCCCTCTGACCAGGAACTTCCTGCCTCCAGCCCTGTGAGCCATGAATGTTATTTAAAGACTTTATGGGTCATTTATCACTTCAGCCTGCACTAAGGCCCTCTGCTTTGCCCTTGTTATACTAAAGTCACAACTGTTTCCCAAAACTGTATTCCATGGACATAGTAAAACCTCTACCTCTGTACCCCCTGTGTGTTGTTCAACTATGGGGACACATACTGAATTCTGGGGATATGTCAGTCTGTCAGTCGGCTCATGGGGGACAAATGTGTGATTTGTTTCCATGTTCCTTACACCTTACATTGGGTCTAGTTCAGTAAATACATGTTATGGTGGAAGGAAACGGCTATAGCGCTCAGCTCATCATGTGTGTGAACAATAGCAGTAAGCGGAGCCTGGTGCTGCAGGCCTGTAACAGGCCTGGGGCAGGAGACTCAGGAGTTCAATGCCTAAAACACAGTGAGATTAAAGCAACCTGGGTAACTTAGAGAAAGTCTATCTCAAACGTAGAATGTAAAGGAAGGCTAGGTCACAGCTCAAGGAAAGAGAGCTTGCCTAGCATTTATGAAGGTGGGTTTTGATCCCCAGCACTGCATGGATAAAACCAAGCACAAACAAGAGTTCTTGGTCATCCTTGGTTTTTTGCGGGGGGGAGGTGTGAGCGGGAAGATGTCTTGCAGGAGTAAGATGATGACTTGAGTTTGGTACCCAGAACCCACATAATAAGGTCAGCTGTGATGGGACCTATCTTGTAATACCAAACCTGGGAACAGACATAGAAGGACTCTTGGGGATCAGTGGCTTGCTTGTGTAACACAGTTGGTACGCTTCAGAACAATAAGAAATCTTCCTTCAAAGGAAGGGGATAGTACTCATAAAGATCACAGAAGAGGTTGTCCTGTGCCTTACACACACATACACACACACACACACACACACACACACACAAACATACACACAAATATGCACACGTGCGCATACAATCAAACACATTCACAAATGTACACACACATACACACAACTCTCATACACACAATATTTATTTAGTATATATTTATTAAATTATATATACATTTATATATATGTGTGTATATATATATATATATATATATATTTTTTTTAAGGCCTGGTGTTTCCCCATAGGAAGTTGGAAAGTGCCACCCTAGAAGTCAACTGAGAGAATCCCCATTTTTCCAGATGAAGAGAATGAGACCCAAAGAAAGACTGAGATCGAGTCACTTGCCCAAGCTCAGCACCATTGACAAGAGACAAGTGAGGAGAATCCATGACAGATGAAGAGAACCGTGAAACCTCTCAGCAACTGATAACAGAAAAAGCACTGGCCTCAGACAGATGTGGAATAGTGCATGCTCATTACAAGTAAGAGAAAAGGCATTTCCCAACATCTCAACGGCCAAAAATTGGGGGAGGGAAATCGAAGCTGAGATAATGTGTCTCTGCCAAGAACTACCTGTAAAGACAGTCAGTCAGACATACACACACACACACACACACACACACACACACACACACACACACACA